>LPNX010337108.1:258560-508902 GCA_001517045.1 Pseudotsuga menziesii | reverse complement strand
CACTCCCTTTCAGCAATGAATTTTTCCCACTGCTTCTGCTTCTCCGCCCAGTTAGTGTTTGAGGGTGGGTCTAGTAATAGAGGTCGAGGTTCAACAATGTTCCCTGCTCCTTTCTCTATTAAAAAATTGAACAGTAAAGCTGGAAAGGAACACAAGAATTGATCAGTAAATTCTGTGAAAAATTTCTGTCGAACGGTTTCCACAGAAGTCCTGTCTTCGACTGCTTGTTCCTCGCAGAAGTCGTCAGCTATCTTTTCGAACCACTCCGAGAGATTTGTACGTCCTCCTCGGATCAGTTTCTGGAGTAACTGTGCTTCTTTAGTCTTGTCCGGATTTCTCATCCAAAAACTGCTTCAGTAGGTGGGGCACGGATTCGACAAATTTTTCGTGAGTTTCAGTGAAAAATCGGGATTTGGCTTCTGCGACTGTCAATCTGTTCCTTCTCGCGTAATTTTTTAGATAGTTAGCAATTTTTCGCTCCCACCAGTCCTTGATCTCCTGCTCTGGTATCATATGTGAGAATATATTCCAGTTATGTACTACCGGCAACGGAACCAATGTTGTAATCTCACAGATCACATAAGGTTACCAATAATACATACAAAAATATACACAGATGCAAGAGACAAGAACTGATAACATGAACAGATTATATTATTCTCAATAGATCATACAAAGCCAAGAACTGAACTGCGTTCTTGAGTGGCTCAACAGCCTAATATACATGTTACAAACAGTTACAATCATAACTACCTGTCGGTTCACCGAACCGACACGACTATTAGTTAACAGACTAACTACTGTGTTTACTCAGCCGACCGACGTAGTCGGTCTCTCGACTTAGTCGGCTGATCGACTAAGTCGGTCTTCGTTCAAGTCGACTTATGTCGACTTGCTCCTTCTACAGGTCCCAATGCTCCATTTTGGGATACCTCTATGGGATAGGCCATTGCTTTGTTTGGCACCCATCCAACCTCTTCTAAATAAATTTCACCAAATGAAGAAGAACGTAGACAATACTAGGAAGCTATTCTCTATGCAAGAGAACTTGAGAAGAAAATAGATAACATATTGGGTACACCACCACCTCGCTCAGCATTTTTTCCTTGTAATACAGACCCTTGGCCTGTGGGATATCACTCACTTGTTGATTCTATGAAACCCATTGAACCTATTCTAGATTGTGTTGTGACTCTGTATAATCTAGGTCAAACTACCAACCCCACCACCTCCCATATTATGTCTGTTCCAAATCCTCCCGGGTCTTCCACACCTAGGGAACAACATTCAATTCATGTGTCATAAATACCTTCTAGTACTAGGGGGAAACCCCCAGCATGACCTACGTTACATGTCACTAGATTTGTAGCTAGTAATGGATAGACCTCTAGTATAGAGCAATATTTAGTCTATGTCCTTTCTACCCATACGAATGTGGTTAACCTCCCATCCAGTTGAGGTCAGCCCTTAGGGGAACAACCTGTGACCAATCAAACCTTTTAGGGGTATGGTTACATAGAAAATAAATTACCTGTAGGAAATATCAATTACCAACCCACCCCTACAGGAATTCCTTATACTGGAATTCCATATCTTAGTAATACTTTCACTCCATGGGGCAACCCAACTAGTACTACATGCCATCTATGGGAGGGATACCTATACATAATGTGGGGGGTGCCAGAGGACCACCTTATGGAGGTCCTCCCTCTGGGGGGCCTAATGGTCCTAGGAGGCCTAGCGACATTCCTCCTTATTCTCCTAACGGTCCTGCTGGCCCTAGGGGAAATGGTGGCCTTCCTCCTAATGGTGCGGAAGGGTTTGGTGGCCTTCCTCCTAGTGGTTTTGGAGGATTCATAGGTTTACCTCTCAAGGGTCCTAGAGGGTCTGGTGGTCCTCCTCCTAGTGGTCCAGGTGGTTTCGGCGGTCCTGGTGGTCCCAGAGGCCCTGGTGTTCCTCCTCCTGGAGGCTCCAGCGGTCCTAACAGTCTCGATCCTGGAAATAAACCCCCTGCGAGTGGATATTTTGATGGTTCTTCATCACAACAACTGTCACATGCCCCAATTTTGCAAAAAAAAAATTATATTATTTGAGGAACAATATGTTAAATTTTATGCCAAGTTGTAATTGATGACCCAGTGGGGTCAAGGATATTTAATGTAAATTCTGAATATTTTATTTATAAATAAATAAAGGAGGAGACAACATCTTAGGAGAGATGTTAAAAGAGTGTTTACTGGTCAAATTGGTGGAGGAGACTAGGTGGAGAGCAAACTGACATGTGGCAGCATCCTCAAACCACTTCCACCTATTCCTGGTGGCAACCTCCCTACATTTGTGGTCATGATTCCCCTAGAAAGTGGAATCAGAGCAGGTGGCTCAATTAATGAAAACTGACCCAAAATACCTAGGCAATCTTTATAAAAAAATCCTGTTGAAGAGAGCTAAGGCTGCTCATTCTAGAGAAGTGATCATTCAGGGTGAATGAATGTACTTCATAGAAATTCAATGGAAGGGAAATCTGGAAAGTGTTTGAGGGGATAATTGCCGATTGATCTAGTTGCATCTTTTAAGCTGAAGATCATACTACTGAGAGCACAGTGTTTTAATGAGGTATTGAACTAGTAAGTTGATAGAGGGTTCTACTATTTGCATCTCCACCGATTCTTAGCCAAGAAGACTAGGAATAGGCTTGGGGGTCCTGAGGAAGCGTTGTTTGAGCTCTCTCCAGGATTTGGTAGGGAGGAATGACCTCCTAAATCTATTGTTGTCTTTTCCTCAATAGATTCTATGTTATTTTATTTACTGTTTAAGTTAAATAAATCTTAGTAACTGCTATATGAATGTTAAAAGTTCATAGTTTGTGAAATGTTAGATTTAGTATTCTTATTAGATTGTTATAGAAATGAAATTGGTTTAGAGAATAGTGAAATAGAATGAAAATAAATTTCTAAACTGTGTTTTTCCCCACCTGGAAACCAGGTCGTACTCTAGCATAGTTAGAATGCTTTAAGTAGATGAAATAATTCTTAAGAGAAGGAAAATGGTTATTAGGATTTGAATATGTAGATAGCATAGTATAATTTATTTCAATGTTTTAAATATAATGAAAAACATTGTTATGGTTTAATTGTGTTTACTGTTTACTTAGAGTAACTAAATACAAATGCAGGAAAAACAAATAGTAACCTACTTAGAGTTGCAGTAATAGTATACTGATACAAATAAAAGTTTATAGAATATAATAGCTAAGTATATAAATTAACCACACAGTATATCTTTTAAACTATTATCTAAATCTTAAAATTATTACTTAATAAAAAACTAGATTAGGGTTATGTTTATAAACCCTCAATTTTGAAAAATAAACAGAGTTCCAAAGCTAACCTTCCATTCTTTACAGAGCTCTGAATAATTCTAAGATACTGAATAATAAATAAAAATAAATGTAAATATAAACATTAAATAAAATATAACTAAGAATTACGTATATAGGATCCAATTATTATTATAAACAGGATTATAACCTGTGAAAGAAAAACCAGAGGGTTGAAACCCTAACAAATAATTTATCCATTTTACAAATTAGTCTATTTAAAGTTTAAACCATTTATATTTTTTAAAAACTGTATAAACAAACTTAACAAGAAGACTATAAATCATGCCTTGGACTGTTTACAGTCTTTATCTGGAAATAAACATGTTTTATACACAGTAAAATAAATATATAATTTATAGGATTACAAAATTATAACAACACGAGACAAAACTCCAAGATTTACAAAGTCTTTCTTTGTAAAACCAACTGTATTACATTGTCGGGCTGTAAGGCAAAAACTGAACAAAAATACATATCATGGCTAAAGGGGCGGTAATACCCAGCATAACAGCTAGGGTTTTAAAGTAAACTGGAGAAAACATCATATAAAACCTCTTAAATAACGAAGAAACCGAAACAGACTTCCAAAACACTGTGTTTCTCCTTCAACAACCCTCATTGCAAGTAGGGAAAAACCCATTTTTGAACTCAGGGCTTACTGGTTGGGGCCACGAGTCCACTGAAGCCGACCATTGTTTTCATTCCATTGAACATTGGAGTTTTCATGGGTTCCTGTAACAAACACATTACCGAGTGCTAGCACAAGGCTCAGATTTGAAACATAAAACCCTAACTATAATAATAATTTGACAGAGAGTTTACATATCAAAAACCAAGTTGTCTTTACCTGCAAGAAGAAGAGTTGTTGAGCAACGAAGAAGCAATCAATAGCTTATAAATTTACACAGAGGAGTATCCAAACCCCTACGTCGACCCTGGAGTGAAGATATTGACAACGAGCTTAAGCTTCACAAACTCATGACAAGCCACAAGAAGAACAGAACTGAAACTATGGACAGGCCGAGAGCCAAACTCATAAACCAATAACCACTCACGCAGTAAGGATTACAACCACGAAGACTCATGACCAAGACTGAGTAATTAGACTATAACAACAAACACAAGCTACAGAGCAAGCAAGCAGAGGAACAACCTCACATGGCTGCCATGAAAATTACACAGAGTAGCTCGTAGGCCAGCGAAACCCTTGGAGGAAAATGAAAAACGAATAGGGTTTTCCAAGTCTTTTAAGTCACCAATGCATGGATGAGAGAAAACACATGCCCTACAAATATTTTCAACCACGCAAGGGTCTTGTCTATAGTCCATCTGCATTTCCAATAATCATTTTATTATTGCAATGATCAGTAAACTAGCTACGTAATTGACTATGGAATGTATTTATATATATAATCACTAATGATAACATAAGACTATATCATTGTAATCACTGGTATCAAGGTTTGTAATACTAGTTAACAATGATTCTATGTCGTTGACCATAGAATAAGGATGTAAAAACCTTGCCATTGGTACAATCCCAAGGTCGTCCATAGAATAAACATTTTCCAAACAATGATTTGTATGTTTATTTTGCTAATCAACTTTAAGATAATTACTTATTATTTAAAGCATAAACCATATCTTTTGCAATCAATGGTTTAAGATTAGTTACAATTGCTAATAACTAATATTCAGCGTTTGACTATAGAGTAAAGGAGTTTAAACCATGTCAAATAAACAATTCACGAGGCTCAACCATAGGGTAAACTTTTACAAATAATGTTTTGTATGCTCAACTTGCCAATAACAATAATAAGGAATCCTATAATCATTTATATAGCCAATTGTGCTTACTAGGGTTCTAGTATAGTATATGAATCTTTGTTATAATGTTTATTGATATGGACCTTACATTAAAAGTTCTAGGTAGAGAAATCTACCATAGTAGTTATTATAAACTACAACTTATTATAGTGAGGCAAAATTATAATAGTAATTTTTGTGTAAACCATGCACAAGGTTTATAAAGTATAGGAATAACACTGATAAAGTATTTACCTATAATTTAGACTTTATACAAGTGGTGGTAAGTAGTAATATCTCTACAAGATGCAAGTAACAATTAGATTGATACATTGTAAAATAATGTGGTATTGTATGTTGTTACAATAATACATGCAGCAAGGTGATAATTTAAGTGCTGAAGTTTATAAATTGATAATTGCATTTGTACATGCAAATAACAGGTTAATAATTTCTATGGCTATTAAGGTAGAGACAAAATAGAAACATGTACTCTATTGGAAATCTTACCTTTGAGATTGATAGGAGTACTTTCATAATAAAAGATAGTACATTTAAATATAACATTAGCATTATAAGCATGCTAAAATAGAAGTAACTGTATGGCGAATAACTTGAGCTCTAAGCTCACAGTAAGTATCTTTTGTTTAGCTAAGTATGATAAAGTTATCAATCTTTATGACTAAATATTGGATACTGTCTTAAAAACAAAGTCTATAGAAGACAATTACTTTACCTTAGCAGAGCTTTCTTCTAAAATAATCAGTTTATTTACTAGCATATTAACATGCAACAAAGATACTTCTTGCTACCTTACGATTTAAACTCCTACTTGATCGATCGTTACCTATTGAACCTGTAAGAACCAGCAGTCCATCTGCATTAGCATAATGCTAAGTAAGCCTAAGTTTTCAAAGATAGATTTCACCTACTTGCCAAAAAGTAAAATTATTAGTAAATCTAAAAGAAACATGAATGCAGGTCATTCTTATATACCTTATGAAAATGAAAGTTTTATTAGTTATTGTATTATGAAACTAATTAATACTAATTGTTAAACTATTTCATTTTCGCTAACCGCTAGAAGTTAGTAAACTGCGTATTTAGACATTTTATTTTATCTTAAAATTTTTTAAATTTTTATGAAATTTTGGGGTTATGACATGTGGTATTAGAGCACAAGGTTCAAACACTAAGCCTTGATGAAGCTCAACTTGCTTATATGAAAAAATGTATTAAATCATTTTGCTGATGTTGTTTTCTTTTAATGTTATTCAACAGAGAAATTTGTTTATGAGTTTAACAATAGGTATGGAAAGACTGGAGGAAGATGCAGAAGAGGAATCTCCCTTTACTGAACAAGAAAACTTACAAATAGACCCTATACAAGAAGACATAACCACTAATTCCTCAGAACTTTTACAAACAGTAAAAGAATTAAAATCTGAAATGGAATCTGTTAAAAAAGAAAATGAGAGGATTTTGAGAGCTCAAGAGGAGCTGAATTAGATCCTAACAACAATATTTCAAACTGGGGGAAGGGGTAAAATATCTGATTCAGAAGATATAAGTCACCAACATAAGTATAAAAATATTAAACAGACTAAAAATGAAAGCATCTCATGTTCTGAAGTGTTTGGTGATCAAAGTAATTTTCATTCTACTAGTGATAGTAGTGAGGATAACCACTATACCAGAAAGAGAAAATACAAACCATATGAAGAAATTTATGGAGAGTTTAAAAAGATCAAACCACCAACCTTTAATGGGGAAATTGAGAAGGGGGAGGAAACAGAATCCTGGTTATCTGGGATGAAGAAGTACATTCAGATTTATAACTATTCTAACCAATTAAATGCTAGAATGGCTATCTATAATCTTTCTGGGAAAGCTGATATATGGTGGCAAGATTTAAAGAGAGTGAAAGGAATAAAAGAGAAGAACATAAATTGGAGTACTTTCAAGAAGTACTTTAAAAATAAATTTTTATATGAATAGTACTATGAAGAAAGAGATAAAGAATTCTATGAGCTTAAACTAGGTACAATGACTATGAAGATTTGAACAATAATTTTTTGAGTCTGCTTAGGTATGTGCCATACCTTGTGGATGAAAAACCGAAGGTACGACAGTTTCTCAGCTGTGTACCTTATCACATAAAGGATAGGATTAAGTATGACAATCCTAAAACTTTGGAAGAAGTTATGAGGAAAGCCAATTTATGTTATGAACAAAATAGGAAAAAGGAGAGTATGGCCAACTGGATGGCCAAATAGAATAATAATTATGATCAAAAGAAGAAAAAGTTTGTGCCCAATCGGAATTCTAAAAATAACAAGGCCAGAAATTTTTCTAATAAGAATTTCCAAGGGAATAAGAATCACCAAAAAATCAGAACAATCAAAAGAGTAAAGAGTCTACTAATAATCATGGTAATTACACAAAAAAATTTGAACAAAAATAACCCATAAAGTGCTGGGAGTGTAATGGCCCACATTATGCCTCAGTCTGTCCTAATCGAAAAAAAGACTGTTAGTAATATCCATACAATACAGGAGGAGATGACTGTGGGAGATTTAGCGAGGACTATGCCTAAGATCAATGCAGCCTTGGAGAATTGACAAGCAGACTATCAAACTTCCATGGTGGAAGTAGAAGGTAAGATAAACCAAACACCCATAGCTATTTTAATTGATACAGGAGCTAGTTTAAGTTATATTTCACCTTGGTAGAAAAATGTAAACTGACTGTTGAAAAGTTTGTAAGTTCTTGGTTGGTTCAGTTAGCTACTGGTGCAAAGAGGAAGGTAACTATTTTTGTAAATAATTGTGTAGTAGTTATGGATCAATTTGAAACTTTTGTAAAGCTTAATGTACTACCTCTGGGTTCTTATGACATACTCATCGGTATGGATTGGTTAGAGTAGCAGAGGGTGATTTTGAATTGATATGAAAAAACCTTTACTTGTATAAATAATGATGGAAAACCAATAAGCGTAAAGGGAATCCCTAGAAAAACAACTGTATGGCAGATTTCTGCTCTGCAGCTCAAGAGAGCTGTCAGGAGAGGTTGTAAGGCTTATGCAGTAACAGTAACTAATGAGGAAAATTTAAATAATACAGATAAATTAAAATTAGAGGATATACCAGTTTTAAAAGAGTATGCAGATGTATTTCTGGAAGAAATTCTGGGACTGCCTCCGAAAAGGGAACTTGATTTTACCATTGAGCTGGTACATGGTGCAGTACCCAGCTCAAAGGCCCCTTATCAGATGAACATACTTGAACTTAATGAACATAAGTCACAATTAAAAGAACTTATTAACAAGAAGTATATTTGACCCAGTGTTTCTCCCTGGGGGGGCACCTGTCATGTTTGTTAAGAAAAAGGATGGAACTCTACGACTTTGTATAGATTACCGTCAGTTGAATAAGATAAGTATTAAAAATAGATACCCATTGCCTCGCATAGATGATCTATTTGATCAACTACGTGGAGCTACGGTGTTTTCAAAAATTGATTTGTGGTTTGGATATCACCAAGTTAGGATTAAAGATGAAGATATTTTTAAGATAGATTTTAGGACTCGATATGGCCATTACAAGTTTGTCATCATGCCATTCAGGCTAACTAATGCTCTAGCTGTTTTTATGTGTCTAATGAATAATGTAATGCATAAATATCTAGACAAGTTTGTGGTCATGTTTATCGACGACATCTTAATCTATTCGAAATCTGAAGAAGAACATAAAGAACATTTAAAAATTGTTTTGCAAGAATCACGAGATCATCAACTCTTCGCAAAGTTCAGTAAATGCAATTTATTTAAGGATAAAATCCAGTACTTAGGTCATGTGGTGACTAAGGAAGTAATTTCGGTGGATCCTGAAAAGATAAAGGCGATTGAATATTTTCCAGTTCCTAAAGACATAACTGATGTTCGATCCTTCATGGGAATTACCGGTTATTACCGGAGGTTCATTGAAGGGTTTTCAAGAATCACAAATCCGATAACCTATTTGCAAAAGAAGGAAAAGAAATTTGATTGGAATCAGAAGTCTGAGGAGAGTTTAAAAAATTTAAAAACTTTATTAACCAGTGCACCTATTTTAAGAATAACTGATCCAAATAAAGATTTTGTAGTGTGTACTGACGCCTGCAATGATGGTTTAGGTGAAGTATTGACTCAAGAAGGGCATGTTATCGCTTATGAATCTAGGAAATTAAAAATTCATGAAAAGAATTATGCAACTTAAGACTTGGAATTAGCTACTATCATACATGCTCTAAAGACGTGGCGTCATCATTTAATTGGAAGAAAATTTATTCCAATGACAGATAATAAAGGACTAAAATATTTGGTAGATCAACCTAATCTAAATGCTAGACAAGCTAGGTGGCTAGCTTTTCTAAGTGAGTATGATTTCGAAATTCAGCACACTAAAGGGAAAGGAAATAAAGTTGTTGATGCATTAAGTAGAAATGCAAGGCTGAACTTTACAACAGTTATCAACACTTATACAACAGATATGGAAGAACAACTTAAAGCAGGGTTAGAACAATCTGAAATTTACCAAAAATTACAAGTAAAAGCAAAAGAAAATCCAACATAAAGTTTAATTAAAGGGTACAGCTTGAATGAAAAAGGATTTTTACTATATAAAGACAGAATGTATGTACCTAATGTAGCTAAAGTTAAGTTATCAATTTTAGATGAAATCTATAAAACTCCATACTCAGGCCATCCGGGTTATCAGAAGACTATAAGTATGTTAAGAAAAGAATATTTTTGGTCAAATATGAAGACTGAACTGGCAGAATATATCACAAGATGTTTTGAATGTCAACAAGTAAAAACTAAACATCAACGCTCAGCTGGATTACTTCAACCATTGCCCATTCCTAGCTCGAAATGGGAGATAATTAGTCTTGATTTTATTATTGGACTGCCTAAAAATCAGAATTTAAATGATTCTATAATGGTAGTAGTTGACAAATTGAGTAAAGCAGCCCATTTTATACCTGTAAAAACTACGTATAAAGATGAAAACATATCTGATATCTTTTTAAAGCAAATTTTCCGACTGCATGGGATACCAAAAGTTATAATCTCAGATAGAGACCCTAAATTTACATGTAACTTTTGGAAATATCTGTTTAAAGGATTAAATACTACACTAAATTTTAGTACTTCGTTCCATCCTCAAACTGATGGACAGACTGAAAGAGTAAACCAAGTACTGGAATATTTACTAAGAATGTATGTAAAGGATCGGCCAGGTAAATGGAAGGATTATTTACATTTGGTAGAATTTCCTTACGATAATTATTATCAAGCTTCAGCCAGATTTAGTCCTTTCAAAATCTTGTATGGAAGGAAGTGTAACACTCCTATCTCTTGGAGTAATCCGGTGGACAAATTAGTATTAGGTCTTGAATTATTGAAAGAAATGGAAGAAATTGTAAAGCAAGTGCAAGGTAATATGAAAATTGCGCAAGATTGAAAGAAAAGTCAAGTAGACCTTAAAATAACTCCAAAAGAGTTTCAAGTAGGTGAACATGTGTTCATCAAGGTGAGACCCAAAAATATCTCTCTAAGGTTGGATAGTTGTGCAAAACTAGCACCTCGTCATTGTGGTCCTTTTGAAATATTGTCTAGGATTGGATAGGTAGCTTATTAGTTAGCCTTACCACCGAATTTAAGAGTTCATAATGTTTTTCACATTTGTGTATTAAAGAAATATGTTCATGATTCTACTCATGTTGTTAACTGGAATGATGTACAGCTGGAACTAGAAGGATATTTTCTGGTGGAACCGGACTGTATCCTCGAGCAGAGGGAGATCACACTTCAAAATAGCACCATTGGTTAGGTGAAGGTCCAATGGAAGCACCTTAGTCTAGAGGAAGCCACCTAGGAATTGGAAATTCATATGCGGGATGCATATCCAATTTTGTTCAAGGGGAATTCTGAGGATGAGGAATAAATAAAATTGAGGATGATGTTATAATTTAAGGGGGTGTGTATGTCACATGCCCCAATTTTGCAAAAACAATTTTATATTATTTGAGGAACAATATGTTAAATTTTTGTCTAAGTTATAATTGATGACCTAGTGAGGTCAAGGATATTTAATGTAAATTCTGAATATTTTATTTATAAATAAATAAAGGAGGAGACAACATCTTAGGAGAGCTATTAAAAGAGTGTTTATTGGTCAAATTGGTGGAGGAGACTGGGTGGAGAGAAAACTGACATGTGGAAGCATCCTCAAACCACTTCCAACTGTTGCAGGTGGCAACCTCCCTACATTTGTGGTCATGATTCCCTAAGAAACTGGAATCAGAGAAGGTGGCTCAATTAATGAAAACTGACCCAAAAGACCTAGGCAATCTTTATAAAAATTCCCATTGAAGAGAGCTGAGCCTACTCATTCTAGAGAAGTGATCATTCAGGGTGAATGAATGTACTTCAGAGAAATTCAATGGAAGGGAAATCTGGAAAGTGTTTGAGGGGATAACTGCTGATTGATCTAGTTGCAGCTTTTAAGCTGAAGATCATACTACTGAGAGCAGAGTGTTTTACTGATGTATTGAACTAGTAAGTTGAAAAATGGTTCTACTATTTGCATCTCCACCAGTTCTAGGCCAAGAAGACTGGGAACAGGCTCGGGGGTCCTGAGGAAGCGTTGTTTGAGAGCTCTCCAGTAGTTGGTAGGGAGGAACGACCTCCTAAAGTTGTTTCCATCTTGTCCTCAGCGGGTTTTATGTTATTTTATTTACTATTTAAGTTAAATAAATCTTAGTAACTGCTATATGAATGTTAAAAGTTCAGAGTTTGTGAAATGTTAGATTTAGTATTCTTATTAGATTGTTATAGAAATGAAATTGGTTTAGAGAATAGTGAAATAGAATGAAAATAAATTTCTAAACTGTGTTTTTCCCCACCTGGAAACCAAGTCGTACTCTAGCATAGTTAGAATGCTTTAAGTAGATGAAAGAATTCTTAAGAGAATGAAAATGGTTATTAGGATTTGAATTTGTAGATAGCAGAGTATAATTTATTTCCATGTTTTAAATATAATGAAAAACAATGTTATGGTTTAATTTTGTTTACTGTTTACTTAGAGTAACTAGATAAAAATGGAGGAAAATCAAATAGTAACCTACTTAGAGTTGCAGTAATAGTATACTGATACAAATAAATGTTTATAGAAGATAATAGCTAAGTATATAAATTAACCACTCAGTATATCTTTTAAACTATTATCTAAATCTTGAAATTATTACTTAATAAAAAACTAGATGAGGGTTATGTTTATAAACCCTCTATTTTGAAAAATAAATAGAGTTTTGAAGCTAACCTTCCATTCTTTACAAAGCTCTGAATAATTCTAAGATACAGAATAGTAAATAAAAATAAATGTAAATATAAACATTAAATAAAATATAACTAAGAATTACGTATATAGGAGCCAATTATTATTATAAACAAGCTTATAACCTATGAAAGAAAAACCAGAGGGTCGAAACCCTAACAACTAATTTATCCATTTTACAAATTAGTTTATTTAAAGTTTAAACCATTTATATATATTTTTAAACTGTATAAGCAAACTTAACAAGAAGACTATAAATCAAGCCTTGGATTGTTTACTTTTTCTGAAAATAAACATCTTTTATGCACAGTAAAATAAATATATAATTTACAGGATTACAAAATTATAACAACACGAGACAGAACTCCAAGATTTACAAAGTCTCTCTTTATAAAACCAACTGTATTACATTGTCAGGCTGTAAGGAAAAAACTGAACAAAAATACATATCACAGCTCAAGGGCCAGTAATACCCAGCATAATAGCTAGGGTTTTAAAGTAAACTGGAGAAAACATCATACTAAAACCTCTTAACTAAGGAAGAAACTGAAACAGACTTCCAAAACACTGTGTTTCTCTTCAACAACCCTCATTGGAAGTAGGGCACAACCCATTTTTGAACTCAGGGCTTACCGGTTGGGGCCACGAGTCAACTGAATCCGGCCATCGTTTTCATTCCACTGAAGATTGGAGCTATCATGGGTTCCTGTAAAAAACAAATTACCAAGTGTTAGCACAAGGATCAGCTTTGAAAATTAAAATGCTAACTATAATAATAATTTGACAGTGATTTTCCATATCAAAAACCGAGTTGTCTTTGCCTACAAGAAGAAGAGTTGTCAAGCAACAAAGAAGCTGTCACCAGCTTAGAAATTTACACAGAGGAGTATCCAAACCCCTACACCAACCCTGGAGTGAAGATAGTGACAATGAGCTTAAGCCTCATAAAGCCATGACAAGCCACGAGAAGAACAAAACCGAAACTATGGACAGGCCGAGAGCCAAACTCATAAACCAATAACCACTCGCGCAGTAAGGATTACAACGAAGACTTGTGACCAAGACTGAGTAATGAGACTACAGCAAACACAAGCTATGGAGCAAGCAAGCAGAGGAACAACCTCACATGGCTGCCATGAAAATCACATAGAGCAGCCCGCAGGCCAGCGAAACCCTTGGAGGCAAGTGACAAGCAAATAGAGTTTTCCAATTCTTTTAAGTCACCAATGCATGGACGAGAGAAAACCACGTGCCCTCCAAATATTTTCCACCATGCAAGGGTCTTGTCTATAGTCCATCTGCGTTTCCAATAATCATTTTATTATTGCAATGATCAATAAACCAGCTATGTAATCGACTATGGAATGTATTTATATATATAATCACTAATGATAACATAAGACTATATCATTGTAATCGCTGGTATCAAGTTTTGTAATAATAGTTAACAATGATTCTATGTCGTTGACCATAGAATAAGGATGGAAAAACCTTGCCATTGGTACAATCCCAAGGTCATCCATAGAATAAACATTTTCCAAACAATGATTGGTATGTTTATTTTGCTAATCAACTTTAAGATAATTACTTATTATTTAAAGCATAAACCATATCTTTTGCAATCGATGGTTTAATATTAGTTACAATTACTAATAACTAATATTCATCGTTTGACTATAGAGTAAAGTAGTTTAAACCATGTCAAATAAACAATTCACGAGGCTCAACCATAGGGTGAACTTTTACAAATAATGTTTTGTATGCTCAACTTGCCAATAACAATAATAAGGAATCCTATGATTATTTATATAGCCAATTGTGCTTACTAGGGTTCTAGTATAGTATAGGAATCTTTGTTATAATGTTTATTGATATAAACCTTAGATTAAAAGTTCTAGGTAGTGAAATCTACCATAGTAGTTATTATAAACTACAACTTATTATAGTGAGGAAACATTATTATAGTATTTTTTGTGTAAACCATGCACAAGGTTTATAAAGTATAGGAATAACACTGATAAAGTATTTACCTATAATTTAGACTTTATACAAGTGGTGGTAAGTAGTAAGATCTCTACAAGATGCAAGTAACAATTAGATTGGTACATTATAAAATAATGTGGTATTGTATGTTGTTACAATAATACATGCAGCAAGGCGATAATTTAAGTGCTGAAGTTTATAACTTGATGATTGCATTTGTACATACAAATAACAGGTTAATAATTTCTATGGCTATTAAGGTAGAGACAAAATAGAAAGATTTACTCTATTGGAAATCTTACCTTCGATATTGATAGGAGTACTTTCATAAATAAAAGATAGTACATTTAAATATAACATTAGCGTTATAAGCATGTTAAAATAGAAGTAACTGTATGGAAAAGAACTTGAGCTCTAAGTTCACAGTAAGTATCTTTTGTTTAGATAAGTATGATAAAGTTATCAATCTTTATGACTAAACATTGGATACTGTCTTAAAAACAAAGTCTATAGAAGACGATTACTTTACCTTAGCAGAGCTTGCTTTTAAAATAATCAGTTTATTTACTAGCATATTAACATGCAACAGAAATACTTCTTGCTACCTTACGATTTACACTCCTACTTGATTGATCGTTACCTATTGAACCTGTAAGAACTAGCAGTCCATTTGCATAAGCATAATTCTAAGTAAGCCCAAGTTTTCAAAGATAGATTTTAGCTACTTGCCAAAAAGTAAAATTATTAGTAAAGCTAAAAGAAATCTGAATGCAGGTCATTCTTATATACCTTATGAAAATGAAATTTGTATTAGTTATTGTATTATGAAACTAATTAATACTAATTGTTAAACTATTTCATTTTCCACTAACCGCTAATAGTTAGTAAATTGTGTATTTAGACATTTTATGTTATCTTAAATTTTTTTGATTTTTTATGAAATTTTTGGGTTATGACAACAACCGTTTCAACAACCTATCTATTAGTATACTTATGATCCTACTGGTACTTATATGCCCTATCAATACTACCAATATGTCCAACCTAATCACCAGTTATCTTTCCTAGCAACTTTGGACTTGCCTAATTTGTCTAAGTTGATTAATGATCCTATTCGACATAACCCCTTGTGGCCTCCCATTCTGGTAAAGTTACCATCGGACATCCCAAAAATTCGATGGGAAGTAGGGAGATTATCCAAAAAACCATGTCATGAAATTCCATTTTTGGTGTTCTTTGAACTCCCTAATGGATTATTGAGTTCGTTTAAGACTCTTCCAGTGAACTTTGACTGGTACCGCCGTGAAATTGTACATTGAACTTCCACAACATTCGTTTTTGGATTTTGGTTCTTTGGAAACTGTCTTTCTTACACACTTTTAGCTACCTATCCACTATGAAATGGGTACATATCTCTTAACTTATCTATGTCAGAACAACTCCATGCACATATCAGATCATATCCATAAGTGGGGAAGGAGGAGAAGACTTATCAAGGCTCCTATCTCGGTTCAATTGTTAGCTGATTGGTTTACTAAATATTTGTTTCCTCCAATCACCCGAGATGTGGCTATGGGAAGTGTCATTACCGAAGAGAAATCCATTAGTCGAGCCCAATATATAGACTTGATATATTCTCAGTCCGAAACATTGTATGACTTGATCTCTCAAGCTCCTCACCCAAGTACCGATCTTGCCAAGCCACCAGCAGAAACCTCGGTTGATGGGATTTTTGGTTCAATCCAATCCCCACTAACAATAAAATATACCAAGCAACCCCAAACTTCCACTCCTACTCCTTCAACTCCCAAGGTTTCTACCGAGTTAAATTCCATTAAGAGTACACAAACGCCCGGAAACCATAAAAAAGAAAGGTAAATCCAAAAACAAAAAACTTGGAAACCCGTAAGAGAATCCAAAACCAACCATCAACGAGAATGATAAAGGGAAAACAAAGGAAAAATATCCATGTTTGCTATGCGAAGGTGACCACTTCATGAAAGAGTGTCCTCATCATGAAGAAATCAATCAATTCCTAAAAACTAATCTCGCGCTAGCATTTCTCACAGATAATTTTCCCTCTCAACAACAACTGATAGACCACATGTCTACTCAGGGAAATTCTAGTTCTTCAGAGGAAATTCACATGATGTCCTCGAACACTATTAATTTGCAAACTTGAAGTCAGATTTATGACAAAACCACATACAAGAAAGAGGACAATTATTCTTCAGGAAAATCTCCCTCTATTGGTTCTCCCGAGTCCTCATTTATTGGTCCCCTAACCATCAAGAAACCTAATATTGACATGGTTTTGTGCCCACCCAAGAGTACTCTTAGGAAGGTTGTTATTAATCCTAATTCTTGAGATACCCAATTTTATAATGTAGTTGAAGATCTTGCTCAGGAACCATGTGCAATTTCTACCTTGGAAGTACTCCAAAGTTGTCCAACGCAACGCAAAAACTTGTTAACCGCGTTAGGAGCTTTAGATCTGGACAACACTGATTTGATTCACTTTAATTTTGAGAACTATAAGTATAGACTACCTCACAAACTCTCTTTCCAAATCATAACAAAAGTAGTTGGAAAGAAGGTCTTTAGAACTTTCTTAGACGAAGGAGCTTCAACTTCAGTTTTGTCCCTGTCTTGTTGGAAAGCTATTGGCTCTCTCGAGCTTGTAACATCACCAATGACTCTAAAATCCTTTGATGGACAAGGTTTCAAGACCCATGGTCTCATACCATACATTTCAGTTGAGCTTGGGGGAAAAACCATTTCCATTCAAGTGGAAGTAGTATATTCCCTGTTAGACTACAACCTCCTATTAGGAAGAAATTGGTTTTACGCCATGACTGTTGTCGCTTCGACGGTATTTTGAACTGTCCAATTTCTGCATATTGAGAGGATTGTAACCATTGACCAACTCGATTTTTGTACGTCAGATGTTACCATCCCTATGGATAATAACATCCCTATGTTAGTCCAGTCCCCTCCTCCTTACCAGTCGATTGGGGTAGGCATGTTGAAGGATTCTTCCCTTATGGGGATTTTTCCGTCAAACCCTCCTAACATAGAAACGACGATGGTAAATATGATTTCTTCATTTGATTATGATCCAAAGGGAAAACAAATTGTTGGGTCCACATCATTGAGTCTGCATGAAGCAATGTACAATGTTATCCAAACCCTTTCCAATCCCCACACTAGTGACCTTCATTTGGTGGCTTCGGACACTTACCACCTGCCCTATTGGTTAGAACCCTCTCTTCCTACTCTAGATTATCTCTCCTAGAATTTTCCTTCTAATGGGTCCATTATGGAGATCATGAGTACAAATGAGCCTATATGGGAGGATCATCACCATAGATCCTTGTTCCTCCCCAATACCAGTTCGGTAGACCATGATTTTGCATCCCTTTTTACTACTGATATTGTCAAAACACCTCAAAATCCTATATTGTTGCAGAACACAGATTCTGAAGGAAACCTATGTAAAATCACTCAAACAAATCCAATTGACATATCAGCCAAGCCTGGAACCCTTGAGCATGTTCATGTTGGGTAGAACTGCTCAGCAGAAGAATCTGAAGCATACAGAGCACTTTTCAAAGAATTCCGAGATGTCTTTTCCTGGTCCTAAGAAGAAATTTTGGGGATAGACCCATCCATTTTGGTTCATGAAATAAAAACCTATCCCACTGCAAAACTTGTCAGGAAAAAACTAAGACAAACCCATCGACTGAAATCCACAGCTATCAAAGCTGAAATAGAAAAACTTCTAAAAGTAGGGTTTATTTATCATGTACCCGTGACAGAGTGGGTATCGAACGTCATCCCTGTTAATAAAAAGCAGGGCACCATTAGAGTCTTCATCGATTTCACATATTTGAACAAAGTTGTCCCAAAGACAACTTTCCCACTCCACATATTGACCATATTATCGACAACTATGCCAAAAGTGTCATCTTCTCTTTTATGGATGGATTTTCGGGTTATAATCAGATTGATATTTTAATCACCTATCAGCACAAGATAATATTTATTTTCCCATGGGGAACCTTTGCATACAGGAAGCTACCTTTCTCCCTGAAAAACATTGGAGCCACTTTCCAACATGCTATGTCCTATGCATTTCACGATATAAAACTTATTGTAGAACCGTACCTTGACAACCTCCTAGCTCATTCACAGCAATGGGAGGACCACCTTGGTCATCTTAGAGGCATTTTCCTGAGATGACGTCATTATAACATATGCCTCAATCCTCATAAATGTGTTTTTTTCATTGACACGGGATGCCTATTAGGTTTTATGGTTTCTAAGGATGGCATCCAGATAGATCCATTGAAAATTACCGCTATTCTAGCCCTACCAGCCCCAACCAACCTTCTAGAACTCCAAAGTTTACAAGAGAAGGCAAACTTCCTCTGCCATTTCGTTTGCAATTTCACAGAGACAACACACGGTTATATGCATCTCCTTAAGAGGGACACTTCATTCTTTCAGGATGACCAAGCCCAATGAGCCTTTGATAATCTCAAACACACTCTGGCTCACTCACCCGTGATACACCCCCTGGATTATTCAAAGGATTTTATCTTATACATTGCTGCCTCCACTACTACCATCGCTATGGTTTTGGTGCAGGAGAATCCTGACGGACTGACGGTCAGGAGCACATGATTTACTATGCTAGTAAGAATCTCATGGATTCCGAAACTTGATACTCACATGTGGAGAAATTAGCATTGGCCACGATCATTGCTGTTCATAAATTTCATCACTACATTTTGCTCCGCACAACCACCGTATTGGAAGACTAGAACCCTATGTATTACATATTGACTCATCAGGTGCTTGGGGGCAATTATTCTCGATGGATAGTCATCGTACAAGAGTTTGATCTGGAATTTGCCAAAGCTATGTCAAAGAAATCCTTGGTCTTTGTTGAGCTCATGTGTGATCTTCCCTCTGCTTTGACGGAATCTGAACCTAGTAATTCATTCCTAGATGAATTCCTCTTCCTGAAAAGCACTACTAACCCATGGTATGGAGATTTTCTCATTTATCTCCAGACACAAATATTTCAGCCCACTCTATCCTGTGATGATCGCCGGTGTATCCGTCACCACGCAAAATACTACCTCATCTTGAATGACACTTTGTATAGACATAGTATTGATTCCATTCTTCGGCTATGCCTTACCCACAAGGAATCTAAATTTTTTTTGAAGGACTGCTACTTTGGAGCATGTGGTGGTCATCTATCTGGGATGGCTACAGCCCAGAAAATCCTTCACGCTGGCTATTTCTGGCCTTCAATCTTTAAATATTGTCATGAGGCTGTCAAGAAATTCGCACCCTCTCAACATTTCTATCCAAAAAAGTGCACCCAACCTGCTCCATTACACCCTGTCATTTCCATTGGCCCTTTCACCAAATGGGGGATCGATTACATGCATTGTAAGCCTACCTCATTTGGGGGGCATGGTTACATCATCGCAGCTGTTGATTATTTTACAAAAGTGGCTGAGGCTATGCCTACATATGCAGAGGATGGTAAGACATCCACTCTCTTCCTATTCAATCATGTGATAGAAAGATTCAGAGTCCCATTGTCAATAGTTATGGATCACGGATCACATTGCCGTAATAAAATGATGGAGGAATTAAGTGCCAAGATAGGTTTTCGTCATGAAAACTCAACACCCTATTATCCACAAGCTAATGGTTAAGTATAGGCCATTAACAATGTTTTGAAAACAATGATGCGTCGGATGGTTGGAGACCATAAATCCAACTGGCACCATATTATTTTCTTTTCTCTTTGGGATTTCAGGAATTCTATAAAAACAACTACTAGTTTTACACCCTTTCAGATTGTCTATGGACTAGTAGTTGTCTTTCCTACTCAATGTAAAATTCCATCCTTTAAACTTGTCGTTGAACTTCTCCTAGACACTTCCGCAGAGGAAGAAATATTTCTCTACTTGAACAACCTTAATGAAACTAGAAGAGATGTTGCCTTAGTTAATGAGGCACACAATAAATGCGTCAAGGCGCAGTATGACAAGTCTGCCCAACCTTGTGCCTTTAACGAAGGAGACCTAGTTTTAACCTATGATCAGAGATATGACAAACTAGGGAAAGGGAAGTTCAAATCCATGTGGTACAGTCGTTTTTTTATTTCCAAACTTTTAGAGAAAGGGGCCTATGAGCTCATGGACTATGATGGAATCCCCTTAGGACAACCTCGCAATGGGTTGTACCTGAAGAGGTACTATGCCTAGACCTTGTATATGTGTATATTACTTGACTTTTTAGTGTGCTTAAGTATTTTCAATATGGTTTTGAGTTTAGTGTCCATATTTTTTTATACCATGTTTTGGTCATGTAGAGCAGATGGCTTTCTATGGCTTCACTGATGGTTCTTGCCGCCACACCTTGAATCTTGCCTCAGCTGATTGGGTTCTCTATTCCTTGGTTTATGATTTGTTCAGTTTAGGAGTGGTTTGTATTGGTCCTGCTACCAACAATATCATCGAGTATCGAGCAGTCATAGGTCTTCTGACTAAAGATGCCTCCCAGGATGTTCGTAACTTGGTAGTTGTTATAGCATNACTATCGAGGGAATATCCGCGTATGTACGCGGTTATCGGGGAAAAAGCCGCGTATATCAATATTATAATTTTTTTTGGGGATGATTAAGGTAACATCAAAATATATAAAGTGGTCCAAAGGGGGTAATGAGTCTGCAGCGGGACAAGGGAAGGCCATACAATGTGTGATTCATCTAGTGTGGTGAAATCCGCTATAACAATTGTTGCCGGAACTTATGCTTGAGTCTGCATCCCTTTGTCCCTTGGAGCACTGTTGTGTTCTTCTCAAGCTTTCATTTTGCTTGTGAGCTTGCTATCTAGTGATGGAGGATTGAAGTGGTGGAGGCCCAAGTGGGGGATTCAGTTTCTCCGATTCGTAGACATGCCATCAGAGGTTGTATTGTAATCTATGATTCACATTAATNCCTTCCCCTGTCCCGCTGCAGACTCCTTAGACCCCATGGACCATTTTTTGTCCTTTGATGTTTCCTTGACCATCCCTTAAAACATGTGAAAAATGATACACATGACTTTTAAACCTATAAGCACGTATATATGCGGGTTTGACCACTAAAACCACGTACATCGGGATGTGTACAAAATCCAAATCCTTTTGGAGTTTTCCTTGACATGGATCCGACTCATTTGACTCTTGGCCTTCCATATGCCTTGAGATTGCTCANTTTTCCTGTCCAATAATGTGTGTTTGAATGAATATTTTATCCATTGGATTATGTCAAATGCTTATACATTATTGATTATATATTCTAGAATAGATCTAACGCCATGATATAGAATGCTTGTATTGTTTACTTGTTGTTCAGGAAGTAATCTAACAATTCAAGCCGAAGATCAGAAAGCTCAACGGGGATCTACTTCAACCGTCCGGAATAAGGTACGAGGTCTGATCCTTTAGTGTTAGACATTTAATTTCTATTTCATATTGGAAAGGATTGATTTCTGGAGTCAAGCTATCTATTGTGGTACCCCAAGCCATAGGAATTTCTCTCCATAACAGAATTGGCGACTTCGCTGGGGAGTTCCCAGTAGTTGTCCTTTGGGGGTTGTTTTCTCGGCATTCAATGAATTTGAATTTCTCTTTCTCTCTTGTTTCTATGTTGGCTCTGGGGGCATGTTTTCCTGGTAGAGTCTGATTGGTGTGAAGTTTGTCTCATCCTGTCCGTTTACCTTGATTTTATGCACCTTTCTTCTTGTACGCGATTTTTTAACTCACAGTCGCGTATACACACGGGTTTCTCTTCGATTTCCGTGTATACACACGGGTTTACTGCGAATAGTCGTGTATGCCCTTGTTTTTTCCATTTTGTGGAAGTTAAATGGTTTCTGGGTGAATTTTGATATTTGCTGAGTCTCCTTTGGCACTGCCTGAGTCTGTTTATACCTCTGTTTCTGACCAGAAACATTTTTTTTAGGCTAAATTTTTTCTTTTTAAGAAGGTTCTTGTCATGGCATTTTCGATTTTTTGTTTGAGATTAGTGCATTATATTTATTTTACCTTAGTGCTTTGCTTGAGTGTTGTTTATGTGTGCTTGCAGAGTCTAGGGGTTGTAGAATCATTCTTTTTCTTTTTGCATCTCATTTTATTTCAAAAAATCCAAAAACATTTGCTTGTCATCATGCATTTGGAATTGCACTTGCACTATATTTGCTTTGGAGTATTAGTTAGGACTTCATATAGGAAAGCTTGCATTCATCATTTGAAGAAAAATTGTGCATTTCAGGTAGTATCATACCTTGTTTTCATGGACACAATGCATTTGCATTGATTGTTAGGTGTGCATTTTACTTCATGTTGGGTCATAACACCATTAGTTGCACGACCATATCCCGTTTTTGAGTAATAAAGCCAACTAAAATCAACACTAAATTAAAATGAACTACACTCTTTTCTTTTATAGGGTGCACCAACAAGCTTAGGTTTTAGGATCTTGGAATATTTCATTGTAAGTCAATTCTCCAAGATCACTAAACAACAACATGTGAGTGTGTGAAATCCTTGGTATAACCAGTGTTTCTCAAGATCCTCCTCTCAAAAGGGAGTTAAGCACGAGGCAGTGTGAGAGGTTATTGATTGGGATGACCCCTAGTCATAACTGAGTAGCACTGGAGATATTTCCAGGATTGTATTCGTATCTGGGGGCTCTTTCGGGAGTTTCAGGCTTTGCTACCCTGCCCATACGGTCAATCCCACCTGTCACTGTCCTCTTGAGCATTGATTATATTGAGGTGAACTTAGTGGCCTTACCTAGGATATCAAGGGGGTACTTTGTAGGGGTTATTCTACGAGTGTCTTGACCAAGTTGGGGTCGGACAGCACAACCGCTTTATGTGTTGAAGCTGAGGGCCACAATAATTGGTTACGTACCTCCGCTTGTTGTGTATGGGAGTCTCAAGCCTCTCCTAGGCGAGACATACCTACTTCATTCGGGAGCTCACTTATCTAGCCCTTGTCTACTTGCATTTGGCTTTAGATTTTATTAGTGATTGCTCTGTGCATGATAGTTGGCCTAGGGTTTACGTAAATAGAGAGTATTTTCTACTTTTTGAGTCATTGTGGATCCGGGTGTGGCTCCTTGCCATTCTCGTCGTTTAGCAGGACTTCCACCTTCTACTTCTCCTCCTCCTTTGGGAGAGAGACCTAGACAGTCCAGGCGGACTATGTCGCACATTGATTTACACACCATGGGAGACCATTTAGAAGGTATTCCTGAACCACCTTCTCCCATTCATGTAGACGATGGGGAGTTTACTCCTACTTATGATCCTTCACCCAACTTGGCTGAGTTCGGTCCTGTGATTTCTGAGATAGGAACCATGCATGATAGACCTACTCACTCTAGGGTTGATTCCCTATTGAGGCGTTACCGGTATGAAATGCCGAAGGACGTTGAGACTCATTTTGAACCCGCCAGCACTAGCTATGGTAGTTATGGTATGACTGGTTTTCCTACACATGATTTGGCATTTCATGTCGAATCTAACTTTGAGCCTAACACTATGCCTGGGGGCACTCTCATTCCTTACCATGCGGAGAGGTTTGCGAGCACTAGTCGCATTGCAGCTTCTATCCCAGTGATGGAAGTTACGTCACATATTCCTCCTAGGTCTATGGTTAGTGATCCTATTAGGATACCAGATATGAGATGAGTGATGATAGGGAATAGTACATACCTAATTACTCAGATCCCTTCGTCCTCTATCCCTAGTTCTTCAAATGTCCACCCTTCACCTTATTCACGTGGTCCTTCAAGTCGGCACATGGCTACGAGTCAGGTCTGTACTATGGTTACTAGACCGATTGTGTCTCAAGTTCACATACTACCCATTGCTTTGGGAGGTTATGTTCATGCTTCTAGAGGTCATATTACTACTTCCGAGGCATATATCCATACTTTCAGTATGTATATTCCTACTTCTAGAGCGTATATTCCTACCTACGGAGTGTCTCATGGGGCATCACATGCGATGACCTATGGACCATTTTATGGGACACAGTATGGATAGGGTTCTTCACCTTATGGGGGCAGGTATCAACAACATGCTTTATCTCGTAATTACGGCTTTGTAGCTCCTACTAGTCAAGGTCCACCTTACTATGGTGCTTCCACGCCACCCTATTAGAGTCATACGGGAAGAGGGCACTATGGCCAAGGCCATGGTGGTAATCAAACCTATACGAATCAGGGAGCGGTCCATCGACCTCATCATCCTAGGCTCCCTTTCCTCACGATTCTCAATCTTCCTGACTTGTCGAGATTGACGAACGATCCTGTGGCTCATGACCTGACTTGGTCGGCTGTCCCTATCAAGCTTCCTTTAGACATACCTAAGTTCGAGGGAAAACTGGGAGAGGATCCAAGCGAACACATTAATACGTTTCACCTATGGTGCTCTTCAAATTCCTTACACCAAGAATCAATCCATTTGAGACTATTTCAACGCACCCTCACAGGGCCTGCCGTGAAATGGTATATAGAGTTACCTAGGGGAGCTTTCACTTTGTTCGACGACCTTGCGATGACTTTTCTTAATCACTTCCAGCTACCAATGCATTATGACGTTGGTACTAAACTCTTGTCGAAATTTCGGCAAGATAAAGCCACACATATTTCTGATCATATTCAAGAGTGGCGTAGACAGAAGAGGTTAATTAAAGCCTTTATACCACCGGAGTTCCTCCTCGAGTGGTTCCTCAAGTCGTTATTACCGTATATAGCGAAGTATTTTTCTACATCCGGAGTGTAGAATGAGGAACAAGTGATTTTTAGGGCGCAGGAACTGGACTTTATCTATGCTCAGTTCGGTTTGTTGTATGAGATTATTCCCAACGCTCCGCATTCTAGTTTCGACCCCAAAGTCAAACCTGGACCACATGCCGATGGAATTGTGGGTTGTGCAAGTGCGAAACCTACGGATTCGATTGCAAAACAAGTTAGTCAATTATCAATCAACCAATCTACTTCGAGACAAGTTGTGGCTTCATCTCAACCCGCCCAAACGGTGAATGTACTTTCTGTGCAATTGTCGGACCAGAAGGGTAACCAGCAGCCCGGACGGAATAGAAAAAAGGGTAAAAATAATCGTAAGGGTGGGAATAAGAACGAGAATGCTAATAATAATGACAAGAGCGACCGAAATGCTAGGGGGGACAAGCAAGATAAACGTAATGTTAAGTTCCCTTGCAAGTTATGTAAGGACGATCACCTAACTTACTTGTGCCCTCGTATTGAGGAATCTTTGAGATTCTTGGCACAAGGCCTAGCTATGCTAACTAACCCTTTAACACATAATCAAAATATAAACACGAAGTCCCATTACCAGTCTAGTGATGATCATGATCTGTCGGAGACTAGTGGTCATGGGTGCATTAACATGGTATGTTCTGTGAAAGTTGTGACGCGTGTGAAATATTATAGTTCATCACAACCTAGCCTAGGAAAAGAACCTGATCCACTAGGGTCCCCTTTGCGTATTGAGAAACCTATGGATAAACCTGAGGCTACACCTCACATTCCTAAGGGAGTACTTAAGCGTTCAGGGCACAATCCAAATTCCCGAGCTGCCCAGAACTATTTAGTTGTCAAGGATTTGGGCCACACTCCTTGTGCGATGTCTGCATTGGAAGTGCTTCAGAGTTGTCCTTCGCAAAGGAAGGTGTTGCTTTCTGCCCTTGGTGTGAACGATGATTATTCTTCCTCTGTGATCAAATTTGAAACTGTAGGACTTCATCCTCACTTGCCCTACTATGTGTCTCTTTTGATTCATGTAGAATGTCTTAATATGGTCATCAAGCACACCGTGATTGACAAGGGCGTTGTTGGTTCTGTGATGTATTTATCCTGCTAGAAGGGTCTGGGTTCCCCTGAGCTGTCTAAATCAGTGACCATGTTAACTATGTTCGATGGGAGATATTTTAGGCTACACGGTATCCTTCCTTCCCTTAAATTCCATTTGGGAGGGAAGACCGTTGCGGTAGAGGTCAAGGTGGTTTATGCACCCCTTGAATACAATCTCTTGCTGGGTAGGAACTGGATGAACAGCATGCAAGCCGTTGCTTCTTCCTTGTTCTGTGTTGTATGCTTTCCACATAACGGGAAGATTGTAACGATTGATCAAAAAACATTCGATAATCTATCTGTTACTGCATCTTCGGGAGCTTCGATCTCGATCGTTGAACATTCTCAGTCGGCAACTGGGAGTGTGGGTGTAGGCATGTATCCATCCCTCATGGGGAGCTTTAGTTGTCCTGCACCGATCCTCATGGTAGGATCTAGTTTTGATGAGGCTTCTACATCTACGAGATCGGTGTCTTTTTGCACAAGTCATATGGAAGATCCTTGGATTCTTCCTACGCCGAGTACTTCTAGTGAGCCCATTGTGACGGACGTGCCATTTCCTGCAGCTATGATAGCTTATCAAGCTAATCTCAAGTGTGTTGCAGAGCCTAGTCCTTCCTCTTCACAGACAGAGGAGGAGGACCCTTATGGGCTACTGGCATGGGTAGTACAGTCTTCTCATATGCACGACTGCCTTGATATGGTTTTCCCTTCAGATGAAGTGATTATCGAGGCTATGTCGGGAGTTGACCCACCATGGGAGGAACTCCATCATAGATTGTATTTTATTCCATATCTTGACCGCTTGGAGCGTGAGGATTTTAGGGTGGTTCTTAGTCAAAAAGTTGGTAGTCCTATGGTTCCATTAAGCTCTCCCAGTCTGATGGTTGATGGAAACATGGCAAACATATCTTAAATTATTCCTATCAACATCTCTCGCAATCTTGGCACGATAGAGAATGTCTATATTGGGGCAGAATATTCCCATGCTAAGATTCTTGAATACACTGAGCTATTTAAGGAATTTCATGATATTTTTGCTTGGTCTTATGACAAGATGCCAGGTATTGACCCTCGAATTGTCGAACACGAGATTAAGACTTACCTCAATGCTAATCCTGTTCGACAACGTTTACGTGCGGTGATTCCTAGGAAAGCACCCGCCATTAAGGCAGAGATAGAGAAGTTGTTGAAAGCTAGTTTCATCTATCCCATTCCCTTGATGGAGTGGGTTTCAAACCCCATTCCAGTAGATAAGAAGCAGGGAGTGATCTGCATATGTACTGATTTCTGCGATTTGAATCGTGCTTGTCCTAAGGACAACTTCCCCACACCATTTATTGATCAGATTTTGGATGAGTGTGCAGGTAGCGAGGTGTTCTCCTTCATGGATGAATTTTCTAGATATAATCAGATACAGATTAAACCTGAGGACCAACATAAGACCGCATTTATCTGTCCTTGGGGAACTTTTGCATATCGGAAAATGCCTTTCGGCCTTAAAAATTCCAGAGCTACATTTCAGCGGGCGATGACCTTGATTTTCCACGATCTCAAGTCAATTATTGAAGTATTTTTGGATGACCTCACTGCTCATTCTTGTATGAGAATGCATCATCCCTATCACTTGAGATTGGTATTCGAAATATGTCGGCATTATTTAGTTAGATTAAATCCTCATAAGTGCATATTTTGTGTGAAGTCAGGTCATTTGTTAGGATTCATCGTTTCTAAAGAGGGTATAAGAGTCAACCCTTTGAAGGTTGAGGCAATACTTTAGTTGTCTCCCCCAAAAAATATTCATCATCTTCAGTGTTTGCAAGGCATGGAAAACTTCTTACGAATATTTGTTGTCAACTTTTCCAATTTTACTAGAGGCTTCATGCGTCTCTTGAAGAAGGACACCCCCTTTTATTGGGCTGAGCAAGCCCAGGGGTCCTTTGATGCACTCAAGCAAGCCCTATCATCGGCCCCAGTGATTAGTCCCCCAGACTATAGCCGTGATTTCCTATTATATGTGGCTGCGTCCTTAGAGACGATTGGTATGGTTTTGGTTCAAGAGGATGAGGAGCTCCAAGAGCATGTCATATATTATCTCAGCCAGAACCTTATTGACATAGAGATTTGTTATTCTCATGTCGAGAAGCTTGCTTTAGCTACCGTACATGTGGTTCAGCGGTTGAGACATTATATTCTCCTTCACTAGACCTTAGTAGTGGCCCATGTCAATCCGTTTCAGTTCATCCTCCCTAGAAGGATGATTGGGGGAAAGTATAATAAATGGATTGTCATTCTGCAAGAATTCGATCTCGAGTTTGTTTCGGCAAAATCGAAGAAGTCTTTAATCTTTGCAGAGCTTATATCGGATTTCCTGAGCGAGGCTGAGGAGTTGGTTTGTGAAGATACGTTTGTCAATGAAAACATCTTCTTAATCTCAACGTTAGACCCATGGTATGGGGATATCATAATATATTTACAAACACTGAAGACCACTACTCACCTCTCGCGAGATGAACGAAGACGATTACGTGACGTCTATAAGAACTAACTCATAGTGGATAACAACTTGTACCACCATGGGGTAGATTACATTTTAGAACGTTGTTTAACTCATGAGGAGGCTGAGGTAGTGTTGAATGATTTCCACGGAGGGGCGTGTGGTGGTAATTTATCTAGGCTCTCCACAGCTCAAAATATTTTAAGAGCGGGTTGTTTCTGGCCGTCGATATTTAAGGATTGTGTTGATGCATTCAAGAGGTGACACCCTTTCCAGGTGTTCACATGTAATATGCACTCGAAACCTGCCCCGTTACATCCCATTATCACCGTCAGTCCCTTCACTAAGTGGGGGCTCGATTTTATGGATTGCAACCCAACTTCGGCTAGGGGGCACCATCATATTATAGTGGCTATTGATTACTTCATGAAATGGGCTGAGGCTATGCCTACAGTAAAATTTGACGGTGAGATAGCCACCCACTTTGTATTCAACCAAATTATTACTCGGTTTAGGATTCCGAAAGAGCTTGTCACTGACCATGGCTCGCACTTTCAGAACCGTATGATGGAAGAGTTGGCATCGAAGTTAGGGTATAAGAAAGAGCATTCCTCTTCTTATTACCCCCAAGCAAATGGACAGGTAGAGGAAATGAATAAATCACTCAAATCCATTCTCCAATGAACCATTGCACAAAGCAAGAAAAATTGGCACATCATGTTATATCCTGCTTTGTGGGCATATCGAACCGCTATTAAGACTGCCACTGGTTTTTCTCCATATCAACCAGTACATGGAGTGGAGTCATTATTTCCAGTTAAATGTGAGATTCCTTTGTTGAATCTAGCTGTAGAACTCTTACCAGACACTTCACCTTTGGAGGAGCATTTGGTTCACCTTGAGCAACTTGATGAGCAGCGTCGGTATGCCTTGGTAGCTCTAGAGGTTAATAAGCATCGCGTAAAGGCCCAATATGATAAGTCTATTCATCCAAGGGCATTTAGTGAAGGAGACTTGGTCCTTTTGTGGGATCAACCAAAAGAACCCTTGGGGGTAGGGAAATTTAATCCTATGTGGCGTGGTCCTTACGTGGTCAAGCGTGTGTTAGAGAAGGGTGCCTATGAGTTAGTGGATTGCGAAGGAATGGCTTTGGAAGAGCCTAGAAATGGGCTCTATCTTAAGAAATACTATACATGATCTTCAGCTAAGGCTGCTTATTGTATATTATTGTACAATTTTTCATAGTTAGGTCTTTTTCTTATCATGATTGGGTTTGTGATTAGTTTTCGTTTCTTTTGGCAGATGTCAATGGAATCTTCCACCTACATAGGATTCACGGATGGTGCAAGCTGTCACACTCATCACTCAGCCTCGGTGGCTTGGGTGATTTATACTCCTATGGGTCAGGTACTGTCTTCAGGAGGCATAGGTCTACGGCCATATTCCAACAATGTTGCTAAATATAGTGTCGTTATCGAGCTTCTACGGGATGCCATTTCACATGGTGTTCTCTCTCTTGAGGTACGTCTTGATTCAGAGTTAGTAGTGTCACAGCTCAATGGTTTCTACCACATTAGAGATCCGACGTTATTGAGAAGATTCTTATGTGTGAGATTGTTAGAATGACAATTTGACAATATAACATATATACACATTCCAAGAAATAATAATCAAGTTGCTGACTCATATTCCAACTACGTGTTAGATTGGCATTTGTTTCATTCATAATAAATTAATCACAAACACAATTTTTACTCATGTAAATAAATAAAATGATCACCATAAAAAAATTTATATACATCCAAAAATGTGGCAATACATAGTGTCATGATACAATATTGGGGCTTTCGAGCCACCAACATATAATACACGGTAGTACAAAATGTATACACTCCCAGGTGTCTAATTATGTGGAGGAGGAGGAGGGTGGTGATCATGGAAGGTCACTACAGCTCTAGCTAGCCATTGGAATAATTGCACCCATGTGCGTGGTACACCCACCACCTGTCGCTGCATAGCCTTAGGCAATTCCTCGACTTGCGCCATGGGAACTCTATGAGTCAGTCTCACAAAATTAGTATGAATGCTCTGGAGCATTCGCTCCACATCCACACCTGTGATGTCATCTCCTCTTCCCCTCCGTCTATGATGAGGGAAGCCTTCTAAATGTCATGGTCCCACATCTGCACATACATGGTAGATGTCACTATGTATTGTCGCGCAAAAATCAGGTCTTTTTTATTCCATATAATCAAGAAAACACAAAAAAAATTAAATAACTTAAAAAATTTAAAAAGAGAGGGTTGATATTCGTCACCTATATCGCCATATTCCAATCTTGGTGGTAGCGGCATGTCCGGGTCCCCCTGAAAATCTATCCCTGCATAGGGGTAGTCATCGATGGCAACTATCTGTCATCGCCACCATGGAAAGAATTCAGTTGGATATGGATTGGCTACCCTACCACCCCCCAGTCTGCGCATAACATCTGCCCAACGCCGTTGGGCCGGATCTCGAACCCCGTGGAGAGGAACGTCCACTCTAGGGATTAATCCTGGAACACGCTCGAATAAAAACGTGCTCAAGATACTGCTGAACCCGAAGTTCCACACTCTACCTGCCTTACACTCACTGAGCTGATGTTTCATGTTACTCAATAGTGTAGTGCTCTAGTCGTAAATTGTGGGTCTCATGCACTCCACTTCATAGAACATTAGTGGCCATGATGCCTAGTGGAGTGATTCCAAGCCTGCTATCCTACCCAATGTCAATAGTATGGCCTTTAGGCCCAGCACCTGTATAGTGTTGGTAGGGACCTGATTCCCCACCTTCTCTATGTCTGGATAGTAGTACACTGCAATGTACTCGTTGATAGTTAGGCCACCCCCTGGCCCACCACGGGAACGAAGGTTCACCACCTCCCCTCGTCTAGAAAGCCATGTAATGAAGTATATGTCCTCCACCTCTATGGTGAGGGACATCCCATCGATCTAGAAGGACTTCAAGTCTAGATCCCAGTAATCCACCAGGATCTGTAATAGTCATGGTTTGGCCCTCAAACCACCAAGACACCAAAACTTGTAGAGTCCACATGCATGTAGAGCCTGTTGAGCCATTAGATCGGCTTTTACTGCTTCCTCTAATTCACCATGTTCATGCTCTCTCCACTCTAGGACCATCCTACACAAGAAATTGCAAATTTTTCCATCATTTTATTGAAAAAATCACATGTGCGGCCTCATACGCGACTGTTTTCAAAATAGCCGCGTATGTACGCAGGTTTGAGGGTGTTTTCTACGTATATCCAGCCCTATACGCGGAAAAAACCTCGGTTTCTGCATGGGCCACAACAATCATTTTAGGGTGGCCTAGAAACCTTGTTTGACCATGGAATTTCATGAAAATTACATCAAAATGAAAGAGAAGAGCGTGGGTAAATACCTGGAAGAAACGGTAGTGGATTCCATTGGCTGGATCTCCTAGAATTCGCTGTTGAAAATCAGAGCTCAAATGGGTAAAAGTTTCAAATGTTTTATAATATTTTGAATTATTTACTATTTATAGAAAAATTTTACCCCCTTTCCTATAGTTTTGACATTTTCTAACCATTTTAGACCGTTTTTGACATAATTCATGTTGTAGAGGACCTTTTTCAGTGTTGTTTCAGCCGTTGGATTGACCCGTTTGTGCCGATCTCAGGTATCATGTCTAAACTGGCATATAGGTTAGGTTTCACCATTGTTTACATTTTGCATGACCTTATGACCATATCACCATGACCTTAGGTACGAACCCACTATGTTATGTCACAGAACCTTCTTGTTGTTTTAGAAGTGGCATGATATGAGTGGTAGAGCTTCACCTTACATGGGTACCCTAGTTAGCGCCTTATTTGCATTTGGTGCCCATGCCGATGTTTTCTCTTTTAGGGTGTGGGAGTCCATTGTATAGTACTACCATGACATTTCTCAAGGGCCTCATCCTCCTCTTGATCTTATGCTGGCCTATTTCCCTCAGGACTTCCTCATATCAAGTTGTGAATGCATTATCATGAGCTTTGCCTGTCTTATTGAGCTTTACGTAGGCTCTGCTGACATTGCACTTCAGCCATATAGCCCGAGCTTGTCTCATGTCTAGCCATGTAGAGCCATTTTTTATATCCTTCGCAACTTGTTTCCCTTTTTACCGGGAGCGGGTTTTCCCTTGAGTATCGATATCCTACACATGTATCCTTGCATTGAGCATATGTATGTTCCACTGCTTGGGACTAGTTTGTTTTCCCTTATGACACTTGTCTCCTCCTAGTATGTAACTATAAAGCTATTTTATTATTTTTTCAAGCTTTTTAAATAATTGAAAAAGTCCAAAAAAATAAAAAAAACAAAAATCCGGACAAGGAAAGATGTTATCTTTGGTAGCTGTCGAGTTGTGTCTCCTTCGAACAGAGCACTGTATATCACATCTGTTGGTTGGGTTATAGTTTGACTTTAGGAGCTGTACTTGTTTATCTGAGTTTATCTCCACCGACTGGTTAAGCTTCCAGTCCCTATGGAGCCTCTGTCGATGCCTCCTGTGTCGCAGAGATGTCCCAGTTTGTATATCGAGTCTATGCTACCTTCATTTGGTCACCATACGTCGTTATGCTCTTGTTCAAAGGAAGTTGAAACCTGAGTCGGCCATTCCTCAGTTCTCTTGACTTTGCATGTCGGCCATTCCCGATATAGTTACTAGTTCGTGCACCTTATGATCGAGTCCTTCCACATTATACAGCTTTGCTGAGTACCTCGTGTTGGATGATGGGGAATGCCTTAATTGCCTCCTTCCAGCGGATTTCATCCCATCGACTTTAGATCATTTATTCTGGGATTGGAATCTAGAGTCATTTTGAGTGCCTTGAGACTTGCAGTCATCAGTGGCAGGTTCTCTCGCCATCGACAGTCTTTGGGATTACATCAATGTCCCCTAATCGATGGATCCTTTCAAGTGTTTGACCTCAACACATATATTCACACTTGTTAGTTTGCACTCTAGTACCTTGATTCCCATTTTCATCATCGGTGGATGATCTCACATCTGTTAACGGTATACATTAATGGCTGGTAATCAGATGATGGACTACTATGTTCGACCTTGACACCTCTATTCGCATAGTAGGACATGTACTCGTAGCGGTTTGTGTATAAGACTTTCCAGATTGGTGGCATATCTTATATGCTACCTCCTTGATCGTGCCAGTGTTCATGAGATTTCAGCTCTCGTGACTTGATTCCAATATATGTTAGATATTTCCAGCCACTATGGAGATCTTGATCTGTTATATATCTTTAGCCATTATGGAGATCATGGTCCTTTGTATATCTTCATCATGGAGATTCTGATTTATGTATATTGTACGTGGTGATGACCACTTATGTGATTTCTTGTATCATGCCTATTCATGGCCATTGTACTCTTATGTATCCGGGACTGCTATATGTATTTGCAGTTATGTGCAGAGTTGTATTATTGTACTATGCTGATTGGGTGGCTGGTCTTCCATTTGGGATTCTTCATCACTCCACTTCTAGGATGGACTTATAATGTATTTCGGCCTTCGTATAACCCCTCTAACCTCACACATTAGGGGGCATTTGTTATAGCGGATTTCACCACTCTAGGTGAATCACACTTTGTATGGCCTTCCCATGTCCTGCTGCAGATTCCTTAGACCCCATGGACCATTTTTTGTCCTTTGATGTTTCCTTGACCATCCCTAAAAACATGCAACTTTTAAACCTATAAGCGCGTATATACGTGGGTTTGACCACTAAAACTGCGTACATCGGGATGTGTACAAAATCCAAATCCTTTTGGAGTTTTCCTTGACATGGATCCAAATCATTTGACTCCTAGCCTTCCATATGCCTTGAGATTGCTCAGATTCGAACTTTCATTACCCCTTTGAAAAACTATATAAGGAACCCCTTGGTACATTGAAGGCATAAGAGAGAATTGAGAGCAAATAAACTATAGTCCATTGTTGCCGGAACTTATGCTTGAGTCTGCATCCCTTTGTCCCTTGGAGCACTGTTATGTTCTTCCCAAGCTTTCCTTTTACTTGTGAGCTTACTATATAGTGATGGAGGATTGAAGTGGTGGAGGCCCAAGTTGGGGATTCAGTTTCTCCAGTTCACAGACGTGCCATCAGAGGTTGTATCTTGTAATCTCTGATTCACATTAATAGAAATATCTTTTCCTATCCAATAATGTGTGTTTGAATGAATATTTTATCCATTGGATTATGTCAAATGCTTATACATTATTGATTATATATGCTAGAATAGATCTAACACCATGATATAGAATGCTTGTATTGTTTACTTGTTGTTGATGAAATAATCTATCAATTCAAGCTGAAGATCAGAAAGCTCAACGGGGATCTACTTCAACCGCCCGGAATAAGGTACAAGGTCTGATCCTTTAGTGTTAGACATTTAATTTCTATTGCATATTGGAAAGGGTTGATTTCTGGAGTCAAGCTGTCTGTTGTGGTACCTCAAGCCATAGGAATTTCTCTCCGTAACAGTAGTCTTGATGGACTCACAACTAGTGGTTTGTCATTTAAACCATGTCTATACTATCAGGAATCCCATGCTTCTTCGTCTCTTTCAGACGGTATGTTTATTAGAGAGGTCATTTGAAGCTATTACCTATAGGCATATCCCTAGGGAAGATAATGCAATTGTCAACTAAATGGAAAATTACATCCTAGACTGGCATATTGCTCATTCATGACGTGAAAATCAAACATGGTTCACTATAAATAAACTGTAAAAGACACATAAAACTCATGTAAATAGGTTTTCCATTTGAGACATATAGACACCAAAAGTAGAAGTCTATATATATATATATATATATAATGTTTTACGAAAAATAGGTCACGAGACCTCATCTGAAGCGCTCAGGATTTCAGGAAAAAAATGATCATACAAAGATCCTTAAGCTATCTATCAGCTTTCAATGAATACATCATGCAGCCTATCATCTAGTGATTCTCATGGTAACACATAATCCCCTGGGCTACTTGACATAGCAGTCTACTGAAACGACCTGGCACTCCTACAGTGGGCCTCTGGTACCTCAGTGGGAGGTCATTGATCGAGGAATCTGGGATGTCTAGAGTTAACCTCTCGAGTTTCTCCTCTAGATCCCCTATCACATCATCACCCAATGGTACAAAACAAGCTCCGGATCTCCTGTCTAGTGGGGAGGATCCCCCAGGTCATGCTACTCTGACATCTGCATGAAAACATTTAAGTCTTGTTACTACACATAAAAAATATAAAACATAAAAGCATAAAAACACAATTTCCATTCTAGGTTTTTTGTTCCTTACCGATATCACCCCACTATCCACTAGGTGGAAGCAGTAGATCAGGTTTACCACTGAAGTCAGTGCCTACGTATGCATAGTCCTCAACCATGAGGAGCTCGTCTCTCAGCCATTGGAAAAACAGGTCTCTGAACTTCACCTTGCCTCTACCTGCCCCTATGTAGGCCATGATCTAGACCCACCTCGGCATGTGAGGGTCTCTCACCCTCAACTTTGTGAATACCACTTGAGGTCTCAGCTGGGGGACCCACTCAAAAAAGAAACACGCTAAGATGGATCCGAAGCCAAACTACTTCAGCTCTCCCTGCCAACACTTGGTCATCCGATCTTTGAAAACTGGAAGTAGAGCCTCCACCTAGTTGAAGACTGTGGGTGCCATAGCCTCTATAGTGTAGATAATATGTGCTCTAGATGCCTGATGAACCCCTTGGCTCCCCACCACTCTATGCATGGTAAATAAAACTGTGTCAAGAGGGCCATCCACCACTACTTTTATATGAATTTTCTTCCCCGATGTTCTGGTCCTAGGAATACAATGGTGATTTATCAATTTCTGGGTGGTGATGTCCCCTCTATAGAAACCAGTCAAAGAGATGGGAGCACCTCGTCTCGATAGGCTGTAAGGAAGTAGATATTTTCCACTTCAATTGTTAATACATGAGCACCCACCTCAAAATATTGTTGCTTTGGATTCCACATATGGAGAATATGCTCTTATAAGCACTCATGTGACACCATGTTGGGTGTGAAAAAAAACTTTAGAAGACCATATTCTCTCAATGCATCTATACAACCCGTGTTTCATTTGGAAAACACACCATCATTTTCATGTTTCCTCTCTTTCCAAATAACCATTTTTTTATCAATGTAACCCTGCCCAAAACCATCACAAGGCCAATTAGAAACATTATCAACCATTTAAATCCTCAAAATTTAGCTAGTTTTCCTTGTACACATGTTTTTATTTACCCACGGACGGCACCGCCTGAGTCTCGTTGAGGACAGCAGGTGGCACCACCTAAGTGAAGTGTTTTAGGAGCGATTCTAGCGGGGTACCGCTTATCCCACAAGGGATAAGAGCGGTGCCTGCATTCATGGTTTTAGGGCTCACTCAAATATCCCAAAAAAACACCCAAAAATAAAAAATGAAAGCATAAAATGAAAGATCAAGGTTCAAGCTTTTACTTGGAACTGACGGTGCATAAATCTGACAGTAGATGCTCCCGGAATCACCAACTGAAAATCTGACCAAGAAACTTCTCCAAAGGCTCTCCACTATTGGTAAATGGTAAAATGTTTTTTTTTTTACTATTTACATAACTTTTATAAACATTATAGATTTTGGCATGTCATAGTTTTCAAAATCTATCAGTTAGGATCCTTTAATGTAGTTTATTGGAGAGTTTAACAGTTGTTTTTAAGTTGCAGAAAAAAGTGCGGTAGCAGTAAAAGTTTTGGGAGTTTGTTTTTGAATTTTTTGTACTACCATAAAACAAAAAAAGTCTTGGATCATTTATTGCAACACTTTTGTCATGCTCTCCAAACTTACATCAAAGGTCTGAGTTCTTTTCTGATTCTTTTTAGACTCGTAAAATCCCTCATCGTGAAAAGAGACCTAGTGGAGTCTTCTTTAAACTCTTTTCGGGCTCCTTAAATATGAAAATATTGTCGAGTGATCTTGTCTTATTCATGCTCATTAAAGCACTTGAAGAGTTGTTCATGTGATGATAGGTTATCACTTTTTTGGTTTAGATAAAATATTTACAAAAAAGGACCCTATGGAGTCTTCTTTCGTAGTCGTTCAGACTCTCTAAACATGAACGATACCGAGTTAAATTTCATTGGACTCGTTAAATTAAACATTGAGAGATCCTACTTTGGGAATGAACCCCTCCTCTCTCAGGTTTGTAAAACATATGAGTTTGGAATTGTCTTCGGATGAGCTAAAATGAGTGTTTGTTACCCTCTTTGAACTCATAAAAATGAAAAGAGGCACTCATCAACCATGATGGGGAAATTAAGGGACGGGTATCATTTTGCAAATAAATGGAAGTTTGTTGTTACCTTTGAACATGGAACTTGTATGCATATCATTTCAGTCCATTGGGTATTCAGCTTATTTCCATGATGATCCACTTTCATGAGTCATGTCACTCCTTTGAGTCTTTCAAAAGAATGCATTGTCCACTATCACACTTTCTATTTTTCTGGTCTAGTCATACTGCCAAGTCTTTTGTTGTGCCTCCCGATGTTCAAAGGGAAGTTGAAAAAGTGTACCTTTGCAGTCAAAACAACCTCTATGTCACTACTTTTGAGTCATTCTGATCGTTACCTCATTCACATCATTCCAAAACTTTGTTCCGAGTTTCATGTCGTCGATGTGGGATTCATCATGGACCTTCTTCGATGAGACTATTCCTGTCGACAACAACTCATTATCCGGGAAATAGTCTTAGAAACAAATTTAGTACCTTGAGATCTGTATGCCTCAATGACAGATTCTCTTACTCTCGACATAGGTTCACATCATTGAACTTTGATCAATAGAATCGACTGGGTGTTTGACATCAAGACATCTATTCACACTCAGTAGATTGTACTAGGGTACCTTGGGAATCATTGACATCAATGGTGATCTCCCTCGCACTTGTTAATGGTTCAAATCATTGGTCGATAATCAAGTGGTTTCTACCATGTTTGAATTCAGAACATTGTAATCACATGGATAGAATCATACTTTATGGAAAAAGAGATGAAGACCTTGGGTACTTGTTTAGCACTCCTTCATTTTCCCAGGTTGCGATGGAGTTTTTCATATCAAACATGGATCCACATTTGTATGGTCGTGGCTATGCTCAAATTTTTGTCTGTATGACATAGATCTACATTGTATGTCGGGTATCTATGTCCAAGTTTGAGTCCTCTATCACATGGATCTACGCTGTATTCTAGTAGCCATGGTTGTTTATTCCTCTCATGGATCTTCCTTGTATTGGTCTGTAGCCATGAGTTGGTTACATTTTTCTATGAGTCAAAAGTATTGATGTATTGCAGATGCCTACTCGACGACACTCTCTGATCAAGCTGAATCTTACCTTGAAGTGACAACTTGTTCTCTCAAAGCTCTCGCTTATCGTATCCCTCTAAGCCTCATGCTTTGGGGGGCATTATGTTATACCCAAATCCTATCACCAACATGTGATGAGATCCTTAACACCTATGTTTTCCCTAAATCCCAAACTTGAAGTGGAAAACATGCGCTGGATGTCAAAACTACATGAAAAAACCTAGCACCGCCTTTTCCCTTTAGCTGATGAGTGGTACCTTGTTCAGCACCGCCCAAGTCCTATTATAGAAAAGCAGTGCCACCGTGTATGTGATTTTATCTTGAAGCGGTTCTTACCCTTCACCACTCTATCATAAAAGAACATAAGCGGTACCCTTGGTAAAACTGGAAAAAAAGAGGATTCTTGAGGCTTCTAGAACATGAGCCTCATTTCTTCCCTTATCCCTATCAATATGGGTTGGTTGGAGTCGAGATCCCTCTTGGTAGGATGTTATGGCCACCTCACCCACATTTCTCTCAACTATCCCTATCCATTGAGCCCTATAAATACAAGATCATGTCCCATAGTTGAGAGAGAGAACTAAATGGTAATGTTATGCTATTGAATTGACTATCTAGCCCAATCCATTGGAGAGCACAAGAGAGAAAGTTGGATCTATCAGGCATGAGGTGTTTGTCTTGTGGATAATTTTTTCAACACTAAGGAAATGGTTGTAAGCTTCTTCATTGATTTCTTAATGCAAAGCTGATTTTCGTCCCACATATTTGTTGTATTGATCTCGCATGTATATGTTACTAGATTCTTTAGTCACTAGTATGGATGTGTGAATAATGTTCTGGTAGCTTTGATGTTCTTGTTTGTTTGACATGTTATGCAGGTACACAGGTTCATCATCAAATCATCATTCCAGGTGTTTACAACATTCAGGGAAGATCTTCATCCTTTGTCATTCACTTATTTGTTCTGGATTTGAACCATTTAGACCAGAGGAACAGATTCTGTCTACAAAAGGTGCAATATTCTTGACAACAATCTCGTGTCATAATATTTACTTGGGATCCATCGTCCACAATGACTTGTCGAACATGATATCCCTCAATTTCAAGGTTGACAAGTGGATCGTCATCACTATTTTCTCTCTGATTAAGGATGCATATATTTTTAGTTTGTTTCTCCATGCTAGGCTTGTTCTTAATATTATATAGCAGATCAATTAATTGTGCTACTAATTTTTCATTATATTAAGTTAAGTAATTATTGTGAGACATATTCTCGACTGTTATCAATTTCTTCTTGTCGGGAGAACTCCTGGAACATGTTTGATGCATCATTGTACAATTTTTTTTCTTTATGGGATTAGGATGTTCATATTTGTTTTTTATTTTACTTATGCGTGGATTATCATTACCATTCTTTGTTCCTTTTCTAGTGACTACATGTAAATTCTTTGTAGGAATTATATCACATTTATTAACACACAACAAGACGTTAACATTTTTCTTCATATTTATTTTGTTAAGTATAGTGGGACAATCCTCTAGTGAGTGATCACCCACTCCACAGCTAGTACAAAATTTCAGGTCGGTCTGATCTTTATACAGATAGTCTATGTATCGATGGCCTTCTTTATAACATGTAAAACACTGGATGGGTCATCATGGTCTATTTTCCCGATTTCCATTGAATCGGATTCAACCTCCAAATCCTCCACAACGATTGTCATACCGGCACTCGTATCTTCGACCTTCATAGCATTGGTTACTTTTTTATTTTGTTAATTATTCCTTGGGATATTATCATTGTTTTGAGCAACAACGTTTGTCTGGTAGAATGCATGGTAATTTTGTTGATTTTTTAGGTTCAAATGGCAGTCAACTATTGCATGAATTTTTACCTCACAGATCGCACACCTTGAAGCTTTTCCATTTTTCATATTGTAAGGACAGTCCTTCACCATGTGTGACCCATGTTCTCAAAAAATGTTACAGAAACATTTCATTTGAACAAACTGGACATCTTGTCGAAAGTTGTCTTTGGTATGTCCAGTCGTCGAGCAGGGCGTGCACCAGATGTCTTGACCTTTGAGGTTTAGTTCTATTAATGATTTTTTCATGATTTCTAATTAATCCTCAATGCGGTTGTCGACAGGATGTCCTAGTCAGTCATCATCCATCTCGACCTGCAGTGCTTTCGGCAACGCTTCTTCATATGATTTGAATGTGTCCAGACTTATATGTCTTCAGATCTTCTATACAAGTCCTACAAGAAACCATTGAATTAAATTTTTTTCATCAATGTTATAGTCTAATTGGATCAATAGGTCCTTCCATCACTTTTCATAGTGTCGAACAGTTTCGGTGGGTTTTTGAACAATTGTTTTCAGCTTTTTTGCCACCAAATGCTTTGCATCTGGTGTTTTAAAGAAGGATAAGAACCGTTGCTTAATTTATTCCCTGGTCACGTTAGGTCTATTCTTAGTATATTTCGTATACAAGTTAGTGCCCTCTTTTGTAAGGAACCAAGAAACTACACCATCTACCTGTATTCACTAGTTACAGCATTAGCCTCCCATATCGATTCACAAATGAACCAATGTCGTCTGGGATCCTCATCACCCTCATAGAGGGGGATGTCTACTGCATCATTCCCCATGTCATTGGATTCAACATATGCTTTAGGTGGTGGTGGTGGGATATTCTCTATGGCTCTGTGTTGGTCATAGCTAGTGTCGACAGAACTCTTGTTTTCCTCAGAATTTTTATTTGTCGGCTCCTCCTCGACAAGTAGTTGGATCAGTTCGACTTCTTCTGTCGAAGTCCAAGCTAACTGTTGTATCTCAGATATTATCCTCCATGGATCCAACTATTTTGTGTTTTATGAAGCTGTGTTGGGAAGGGGGGTGCTCCTTCATTGTTTGGTGAGAGTAGGTTGATACTTCGTTTGGATATGTGACCCATTTTCCTTCCTCATGTCAATGAATTACCAAATGTTCGACTTCATTTCCTTCTCCATCTAGTTGACTCCATACGTTGAACTCACCAAATTGTAGCCTTAGGTCCTCTTTGACAATGGTCTACACATGAGCACTCAGGTTCAGATTAACTGGAGATAGAGGTCTTACTTCCTGAGGTATCTCAATATGGATAGCTTCATGCTACTCTATCCACAGATCGTCTTCCATTGGTGACACTTCTTCTTCATCTACGGCTTATTATTGTCATTCATTACCCAACACTGGCGAATGTATTTCATATTTAGTTACCCTAGTATCCATTCTTCTCTGTAGCACAATGGCCTGCTCTCTTCATTCCTCCCTTCTCTTCTGTCTCTTATCTGCAAATCATGAGTGCTTTTGTGAGTTACCATTCGAATTATTTCTTTCTTCACCTGACTATTCATTACTGGTGGTTCCTTTTTATGTCGACTAGAATCCTTATACTCCACCCTGACACATTACCAACCTCCCCCTCCATAGCCTACCCGATGCTTTAGTAAGCCCAGACAGTTCTTTCTATTTGTTCAAGAAGTACTCCCACTCTCTTTCTGTAATGAAATTCTCCTACGCTTTCTACTTATTTGCCCAGTTGGTATTTGGTGGTGGTTCATTCAGTGATGGACAAGGTTTGACAATATTCCCTACTGCTTTGTTGATTAGGAATGTAAAAAAAAGTGTCTATAGTGAGAAAAGGAACTTCTCGGTAAAGTCGTTATAGAACCTCTTTTCATATTTTCGACCGAGACTCTCTGTCCACGGCCTGTTCCTGATAGAACTCATCTGTGATTTTTTCAAACCACTCTGATAGGTTAGTTCATCCTCCTCTTATTAGTTTCTGGAGCAACTCTTATTCCTTAGTGTCTACTGGCCTTTTCATCCAGTAATTTCTTCAAAAACTAAGGCACCTTTTCTACAAAATTTTCATATGTTTTAGTGAAGAATTTCTCCTTCGCCTAGGGAATAGTCAGCTTGTTTATTCGAGCATAGTTTTGTAAATAGTTTGAGATTTTATGCTCCCATCAGTCCTTAACCTCTTGCTCTTAGATCATATACTAATGGTCATTTCATCCATACGTGTAGTTCCGACAATAGAACCAATGTTGTAATCACTCAGATCACTAAGCTACCAATAATACACATCAAGAATCATATGATCATACAGAGACAAGATACAAGGATAATAGATTGAATAATGGATTTATATTACACAAAAAAATATGGGTTCATACAAACATCGAACCAAACCAAGTTTCTATCTGGATCAATAGCCTATTATATATGATTACAAACTAGTTATGAAGAACTACTTGTCAGTTTAGTCAACCGACATGACCTTTCAAGGTTGACCTAATCTCTAATTAGTCGGCTAACTAGTCTAGTTGGCTCATTGACTATCTCCTTGAACAGGATCTGAGAACTACGAATGTTTAGATAAGTAGGTTGGTCATGGGTAACAGAGGAAAAATCGTCATTTTCAAAGACAGAGTAAATTCTAGACCAATCCATATATAGAGTATCAGATACGCGCCCGCTAGTGTCAGTGAAAAAACCTGTATTTGGGTCTTTGTTCTTCTTCTCTTGAAGAGTTGTTCTTGACTTGGTATTCTTGGATGTGGTGGATGCATTCTATCATTGGATCTTGGAAACCATGTCTGATAATGAAGTAAGTTCAAATTTAACAGAAAAAAAAAATGATCAGGTGGTGAGAACTTATAGGTGAAAACGCTCAGGAGACCACAAATCCGTGTGTTGGGACGAAGAGAAAATGCACAGTAAAAACCCTGAGCATAGTGAAAAACATGGGAAAAATAGTAAAAAATACTCATAACTTTTCACTTTAAAATCCCAAAACCAAATGACCAAAAGAACCTGGGCCATAGATTTCGTATGCATGGATGGCATAGATCTAGGTGGTGGAATAGAATACAGGATTTGACAATTTCCAATTTTCATAGTTTCTGATTTTTGATCTCTGAAAATCAGGAATAAAAAATCAGGAAATGAACATTCAACCAAGAAGGATGCAAATTTTCCAGTTTCTGACACCCAAAAATCAGAAATCAGAAATCAGAGAGGTGGATAAATCATAAATTAGAAATGATGTTTTCGATATTTGAAATTTGAAATGTCAGAAATTGGAAATCATGAGCACACCAAATAACTTTAACAAAACCATAGTTTTCCAGTTTTCGACACCCAGAAATTGGAAAACAGAAATCATAACAGTGACTTTTCTTTATTTGAAAAGATAAGGTTTCTGAGATCTGAAATATCGGAACTCGAAAATCGAAAAAAAAACTTCAACATACCTCCAAAAAAGGGATTTTCTCTTTTTAGTTTTCATAAAGAGGGGAATCAAAAACTTAAAATTTTTTAAAATACAAAAAGGTCATGAAATCCCAAAAAATTCAAAAAAACAAGGGTTACTGAAGAAATTTATTCAATCCAAACAAAGAAACAAAGAAGCTACCACTTGATGGTTTTCCTTAATGAGGAATGGGTAGAAAAATTAGTCAATGGGGGCCCCTATTTTGATGGTTCAACATGGGGATCTGTTGTAGGAAGCAATAAATGGTGACTTTCTAGGGAGAAGCAGTTATCTTTGGTTGCCTCTACATGGAATTTCAAAGGAAACATGTCAGTATAAAGACATGGAGTTCAATAGTAAACTCAAATGAGAAACAACCAGATATAGTAGAGAAAAATACATTATTGATATCACACACATCTACGATCATTGATAATAATACTCAACATATTGGAAAACTGTAAAGAACGCTAAAACATTACTGCGGAGAAATGTCAGTGATAAGCAATTAAAGATGAGCTTATGCATAAGAAACCTTGGGTTTATGTCATGACATTCAAACCAAAATAACCTGGGTAATAGGATTTTTATTCTGAGTATTCACAACACCTTCTTCTCCTTGTTTTATTTAATACAAATGAGACCAACCCAATTGTGTCAAGAACACTATCATGTTAGGGAACAATTCCATACACATATTTTACCTGGTAATTGAACAAGCTAGTTCCGTTAAGAGACTCCCTGTCTTTTGGTTTTTTACACCAAAAGCATTTAAAATGGCTTGGTAACCACCTATCAGTAATTTCAGTCCAAGCACCATCCATGAACATGGTTAGGTCAGCTTATAATAAGACCTCATATCATTGAGCACAAAGAGTTGAATCTTTTGTAATTAAGAAGAATTAATTGGGATGAAAACTGCAAGCCATTACCTTGGCTTGGGAACCAGCTGATGGTAATGTCATTCACAAATTATAAACATGATAGGTTGGCTTGTAATAAGATCCCCTATATTGTATCTTACAATCATTGAGGTATTTGTTTATTTTGGTCCCATGTGATAAGCATGAGATGAAAAGAAACTTGAAGGTTATAGAAACTATTATAGATCTACTACCATAATAACCACAATATCAAGAAGAAATGCAAAAATGTTCTCCACAACTTCCCCATTATTATGAGGACGGTAAATATAATGATCATTAGAAATGTGGATTTCAGTAGAGACAATGCCAACAATGCATCTTGTTAGGTATAACTCCTGATTCCATATTATTCCAATGCCAATGCATATATTTATTTATACAATTGATATGACGGTTGTGTTTCAACTTCTGCCCAGCCTTTTTGGCTTCCTACTATTCAGATTTATTCATTTATTTACAATATATAATCCCTATGGATTATATTCTAACAATCCCCCTCTTAATCCGAAGGGGTGTTCGTAAGTCCGAGCATGTTTCTAAATCTTTCAAACTTTTCTTGTCCAAGCGCTTTGGTGAAGATGTCTGCAATTTGATCATTTGTGGAATAATGTCGAAGATGGACTGTCTTGGCCTCTACATGATGTCGAATCAAATGATACTTTGTGTTGATGTGTTTGGTTCGATCATGGAATCTAGGATTCTTAGCCATCTTGATTGTAGAAGTATTGTTGATCAATAATGGTGTGGAGTCCTCTTGTTTTTCTTGCAAATCTTCAAGTATCTTCCCGAGCCATACTATTTCTTTCATTGCTTCAGCTGCAGCCACATATTCTGCTTCTGTTGTTGAATCTTCCGAAACTGACTGTTTACGTGATCTCCATGAGACAACTGCTGATCCAAGACTCATAGCGTATCCAGAAGTTGATACTCTTGTCTCCTTATCGCCATCAAAATCTGAGTCTGAGTACCCAATAAGTTTGAAGTCATCCACTTTAGAGTACTTGAGTCCAACGTCTTGAGTCCCCTTCAAGTATCTTAGAACTCTTTTTGCAGCTGACCAGTGTCCTTCACAAGGTTTATGCATGAACCTTGAAAGTATGCCAACAACATAAGAAATATCTGGTCTAGTTGTTGTAAGGTAGATAAGGCTTCCTACAAGTTGTCGATACTTGGTCGCATCCTCAAATTATTTTCCTTCGCTTGATGTGAGCTTCATTTTCTGTTCCATTGGAGTAGATATAGGGTTGCATTCTGTCATGCAAAATTTGTTTAGTAGGTCTCCAACATATTTTTTCTGAGATAGGATAATATACTTAGGATGTTGAGTGAATTCAATTCCTAAGTAATAGTGGAGATGTCCCATATCTGTCATTTCAAAGATCTTTTTCAAATCTTTCTTTATGGATGCTATATAGCTCTCATTGTTCCCTGTCATCAAAAGATGATCTACGTACACCACAAGATACACAACGGATCTTCCAACTTTCTTTATAAACAGTGTTGCATCATCAAGATCAAAATGTTCGAAATTTAACTTCAAAAGATGCTCGGTTAACTTTTCATACCATACGCGAGGTGCTTGTTTTAGGCCATACAAGGATTTGACAATCTTGCATAACTTTTGTTCTTTTCCTTTCAAAACAATGCCTTTTGGCTGAGACATGAATAGGTTCTCTTTCAAGTCTCCATTCAAGAAAGCAGTCTTCACATCCATCTGATGAACTTTCCACCTTTTCTGAGTAGCTAAAGAGAGTAAGGTACGGATGGTATCCTATTTTGCTGTAGGAGAGAACGTTTCTTCATAGTCAATTCCTTCCTTCTATGCATAGCCTTTTTCTACAAGCCTCGCTTTGTGCTTGTCAAGTGAGCGATCTGATCTATATTTGTTCTTGTACACCCACTTGCAGCCAATTGGTTTGGTTCCAACTGGAGGGTCAACTAGCTTCCAAGTTCCATTCTTTATGAGTGCATCGTACTCATTCTGCATAGCTTCTTTCCACTCAACACGAGTAGAAGCTTCTTCAAAGGAAGTTGGTTCAAAGTTAGCAGATAAATTAAACTCACAATCAAATGATACATCCATGTCATCACCTAAATTATCTTCTCCTCCTCCATCTTCATGTCTTTTCAAACTTCTCGTTCCCGTCTTTCCAACTTCATCTGGATGGACACTTTCAAGTGTCTTTGTGGCCCATTTAGGAATCTTTCGTGATGGTCCTAGTTGATCAGCTGGTGGTGCTTCATCATTGATTGAGATTATTTCAATTCTCTCAATCACATCATCCAGTTGAACCTCTTGTTCAAGTGAAGTAGCAGGAATTTCTTCATGCGGGGGAGTTGGTGCTTCATATGGAAATTCCAAAGGTTGATCCAGAATAGGAATCCCCCCTTTGAGGTTTGGAATTTCATATTCATTTTCAGAATATGTCTTTGGATGAGGATAAATTTCCAAATGATCAAGCTGTCTCTCAATAGACTAGTCATTTTTATTAGTCTCAAGAAAAATGACATCTCTGGAAATAACAAATTTCTTGTTTACCTCATCATACAGATGGTATGCCTTGGAGTATTCTTCGTACCCCAGGAAAATGCATTTTCTGCTTCGAGCACCAAGCTTGTTTCTTTGCTCCTTTGGAATCAAGGCATAACAGGTGGAACCAAAAACTCTGAGATGCCTGGCTAAAGGGATATGGACGAACCACATTTCATGTGGAGTCTTGTTATCAAGAGCATTTGAGGGACTTCTATTTCTCAAATATGCTGCACATTTTACTGCATCACCCCAAAACATTAGTTTTACATTCTTGAAAAACATCATTGAGCGAACCATATTCATTATGGTTCTATTCATTCTTTTTGCTACACCATTTTGTTGAGGATTGTGGGGAACTATAGTCTGATGTGCAATTCCATGTTGGCGAAGATAATCTTCAAAAGCATTTGAAGTGTATTCGTTCCCATTATCAGTATGAAGTGTACCAATTTTTTATTGTGCTTGTTTTTCAATCAATGCATGAAAGTATTTGAATGTTTGAAATGATTCTGATTTTGTCTTTAAATAGTAAATCCAGCACATTCTTGAGTAGTCATCAACAAATGTCATAAAATACTTATTCCCATTTGCTGAAGGAGTTGGCATTGGGCCACATAAATCAGAATGCACTAATTCTAATTTCCTACTTGCTCTAAAATTAGATTCATGGAATGGCAGCTTACTATGTTTCCCTAATATACATGCATCACATTTGTTCTTCTCTTTGGGAATGGTGGGAAAACCAAATACACCATTCTTTATCAACAAATGAAGACTGTTATAATTTAGATGACCAAATATTGCATGCCACAATGAACTAGATGACATATTACCTTCTCCATGCTGAGAGAGGTAGGCATAGTTCTGAAATATTGTGGATGAACCCTTGAACTTCAGCAGCTTTCCATCTTCGTATCCAATCATGATGACTTGGTTGTCAGAGGACTTTCTTATTTATACAATTCCATCAAACATGTGGATGGAATGGCCTTGCTGTCGAATCTCCACCAAGGACAGCAGGCTTCTTTGCAACTCTGGAAGATAGAGAACGTTCTTCAATAAGAAATCAGGGAATCCAAGCATCTTCAGTCGAATGGTGCCCATTCCCTTTGGTTTAAGACTTGACTTATCTACAAAGTAAACTATGCCATCTATTGTTTCATTAAGTTCTTCAAAACAATCTTTTCTAAATGTCATGTGTGATGTTGCACCGGTATCAAGCAGACAACAATCTTTGTAAGATGAAAGTGAAGTCATTTCATTAAATCCAAGATTACAATGTGCAACAATACAAGAATCAGAAGATTTACTAGCATATTGGTCATCTTTCTTCTGGTTATGCTTGTCTTTGATGGAGTCCCATGAAGCCCAACACTGATCTGATGTGTGTCCAGTCTTTCCACAATGCTTGCACTACGAATATGATATTTTGTTTCTACCCCCTCTGCCTCTGAATTTTATTCTTCCTTGTCCTCTCTTGCTACAATCTCCCTTGGAAGGGTATTTGAACCGATTCTTTGTTTTCTGAACAAAGTCAAGGGATTCTTTGATAGGCTCGCTTGATTTCTTGATCTTTCTAGACCATTTTGGATATGTTTCCTTGCCAGTGAGGACATCACCAACAATAGATGCTATAGATTGCATCTTTTACAACTGTTAGTGTAATTTACAATAATGACAAAGAGAAATAGAAAAATAATAACCTTGTAGGTCTACAGTCTCTGCCAAGGTGAGTTACAATCTTAATATCTCAACTTCAAGTTTTAAAAAATGATAGAATGATACAGAAAATATGTTGTCAATAAGATGGGCAGTCTCAGCAATCTCCTTTCACGTAGAATGTGGTTACAACTTCAATCTTCAAGTGGATGTTCTAGCAGTCTAGGTTTACAGCTCAAAACACCAGTAACATGTATCATTCAATGGGTTCTCCAATATACGATATACACCAGCAACAACATATATCTTCCACACAGTATCAAGTAGAAACCAAGAGCTCATTAAATACACAAAAATGTAGCAGTCATAGCTCAATTGCCAAGTTCAGGAAACAAGAAGCAGCATATATACAACAGTCACAATATATCAGTCAACATACACTATTCTTCAGCATAAAAGATAGGTTTTTATACCAGCAATAGTCTTCAGGTATTCATGCACAACGCTCCTAATCTTGGAAGAACACAACTCACACACGGTGTTCGGGTGCAATCATGCCATCATTCAGATAACAAATGGACTCTAATTTCAAAGTGTTTCCTCTCGTTCCCATGATGGTAGAGTCTCACGCACGTTGAGAACTCTCAATGATCCACAACTATCAACTACCAGACAATGGTTTTCAACGAGCCTAAGGCAATAATAATCAGCTCGACTTCAATTTTCACCAGAATCTATGTCGTTTCAAATTCTTCTACAAATCCACAGCAATCGGTATTCATCTTTATCCTCAACACTGAATCTTGGTAGACAATAGGAAATTTCTGAGACCAACTCCACGACAAGCACTGAAAACTTTAGCAGAACAATAGCTGTTCTCTGTAGCTCATACAGAAAAATTGACAGAACCGTATTGAAGTTTTTTTTTTCTTTTTTTTTTAGCTCTCCACGAGTTCGTTCTACCTCCACGAGCTATGCAGAATAAAATCGTTCTACCTCCATGATCTATGTAGAATAATACATACAAAATGTTGCAAGAAAATCATTCTACCTCCACGCAGCTGAATGATTGCACGTAGCTGTTCAACGCATTCTCCACGCTGGTCTTCATGCGGTCGCAGTAGCAGTCTTCAATGGATTCTTAGTTTTAAATACTAAGATATCGCAGCCTCATCCTCATCTAGAAATCGCAGCCTCAGCCAGAATGCATCCTCTATTCTAGAAATCGCAGCCTCTTCACGCAGGCTCTTCACGCAGACTCTCCACGGTGATGGTGATGGTGCACAGCTCATGATGGTGCACAGCTATATCAATGCAGTCTCCTCTTCAATACACAGGAGAATATTCAACGCAGAATACATGTTCTGAAGTGGACATATGCATATGGATATTATCTTCCAGAATATGAGCAAGCTTCGAGTACTTGCAAGGTGAAGCTGAATCTGGGTTAGAACGACTTCATCAGAAGTGCATAGTTCTTAGGAGCTACAACGTGAGACAGAAAAATTACAGACTGACATAGACAAAATGCGCAGTGAATTAAGGTATGAAATTGACAAAGTTACTACTGGCCAGCGTTCAAGGATTCTACAACACACAGGATAAGAAATGCGCAGAGCCCTCTCAATACTGGCGTGGAGAATATTTCTAGGGTTTCATGCAGAATAATACTTATTCAACATGTTCAATGGATTAGGGTTACACTTCCAGGGTCTTCAACATAGGAGTAGTCTCACAGATCAAAACTCAGTTATTAAAACAAGCTTTAAGAGGAGCGAGCTGGAAAGTAGAATGAGAATAACCCATACAATGCATGCGCACAGGCTGGGAGAGGAGAAACGCATGCAAATGGAATACTTACTGAGTAGGTAGTTTGGAAATGGACTGGAAAGCAGAATGCCAGGACTGAAATGTAGCAGGCAGGAGTTATGGGAAATAGCCAAGATCTGATACCACTTTTTAGGTATAACTCCCGATTCCATATTATTCCAATGCCAATGCATATATTTATACAATTTATATGATGGTTGTGTTTCACCTTCCGCCCAGTCTTTTCGCCTTCCTACTATTCAGATTTATTTATTTATTTACAATATATAATCCCTACGAATTATATTCTAACACATCTCAAATTGATTTCCCGTAAGGATACTAATCCAAACCCAAGTAAAATTTCCTGACATATTAAGATCAAAATTCTTAGTAAAAGTTTTTTAGGATTAACTGCTTTACCAACACGCATTAGCTGTTGTGGTCATATCAAGTCTTGTAAAAAAAATATAAAAAAATAGAACAAATCAAAGCCATCAAAACAATTCACACCATTGAAAAACACACATTATGTACAGGTATGTAAAACTTACCTCAATAGAAATATTACTTGAGGAGCTGTACATTTATCAAAAAGGTGTCAGTAACACCTTCCAACGTTTACGAGAGAACAATACTAGGGCCGATATTTTCTGTAATAATGAACGGCCCTAGCCACAGACATTGAAACTTTGTGTAGTCTCATTTTTCGTTGTGGGGATTTTCCTACTTAAGTACCAGATACCCAATCTCAAACTGACGATTTGTGGACGAATTAACATCAAACCACATTTTGACCAATTGTTGATGATGGTGCAGCTTGTTCCTAGACCTTTCCCTTTCTTATTCTAATATAAGAAGGGTATCGATTCTATCTTGTAAAGGGGAAGATTCTGGATCTTGTGAACAAATCTGGGCAATGTGTAATGATGGAAGCATAATGTTTAGTGGTAAGACAACTTATTTTCCATAGACCAAACAATAGGGATAATTACCAATGGAAACTTTAGGATTTACCATTTCTTCCCATAAATCATTGAAGAGTTTAGTATGCCAATCCCTGTGGCTATCAGCTACAGTCTTCTTAATAATGTTGATCAAATTCTTATTATAGGATTATTCTAGTCCATTACCTTGTGGGTAATAATTAGTAGATTATTTTACCTTTATCCCATTTTTAAGGGCATAGTGAGTAAGATCAATAGAATTAAAATAAGAAGCATTGTCAAAAACCAAATAGTCGGGTACTCCAAACCTGGTAAGGATATTACTCTCCAATAAATATGTGACCGATTTAGTGTTAGAAAATTTTAATGGGATTGCTTCCACCCAATGGGTAAAATAATCTGTTGCATTCAGAATATGCATGTGTTGCAATGAGGAGGGAGGAGAGATAAGACCAACAAAATCTAGACTTCACCATTGCAGAAAAGGGTACTGGACCGTAACAGGTTGTAGAGGAAAGGACAACTTCTTTAATTTGCTAGCACATTTTTGGCATGGCTCAAATTTCCTAACAAGGTTATAAGCATCCTTGAATAAGGTCAGCCAATAATATCCTCCTATTAATACCTTGTGGGTTGTGGTTTCTTCAGAGTAATGTCCTTCTGCAGGCCGTGCATGTAAATCAACCAAAATTTTATCAGCTTCTGGTTTTTCAAGGAACCTGAGAAAGACACAATCATAATTCTTGTGAAACAACACATTATCAACAAATTGGTAAGGTGTTTCTTTGAGTCTCGGAGTCCTATTCTTTTTGAAGTCAAGGTTTGGAGGAGCATACCTGTGAATGAGATAAATCTAATGTCATCATACCATTCAGATGACGAAGCAATAATGACATCAATAGTATTAGCTGACATTTCTTCCTCATGAACACATTGTCGCTATTGCTCCAGAGCATTGGATTGGGCTGCCAATAAGCATAAAACTTTCCATTTTACCATTTTGGCAAGTTTTATCTCCAAATCATACTCCTAAAGCGCAGTCATTTAGTGAGCCATTTTTTCTCCCAACTATTTTTGAATCAACACATTTCTTGTTGCTATATATAGGACTATTACCTTTGTCTTCGATTTTAGGAAATAGGGCCTGAAATTAATCACAAACTTGTAGACAATATAGGCTTGTTTGTCTATCTATGTATAATTTAATTCTTCTCCTTTGAACATAGAGCTCATAAAAGACATAGGGACTTCAGCGTCCTCATTATTTCTCTGTGAGAGCATAGCAACATATGAAACATTAGTGGAAAAAGTGTATAATACAAAATCTCTTGAAAAATCAGGAGGAAATAGTGTAGGAGCCTCCATAATGGCCTTCTTGATGCTTTTAAACACATCCTTCTTTACATCAGAGTACTTGAATATAGCATCCTTCTTCAACAAGTCTTGAAGAGCTCTAGCAATCTGTACAAAGTGAAGGACAAATCTTTTGACAAAGTTAATCTTTCCTAGGAAATACTGCATAGTTTTCTTCGAACCCGGAAGGCCAATTTTTTCAGTTGCATCCATCCTTTCAAGGCCAATGATTATTCTGTCTTTAGAAACAATGAAGACCAAAATTTTACCTTCAGGGACTGTAAAAACTGATTTCTTTAGGTTTAAATGAATGCCATATTTTCTACATCTATCAAAAACATGCCTCAAGGCCAAAAATGATCATGTTGTTTCTTAGTAAAAATGGTAATATCATATAAATATACGAAAACAAATATTTGTAAAAAAACTCGTAAAACTATATCCATAGATTTCTGAAAAGTGGCACCAGCATTAATCAGTCCAAAGGGCATCCTCCTGTAGGAAAACGTGCCCCGGGGTGTCCTAAAAGAAGTTTTCAGTTGGTCAAAGTTTGTCACTAGAACCTGGTTATACCCTGAAAAACCATCCAGGAGAGAGAACATCTCTACAACCAATACTGTTTGTAATATTTGTTCCATGGATGGAACTAGATAGTTATATTTTTCAGGATAGAGACCTTCTGGTGGAATGAGGCTGGATGCGGTGTTTTCCAATAGGTCAGCATCAAAATTTTGCAATCTAGAGATAGACTTAATATTAAAAGCTTGTAAAGAATTGGTCATATACCTTACTAATTTTTTATAGTTCAAAATATGAGGAGCTAAGCAATGGTTCTTGCTCCTTACCTGTTTAACTATGATCTCTGAGTCACCATAACATTGAATAATATCAGCTCCTAAATCAATTTATTTCTTCATCCCTTGTACTAAGGCTTCGTATTATGCAATATTATTGGTGCACTAGAACTCCAATCTACAGGAATTCATCCATTTTTCATCTTTCAGGTCTATGAGCACACAACTAGCACCGACACCATCTTTGGAACTAGACCCATATAAAAAGAGAGTCCATGAGGATAAATCTAATCTAAGTTTTGTATTAACATTATACACATTATATACAATATCACCAACAAACAAGACAACCTAACAGTTATTGATTTCCGATAATTTGTCGACATTCCGATTTGGAGAAATATCAGCAGGAAGATCAGTGAAGTAGGAGTCAAAAGTATAATGTTCAACAAATGAATTTACAAAACCTGTCGGTTCAGCCAGATCATTAAGATACGTGACTATATTTTTCATAAGAGGCACAATGTTCATCTTAATCTGATTGGGAAACCCATTGTATGGCACTCGTAAGTGAGACCAGTATGTGGCAAAATATCCCTTCAATTTTTCAGACCAGTCTTACTTAACCACATACCATAACTTTTTGGTACATCAGTCACTACAATGTCTACTATTTGATGCATCCTAGGATCAATAGATAACGTTAAAATAATATTTTTCAACTCACCCAATACTTTTACTATGGATCTATCTAGTTGCACTATCTACGTAGGGAAAGACTCCCACACGACGTTTAAATTTCTGCATACTGAAACCGGCATAACATTCAAAGATGCTCCTGAGTCGATCCTACAGTTATGGACATTTTTATTGAAAATCTCAAAAGTTAGCAAGAAAGGGGGAACCTTCCTAGTAGCATATTTTTGGGACTTGGGTTTTGTACAAACTTCTAAATTATGGTTTTGAGATTCTCTTGAGCTATTGAATACCATATTTTTGGGAAAACCCTCTCTGATGGATGGTATCTTGATAATTTCAAAAAGAGAGATGTTAGCTTTTTCGCTTTTTAGATCATCTATAAGATTGTACTCAACCTCAGGAATTATCTTTTCTTTTATCAAAAGTGTCTTACTTGTTGTGTGTGCGGACGTTGTTGGTGGAGTGTCTTGTGTTGGTAAGCCTTTACTCCTCGTATTGTAGGAATGATGCAGATCGAAAATAGCTTATGTATATTTCTCCTTTTCTTCTTTGGCCATATGAAGCTCTAAAAAAAAATAATAGCATTGATAAATGGATCATGCTCACTATTAGGAGGTATAGTTTCTGGAATTTCTTATCTACCATTGTTTTGTGTATTCATAGGAGTAGAAGTTAGGGATTTGAAAATAGAGTAAATATCATCGAAAGTAAGTGTTTCCATAGGGTTCGGAGGTGGTTGATTTAAAGGAGGTTGATAAGGTTTCCTAGGTGGTTTCCTTACCTGACCTCTTTTGTTTCCTTGGTTATCACCATTTTGCCTCTTGACATCGACCATATCATTGGATATCCTCTGCAACAACTTCTTTATGTTGTCAATTTCATAAGGATCTTTATCTAAGGTCATGGGCTTAGGAACATGCTCTTTCCTTCTCCTAGAAGTAGAAGTTCATTTAGGTTCTTGGTCTGGATTTTATTTAAGACCATACATGTCCTTTTCTACAATACAAGCCTCAACGAAGGCAAGTTGTAGGGTCATCTTGTGAGCACGTTTGAACCACACATCAATGGTTGTAAGAAAACCCTTTATGTAGTATTCTATTAGCAATTCTTCAGTAGGGAGGAGTGTAGTAGGAATCCTATTTTTTAATCAGGAAAACCTCTTATTATAATCTTTCACTCCTTCTTTAGGCTTTATTCTAAATGATGACAACTAAATGACCAAATCTTCTGAGGTACTATCATCTCCGAAAGTTTGGAGAAATAATGCTTTGAATTGTTTCCAAGAGTTGTTAGAGGCAGATTCTTGTTGATCCTAGTTTTGTCATCATTTTCGGAAGTTAAATTATGCATTTAAACATATGTTTTGTCATCTTTTGTCATATTTTATGTCCTACAGCTCACTATTCATCCCTAGGTATGAATGAATTTAAGGTTTATGTAAAATCTGTTTATTATTATCATTTCACGATTTTATAGATTAAAATTGACATGATTTGGAGCACGTTTTGATTTATGTATGCATTTTTTTTACAGGGTATAGGTTTTGGACAAGCTAACAACAAACACACATTTAGCTAGATATGCGCATAGCGTGTGCAGCTTACCATCCAACTTGCTAATTAGACTGCGCGATATTCATTGGCAGGTTTTCCAGGCATTAAAATGTTAGCATGATATTGTTATTGCAGACCACAGTCCTTAGCACGCTGACAAATAGAAAATGCATTCATCCTAGATATGTGTATAACATATCCAGCTCACTGTTCAGTTTTCCGTTCCAATCGTGTGTTGTTGATAAGAGATTCTTGGGTGTTAAAGTATGGAAACTGTTTATTTTCCACATTGTTAACACTCAGAATGTAACCAGGTTGCAAAAGGTAAATCCCACAGGTAATAGAAAAAAACCACTTCAGAAAGAAACTGGCTTTCCTTTCCAGAGAGGGATCTCTCAAATATAAATTTAACAAGGCCAGATATAATCATCAACACTTTAACATTCTGTAGATGGTTGAAACAATACACATAACCATTGGGAAATGGAGTCAAAATATATAAAGATAGCACAAAGGTCTCATACATGAGATTTCATCAAAGGAAAGATAACCATTTAGTTACAGTCATTCATTGATTTTAGGTGGATAAGGAAGAAGCATAAACAATCCATCAATATAGAGCATCATAAGATGAATTCCATATTAACTTTAGCAGAAACATTTATGAAATATCTGAAACAATAGTCAAAGCACAACAAGCATGAATTCTAAAATATTCAACACTACGCTTCAGATATGAGGAAAACAAAATGAAATGTAAGCACTGGAAAAACGATCACATAAGAAAGAAAAGAACAGACTATAATGCAGATGGCATAGGAATCTCTGATAATCCACATGCATTCAACTTTGTTATTTCAAAAATTGTATGTCCTCAAAAACATTGATCCAACATACGGGTTCCAACCCCCAATACATCAAGTAAATGCAAATATATACATAAATTATTTCTTCTCCAAGAAGATTAATAACTGAATAATATGTTAATCAAAGTATTTCTATCCATATCTCTAGAAACTAGGAATAAACTACATGCTTCAATTCTGATAACAGATCATTTAATTAAAATCAACTTGGTGACAGCAAGGCTCGAATAAACAACTCTATAGTGCACAACACTTGTCTTTTAAGGATGAAGAATATACTTTGTCTTCCTGAATCTTTCCATGGTCCTCCATTGTTCTGCACTTGGCGTTTCATACTTGCTCATTTCTCTGATAGACACCTCCAGATCCACATAGGCCTCATAAGATACAACAGGCAATCCTCCTCTCACGATCATAAATTTTTGAAATATTTCGAGGTCCTTTGTTAACTTGTCCACGATGGTTTTCCCGGTCAGTCCTTTTACCAAGTCATCAAACTTGGAATGGTCCATACGGTTTTGTACTAGTAGGCTATGATAATGTTCCTGAGAAAAAAGTCTTCCTTCTTCATCCCAGAAAGAGGGAAGGCCATCTTCAAACAATTCTCTAAAGGCCTGCCTGAAATCATTAACTCGTGAAGACATCTCATTCACCTTATCTTGTACCTCTTTCATAATCTGATGTTTGTTAATGAATTTTTTTGACCATAGTATGATAGCCACTATGTCTTTAATCCATATATCTTGCAATTTTTGATAAGTTAAGGAATTCAAGAAATTCAATGCATTCTGAGCTGTATTCAAGGGCTTCTTCTCCATGGTTTCATTTGCTAATTTTAATCTCTGATTGGATAAATTAACCAATGCACTCTGTTCATCAATGAAATTTAGATAATTCCTAAACTTAGTGACCTCTATAGATAATGTATTCCAGATTATATGTTTGGCTCCTTGTAGAGGGGCCTTTCTTGTATTCCTTTCTTTTAATTCATTAAACTTTTTCTGCAACTGACTTTTTTCATGTAATATTCTATTCTTACTTTCAACCATTTTAGTCAGTTCGGATTTGATCCTCTCATTTTCTTCTTTCAATTCCTTGATTTCTACATCTTTTAAGCTCACCTATGACATTGGCACTAGCAAATAATCAGCAGAAAAATCACTTAAAGGATTCTCAATATTTACAATAGACAAATCTGTATCAGTAGGAGTCTGGCTCATCAACTCTTCCATAATTTCTTTCTCGCCATTCTAATCTTTCTTTAACTGTGAAATTTGAGTCACTAACTCAACTCTCTATGTTTTCCATTTATTCTTTTCCTCTTGCAGCTTCACTGTTTTGCCTTTATACTCCATCATTTCTTGATAAGCTTTGTCTTTCTCTTCTTGTAATGCCAACAACTTTGAGGAATGAACATGTTCAGAATTCAGAATTTTCAACTTCTTTTTTAATACCTGAATGGTATTATCTTTCTCCTCCAAAAATTTTCTGGTGGCCTGTGTGCTTCCTGGTTCACCTCCCGAGCTTATAACATCTGCCTACAGCTTCTTTATTTGGATTGAATTTGCTTTGTTCTCTATTTTTTCATGTTTCAACTGGACCTCCAACTTATCCACTAGAACTTGTAATTTGTTGATTTTCATCATGGCATGTAACAAATCTGAATATATAATATCCCCTGTCTATTTGTGGAGCTGTATCTTGTCAGGTACACTGATTTTATCCAATCTTACCTCCATCTCAGCCACTTTTTTGTCACTTACCATAGCTATTTTTAAGGTGTTCCTCTCTACATCCTGAGTGGAAATCAGTGACGCCTTTTGGTTTCCTAGACTTCTTACTCGCGGAAGTATATTTTTAGTCTCCTCTAAAGACTGCATTTGTTTTTCCACATAACTTGTCATAAACTCTGCTTTGGATCTAAAAACTGAACTGGGCTCTGCACTATTTTCACTTCCAAAAGAAAACTGATTCATTTGCATTGACTTCTTAGGAATCAAAACTATTTTCTTCAACTCCTCTAAAATTATTTCACTTGAACTTTGATCATCCTGAGAAAATGTTTTAGTCTTTTTACTCGAACTATTTTCATCTATCTCCATATTTTCGATTTCAGAAATACTTCTTTTAATCAAAATAGTAGGATTTTCTAGCACTTGAACTGATGTAATCAATCCACTACTCTTACCTTCATTACTTCTTGGACTTTCTACAAAACAAGACAAATTGGCTATTTCCTCCAATCCTTCAACAACTTGATGATCGAATGGTTTGTTCTTATTTGCTTGTTTCCTTTGAGAAATTATGTGATATGGAGCATAATTGACCTTCTGTTCTTTCTGGAAATCCATATTCTCCAATAATATTTCCACAATCATCAACGAACTTTTGTTTTTAGAGATAAATGGACCAACTTTAAGGGGAAATTTGATATTAGAGGAATTTTTAAATGCTCTGAAATGTTCCTCCTCTGCATATAGTCTTTGTCTCATGAATTCAAGTGCAAAGACTCTAGGGGTAAGAAAAACAGGTAGCTTGTATGGCTCTCCGGTGAAACCATATACTCTTAAAACAGTAAAGTCTTTATATAAAAACCAATCCCCAATTCTGTCTTCCGGGGATGATTGCATCATAGCCTTCATTTCTTCAAGTACTCTGGGAAATACCTCATCAAACAACAACTTGCACATCTCTAAAATAATGGAATTCATGAACTCAGAAATATTGATTTACTTTAGAAGATCCGAAAAGAAAATAGTAGATAAGAATTGTAAGTCTGTTACATTTGAACATAGCAACATGTTCAACAAGTATGATTGGTATTTGAAAAATCTGACTTTTGGGAACTCAACTGACTGGATATGAATGACTTCTACTAAATACTCATCCAAACTAAAGTAATGGACTAAATGGGACTCGGACTCATGATTGACTGAACTCATTTTCAATAAAAAACCCAAGACAACTTCGTTGACATGAATGTCGTCGTCTAGACCTAAAATTTGGTAGACCAAAGACACAACCAATTGCACTTCTTCTTTGAAAATGCGAATACTATACGGTAGGAAAATACCCTCTAACAATTGACCCTCATTAAGAATACTGGACATAAATTCACATCGAACCTCAGTTTTACAACCTTTGTATACTTCGACTAATACAAACTCATTTACAGATTCACCACTATCAGGGAAATTATCAGGAAAATTAAGGAATCCACGAATAGTTTTTGCATCAATCTTACATAATATCTTGGACATGGAATGACTCATAATGAATCTCTCAGAGGGTGAATAATTACTTGCACACCATTCAGCAAATTCAGGAAACGGTAAAGTTTGTTCAATGGTGAAGTAATATAGAAAAGACTTGCTGACATTCAAAATGCCATTCCCCTGTAAACTATATTGCCACAATCTTTCTTTAGAAACTGATACATTTTTGACTGACAGAACTGGGTCATACACATTTCTGTCCCTATCAACCATGAATTCCTCTCTTTCATCCAAAATTTGGTTAAGAACTTCTAACCCCTACTCTCTCTCCATACCAGATAATGGCGGTAATTCTCTAAACAAGGGTCAAGTGTTCAAAGCTTACCTGTTACTGTAACTGTATACACATAAGGTTGACTGTGAAAGGATGGCAGGCTGTCTCCTTCACTCATCCCCAGCATGCAAAATAAAATGATTTTTTAAAAATAAGTCAACCTCACCCTTATATAATGGTTTATTTCAGAGGCTCCACTAAGCATTTTTACTTTAACCACTTTTCTCCATGGAATGCACTGTGAACCGCCACGTGTATCATAGTTTTTATTCCACTACCGCTTTTCCATTTCAATCACCGTGCAACTTCATCCTCCGGAACCGCTAACAACCGTTGATGGATCTTTTCTTTTTGTTTAAGCCGTTAGATTTAAACTGCATGTACACATTCTGCTGGGCCTTTTATTTTTTAAAAACATGCATCTTTATAAAGTGGAGTCTTTTCCAACCATATATTTCACCCACTTGGTTTCACAACCATTGATCCTTGTGTTTCGTTAACCACATCCTCCTTTGTTTATCTCCCACGTATCTCCATAGAGAGGATATATTCCAAACCATATATTTTAACCTATTTTATTCTACACTGTTAGATTACAAACCAATTTAGCCTTATACACCATAATATAATAGATTCACATTATTAATATTAGCCAAAGTTCATGTAACCTTTATTTTTTCTCCACCATGTTTCTTTTACAACTGTTCAAAATAGAGGTGCTAACACACGTGTTTGGGTGATGCAATGACTCCAATTCTAGAAGGATCTCCAACACGCTGCCTCTTTTGACACCACGACACCAACCATGGCATAGTAAATCCTATATGCCACATCACACGCTGAAGAGAACTGATTTGCAAAGGAGAAGGAGAATGATGTGTGTTGGTGTTCGGATCAGTTAGACGCCATAATGGTTGACTAAATTTATAAGGAAGACGACCACTAAAGGGTCGACTTGCTCACCTCTGTAAACATTGTGTATATAAACGCCTCCATGCGAAGAGCTAACGAGTTGATCAATTCATTAGTGAGACAGTCAGTTGTTAGAGAAGAACTCTGTAACTTTGTTCCTTATTTTTAATAGAAGTTGTATTGTTTTGTTGTTCATGATTGCATTAGCCAGGAATCACCCCTGATTGCTGAGAGGGACCTTCATCAACCAAATGTTTCTTTTCTTCTATAATTTTGTTATCTTTACTTTGTAGTTAGTATAGTTTGATTTCTATTTTGTTTTCATTTAATTATTGTAAACATTCCTTCCTATAATGGATTTTATTTCCAAATTTAAATAGCTAGTTGCGCGCATAGTTTTCTTTCAATATGCTTTCAGTCATTTGATTTCGAGTTGTATTGTTCATTTTTATTTACAAGTAGATAGAATATATTGCTTTTATCAAGTTATAGTAGATTCAATTCTGTTCATTTCCTTTGTGTTATAATTCCATTCAAGTTAAATTCCAATTTGTTTCTTAGTATAATACACAATGATTTCTTTTTATGAATTAGTTTAAGATTATTTCACTAACAAATTTGATCGTTAAGTGGGTTTATTTACTGCCTCTATGCATTATATTTGCATGTGCACAAATTCAGCTGAAGATTAGATCATTTAGGTTATTTTTTGTGATTTTAGTTGTGTAGACTATCATTTGGACAACATGTTTAAATTGTCATTTTGACACCCCTTTCAGACCTGCAGTTTAGTCTGTCATCCAGTCCGTCGTTTTGTTTTTAGTGTTTTTAATGTGTTTTGAACTTGTTTTAAGCTCTGTTTCTTTAGTTTTTCAAGTATTCTTTGACTGTAATAGTTAGATGATAGTTCTATTTAACATTAAGACTAAAAGTTAGATTATTTTAGATTATTTATTAAAGTTTTATCCTTTCCCTTTGAACATGTTTTGAGCTATGTTATGTTTTGTTTCTTTTGTTTGTTTATGATTCCTTTAACTAATACTGTTGTACTGTTTTGTAATCATTCCTTTGGATTGATTTTTCCGTTTCCATGTAAAACTTAGTATTAGATGTGTTATCCTTAGGAAAATATACTAGTACCTTGTAGATTGTTCCTTTTTCATTGTGTGATTACTGAAAGAGACTTGTAGGATAGAATTCAAAGTCATTCCTATTAAGTTTTCTACTTGCTTCTTTTTATTAAGTTTTCTACTCGTTTCTTTTATTAAGTTTCCTTTAATAATTTTTCTAATTACTTATTAGTTAGTTATTCCTTCCATCTTAGCCTTCTACTTGAGAAGTTAGTTGTTGATAGTATCCTTTTTTCAGTCTAAATATTATTTTCTTATAAAATAAATTATCAATCTAATTATTGTTGCTATCTTTCTAATATAAACTTCCTTTGCACAGTTAGTTCTTGAAACTATTCAATAAAGCTTAGTAGAAAGAGTAGTTTTTCTTGTATAGAAGTAGTATTGTATATATCTTGATTCTTTAGTAACTGTTTATAGAGTAGAGTAGTGTATTTTAGATACTCTGATTTAGTATTTTGTTCCATCTCAATTACCTTAATAGTTGAATTCTTAAGAGTTTGACTCGGTTTTTCAGTTTGAAAGATCTTTCGATATTTTGTTTATTAAAGTATTTCCACGACACCATAGGAATCCCTCTACCTTCACATATATTTTATGGAAACTCTAAGTCTACCAACCCCAGTAGATAATTAAATATTAGGTGAGTTAATCAAGATGATGTAACACCCAACAATTTCAATGCAACATACCAGGTCGACGCTTTCCCCTCGAAAGTGTAAGGAAATAACCTACATACAACATCCTCATGAATTATGTTCTTTGTCTTATAGAATGCATATAACTCTTAGTATGATATTCTACAAGAATTATGTTGTCCGGATCGAATCTAGGAATCTATTTCTCAGGGTTTTTTGGAAGTTTGTATAATTGTCCTGGGATCAGCACTACATCTAAATCCAATCACGGTCTATTAAGATTGTCAGCCATAGGTTCTTCTGGAACTTCCTGTTCTTTTAGTAAATTTCCTGATGGATGTTCTAAATATTCCGAGGAAGTCTCACTATCTAAGGATTCTTTGGAGGAATAAGGTGATAAGGGGGGTGTTGTAGGTGGTGAAGAACAAAAAAATCCAAGGTGGATCTTCTAGGGGTTGATCTTTCTGATCAAATAATTTTTTTGTTTGGACCTCGAAAGCTACTATTTGTTCAGTGGTATTTTGAACACTTCCACTCACAGGAGAAGAATTTCCTAAGGGTAAGGCATATGCGAGGCTCCAATTGAGTTTGGCTCTCTGCTCAATCCTTGTGACTTAGAAATGGTTTTTCTTTGTCAATTGTTCTATTGTTAGGGTTCCCCTTGTTGGTGAAACAAAGAGAATTTACAGTGGATTACCAGGAGAATTTTGTACAAAAGAAGTGGGAGGGATTGTTTTCGCATCTTCTACAGCTCATCTTGTAGATGTAGAAGCTTGTACACGACTTCTATTAATGATAGGTGATCTATTTGGAGGAGATTTAGTAGAGTTAAGCCTTGACATATTTCAAAATGTACCTCCTTCTACCGCCATTTGTTGATGGGCCCGTTGTGTAGGTAGCTATAAAATTCTACAAGGCAGTCAACACAAGGAGATAACCTAGCCAAAGGATTCGAATTGTTCTCACATAGAGAATAATCTAACCTCGAGCTGTTTGAAATGGATAAATACTATGTCTACAAGGAATCCACTAGCACGAGGTTTTTATTAGATCTAAAATATTTGTTGTGAGGATAAACTGACAACGAAAAATTAAAAGGGGTAATTTCTAGCTAACTGCTTAAGGACACTTAAACATGGCAGGTAATGTTTTAAAATAATCTTGTTGCAAAATATGATAGATGAAAAAGAATAATTTCTTAATGTGAAAAAATGCTGATCTAGATTACCCCTTACGACTATCTTAAGACTAACTCATCAAACAAAATTGGCAAGTGTTATGGCCTAAGCATTAGAGATATGCAACAAAACCAAGAGACAATATTAATTCACAAATCAACATTCAGAGATTGATAACCAATCATCGGTGGCATAAAGGCTAATGCACACCAAATAAACACATTTACTTGATACACATTACATATTTCAATTCATGTACATAAAAATCAACACAAGATCCAATCATATCGTAAAAGAGATCTGATAATCAGTGAGACAAACAGATTAGGAGATGAGCTGAAATTCATTAAAAACATTCAATGAATAACCATGGAACATAATATGAGATAACTGCAATTTTATTACTCCACAAAACATTACAAAATAGTAAAACCACAAACTTACTTGTTATGTTTCAAGTAGTCCCATCTCCTAGATATTCCTTAAGCCTTCTCTCTGAAAAGTCTCCCCTTCTACTTGGGAAATTCGATCCTTAAATAAGATTACAAGTTTTAGAAGAAAAGAAAAAATTCCCAAAACACAGGTTTGCAAAATCAAATAGTTTTAAGATTGGCCAAGAGTAGAACGCCACTTGGCATATAGGTCCTTAATTTCATTGATATCCTGGAAATGGGCATGCCTCAAGTGGACTTCTATTTTACAAATATAGGAGGTAATCTCCCTCCTTTTAATTTTCTTCCACTCTTTCATGAACACCTGTATTCGAGCCATCGAAGCATGAGGAACCTCAATCCATATCTTAATTTCTTACATCATGAGAATATTTATTTGCTGAATCATTTTTTTCTCATCATCAAAACATCGTTCCACCTGTTCTAGTTGAATCTTAGGCGAAGGTGCCTAACTAATAGGATCCAAGACAGGCAAGTCCAAATAGGTTAGCAAATTCTTGGCATCTGACCACCTTTTCTCACAATCTATATTTCCTTCCTTGATTAGAGTTTCCACTGAGTCACATATATCTTCCCACATCACAATGGTAATCCCAGTCATTTTTTCTTGTAGCTTGTCCAAGATCGGTAATTCATGTGGTTTTTCTTTGATATGCTTCTTCCAACCTGTCACTTTTTCAAAAGCCGTAGATGATTCTCTTGTATGATCATGGTGGGATTCGAGGGTTTGAGAATGATTAGAAAAATTATCATATAACCCTTGCATCTCATCAAAACAAGTGTACAGATCTACCATGGCTTGTCGGATTTCTTGATGCACATTAGAGAGTACCTGTTTGAACTCTTCGGGTGTCAGACCTAGAAAGGAGGAGGATTTTGAGGCTAGATGGGAATCCTTTAGCTAGTGATTGATAAGAATAATATGTTTTTCTTTCTTCTCATTCAGAACATCAGTGCTCTGAAGCTGTTGCTTAAGTTTCTCAACTTTTTTTTTCCACTACTGAACACTTTCTTCATGCTTTTGCTTTATCTAGTTCAATTCTTGTTCATGTTTCTACTCCGATGCTGCCAAGTCTAGTTCAGATTTTTGTAGTTCTTTTTCTTTATCCCCAATATCCAAACTTAGTTGTGAACCTGATTCAAATTTTTCACCTGCAAAAAATCCCATGGAAGTTGTTTTATCCAATCCCACGTGTTGAACGTCAGTGGTATCTAACCTCCAAATAACCTGATTATGAGCAAACACTTGTTTAGATGAAATTTCTCTGGCTCTCTTGGTTCCCCTCTTTACCACAACTTTGTCCCTTTTTCTCCAATAGTATTTTCCCATTGATACCACAACATCCTCTCAAAAATATTCCATCACTTCCAATGATGAAGTGTTTTGGGACTAGACGTTAACCAGGGGATTGATTTGGGTCTGAGTCAAGAGGATTTCTATGTTGAGGGGAGGGATATTCATGGGATAAGAAATAGAGGTAAAAGTAATGGATTTGAAAGAATCAGATGTAGGAAAAAAATTCTTTGTGAGGTAGAGTCATAGATGTAGAAGGAATGTTCACCTGAGGAATTTGGGAAATTGGGGACGTTGAGATAGGGTGAGGTGGTGAAAAGGAAAGAGAAGTATGAATGGGAAAGTCAATTGAAATTGCAGGAATGATAGTAGTAACTCCTATAATTGGTGAGAGATTTATCTCAGAGTAGGATTGTTGGCACAATGATGAATCCAACATAGTGTGAAAATTTTGTAGATTGGGAATGGATGACAAAAGGGTAGTCAAAACAACTTATAGGCAAGCATCAGGATCTTCCTCCACCTCAAGATCACTATGTACATCATAAATTTCAGTTTGAGCTGGAGATAAAGAAGTTACATGTTGGATGGAAGGGTCTTGCATAGGAGCTTGCTCTTATTTAACAATCAGGAGCGAAGGCATCTGTCTTTCTTTGGCGAGCTCTTCCTTTAATTGAGTCTGTTTAGAACCACTTGAATATCTTTTTTCCTAGGCTATGTTTTAGCCATCTTTTTATGGGTTTGCAGTTGTGAACTGTTTTTTTTAAGATTCCTCTTGAATTCTGCCCCTCTCTACAACGCATCTTCCATTGAAGCAATACTAGGACTGGATGGGCCATCGAAGATACCTTTACCTTTGTCCTTGGGTTGAGTACCAAAGACAGCAACAGGAAATTTGTTTCTTGTTCTCTCCCTTCCTTTTTGGGTTTATCCTTCTGAAGGTCTTGTTTTATCTTGAGGTTATATCCCCTTTCATGGAGAATTCTTATCATGAGATCCTTCTAGTACTTGTACAAATGGTACTTGATATTTGGATTAGTGATCTTATTCATTTCCTCCTGAAAATCTGTAGCTTCTTAGAGCATGGAATAATCAGGGTCATTTTCATGAACTTAATGAAATCTAACGTGCTCATGTGCAAAGAAATTCACCAAATAAGAAATTGGGTCATGCATTCTCTTAGATTCCTCTCCCAAGTACATAATATAAATTTCCTTACCCAGCATGGATGCATGGGTGGGGTTATATAGCACCAGAGAGTCAAGAGACACAATAAATTTGGGCCAAGCCCTTTTCTTATGCTTAATCAACTTGGGAAAAACCCCATCGATAACAGTCTAATAGGAAAATTCTTGTAAAACCATGCGGCTGGGAACTATTCTGGGAATCATGTGTACCTTATTGCTGCCCCAAATTCTTATATAATAACAATATTCTCCTACATACCAGTCACCATATAATGAAATTAGTGCCCTAGCACCTTCAGATAATGTAGGAGCATCAGCCTTGAAATTTTTAAAATACATTAACCTAAGAAATAGGTCACAGAGCTCATGAACCCAAGGAATGAATTTATCTTCCCACATATTGGAGAAATATATATGTACAGGTGGATATTTTGCGTCCCAATACCAATTTAAATCCAAGAAAGAAGAAGATGCACAGAATGTGTCCATCATGAATCCTAATATATAGAAGGTCAGATTTTGGTTGGTTGGGGTTTTCGGATATTTCTCAATTTCTTCTTGCAAATTGCAGGACATAATTTGTGGCCAATTAAAAGAATAACCTAAAAGCAAAATATGGTGCACCATAGGAACCCACTACGCTCTAAATGAGGAACAATTTGGTAACCCATATAACCTACAAAACATGGCTTCTAGTAATGAGAAAGGTTCTCTAAACCAGGAAATTGGATAAATAAGAAGTGAAGCAGGAATGACTAATGTTGGGTCTTTCGGCTAGGATTTGACTACCTCTTCTGAATTGAACCTGGAGAGAGTTTCATCAAAAAAATTCGACGAGAGAATATTTTTGGGAGGTCCCAAAGCATAAGCCCTAGAAAATACATCAGGATGGAATGAAGCAACACGTGTATTATCCATGCCATGAAATGGGTGCTAGGGTCAACATGGCCCAATTCCTGCTTGACAGGGTCTGTATAGGGCATGAAAGGAGGTCTGGCAGTGATGCAATGGGGCCGAGAACTATGCATGTTGAGATAAGTAGATTGGTCATGGATAACTGAGGAAAAATCATCATTGTCAAAGACAGATTAAATTCTAGACCATTCCACATATAGAGTATTAGATATGTGCCCACTAGTGTCAATGAAAACACTGACATTGGGTTCTTTGTTCTTTTGCTCTTGAAGAGTTGTTATTGACCTAGTGTTCCTGGAGGTGGTGGATTCCTTCTCTGATTGGATCTTGGAAACCATGTCTGATAATGACGTAAGTTCAAATTTAACAGAAAAAAAATGGTCAGGCAGTGAGAACTTACTGATGAAAACACTCAGGAGACCGCAAATCCATGCATTGGGACAAAGAGAAAATACACAGTAAAAACCCTGAGCACAGTGAGAAAAATGGGGAAAATGGTTAAAAATACTCATAAATTTGCACTTTAAAATCCCAAAACCAAACGACCAGAAGAACCTAGGCCATAGATTTTGTATTCATTGATGACTAATATCTAGGCGGCAGAATAGAATACATGATTTGAAAATTTAAGATTTTTATAGTTTTTTATTTTCGATATCCGAAAATTGGGAATCAGAAATTGGGAAATGAACATTCAGCCAAGAAGAATGCAGAGTTTCCGGTTTCTGACACTCAAAAATCGGAAACCGGAAATTAGAGAGGTGGATAAAGCATAAATTAGAAACAATGTTTCTGATATCTGAAATTCGAAATGTCAGAAATAGGAAATTGGGATCACACCAAATAACTTTAACAAAACTGGATTTTTTCCAATTTTTGACACTTGAAAATTGGAAATCGAAACAGTGACTTTTCTTTATTTGAAAAGATAAGGTTTCTGGGATTTGAATGTCGAAACTCAAAAATCGGAAAACATACTTCAACATACCTCCAAAAAATGGATTTCCTCTTTCCAATTTTCAGAAATCGGGGAATCAGAAACTTTAAAAAGTTTTGAAAATACATAAAAATCTCCCAAAATCCCAAAAAATAGAAAAAACCAAGGTTTACTAAAGAAATTTATTCAATCCAAATAAAGCAACAAAGAAGCTACCACTTAATAGTTTCCCTGAATGAGGAATGGATAGAAAAACTAGTCAGTGGGGGCCCCTATTTTGATGTTTCAACATGGGTATCTGTTGCAGGAAGAAACACGTCTCTACACGGTCAACTTGTGTTCTATCAGTAGAATGTCCTAGGTGCACCTCCTCATCCATCAAGACCTTATCATCTCAACATGGGAACGTCATATATCTCATATATATGGTAGTACTAATTACAACCCAACAACCTGCTATACCAGTACTTTTTACGTTCTTCTGGTCAATCTCAAGGGATTACATCTCAACAACCTATGTTTAGGATCTTTTCCATTCAGAATACCTTCAGGACATATTACATCTGAGTAACATGTGTACCACACCAGGGCTCGGTATTTACACTCAGATAACCCACGGTGCATATTAAATCCGAATAACCTACGTACTAGGCTAGGGCTTAGTATTTACATTCGAATAACCTGTCATAGGACTGATTACAACTGAGCAACCTGCTCCATCGAGAGTTTTCCCACTCAGAAAACCTGTCTCATTTCCCATGTGATATATCATGCATCATCTATTTCTAGTATATAACACATCAGGAATGATTACATCCAAGGATAACCTATGAGCTTCACCAGGAATTATCCAAGTATAACCTACATGAATGATTACATCTGGGAAACCTACGATCTTCACCAAGATGTTATGCTCAGATAACCTATCTTCTCTATCTATGCTAGAAGTCTCATTCTAGATCACTCCATGTCTTATTTGAATTACTCAAGCTTCACTTTGGATATTTCTTGCATAGAATCACATTAGGACTAATTACGTCAAAGGATAACATGCAAGCTTCACCAATAATGATTACATCCAAGGACAACCTACATGATTGATTATGTCTAAGCAACCTACAAGCTTCACCAGGATTTTATGCTCAGAAAACCTGTCTCACTAGCTATTCTAGATCTCATCACTCCCTCTTTCAAGAGGTTTCGATATGGATCACATACTAGATCTTCACTACTGTCTGCATCATACAAAAAATGCAAGTCATATTAATAAAATCAAATAGTAGCTTTCAAAAGAAACATACTACCTCATAAATAGCCAAGCAAGTGGAAACATATTTTTCCTTGGTTTTACTTAGCGCCATGTAAGACCGTGTCCTACCAAACCAGTAGAATATACTAGATCTCAAACTGAAGAAGAAACCCAAAGTGTTCTTCTTCTCAATGGCACTACCTTCCCAATCTGAATCAACATAATGGTGCAGGTTAGTCCTCTGATTTTTATCATACTTAAGCCCATACTCAACTATACCCTTCAGGCACCTCACTACATGATTTTCAACCAGGTGAGCATGTCTCAGATCCATCAAGAACTGGCTCACGGTTCTGACAACAAAGCATATATCTCACCTCATATTCATCAGGAACATCAATGATCCAATCATCTAATGATACATCGTGGCATCAACCGACTCTAATGAAACATCACACAGTAGCTTCAAGTTTGATGCCATATGTGTGGTTATTTCCTTGTGTTCCAGTATTTGAAATTTCTTCAGAATATCCACTACATACTTTCCTTGACCAAGGAAAATCCCATCCACATTCTTCCACACCTCCACACCTAAGAAGTAGTGCATCATCCCTAGGTATTGCAGCTCGAACTCTGTAGCAAGTATCCTTCTTGCATATTTAATAAGTTCCTCCTCGCCTATCAATAAAAATTCATTGACATATAGAAGGAACATCACTGGTATTTCTCCTTCAACCTTGAAGCAAAGGTTGGGATCCTCTTTATTCTCAGTAAAGCCTAGGTCCATCAGTAAGTTGTCCATCCTGTTGTACCATGTCGAACTTGAGGATCTTCTGTAGTCACTCCCTATGAAGTGGAGTATCATCCTCCCTCTCTATTTTGTACTCGATGTATTGAAACAATCTATACTGGAGTGACAAGCAACTTCTTCTACTATTGATCTTCTATGTATCTGTCTAAGGTCACTGGATACCAAGATCCTCTTTCTTGAACTTTGTTGAAAATTTCCTCTTGCACCAATCTATGAGATTTTCGTCCTCTATAGGATTTCATCTTCAACCTTGTAGAAAAGGTTAATATCTTCATCACTCTAGGTGATCTTCAAGCTCCTCATGCAACTGTATGTGCGATCACAAGGGTGTTTTCTAATATTGTACAAGGCCTTCTTTAATTTCCACACATAAGTCTGACTTTCATGTGTCTTGACTCCCAGTGGTTGCTCTACGTAGACTTCCTCCTCGATTACACCATTCAATAATGTTTTCTTGATGTCATTTGGTGTATCTCCCATCTCATACCTACACGTATGGATCTAATGGAAGTGTACCTCATCACTAGTGAAAATGTCTCCTTGTATTATATGCCTTCTTTTTGTGAGAAGCCTCATGATATGGATATTTCCTTGTATCCCATGATGCTTCCATCTAATGCATACTAGATATTATATATCCATATGGAATACACTACGTATTTACCTTTAGGTCTCGACATCTCATCCTAGAAATCATTCCTCTTGATCAACCGGTACTCTTGATCATAGTCTCCTTACCTTTATCATTGTCTACTTCTTCATAGATGGAAGGCTCTGCATCAATGATGTCACTCAATAATGTCGCATAACTAGAGTGCGTCTGAGGACTGTTGCTTTCTTTGGAAGTCTCGTCATATTTTTATTCATATTGGATTATTTCTTATTCCCAATATGGTATTCATATCTTGAGGTGGATCTACCGTTCTCTTTATATTCTTCTAAAAATCTTTCTTTCGCCACTATGTCTCTAACCGAGGAAGCTTCATGTTCTTCTTCTGAACTATCACTACTTGTTCTTCGGAATGATCTACATGTCCAGTTCAGTTGCATGATTATAAACATATNATATTAATAGTGACAAATATATGTCACATAGCCATGCAACTATTTTAGCCAATGCTACAACATTCATTCATATCCCGTACACATACAGTAACTTCTAGATGACTTCTACTCTAATGTCATTAAGAGTGTGTATGAATCCTACTATGTCAGCAAAGAGGTTTTAATCTAGCTAAATGGAATGTTGTGCAACAACATTGAATTTTTACCCATCATGTGTAATTCAATAGTATAAATGAAAACACTCAAGCATGCATAATACATCAATTGAATATAAACAAGTACACAACCAAACAATATCATGAAATGACAATTGAATACTCATATTTATTTTTTTGGTGGATAGACTCATTCTTGAGCCTTCAACTTCATTATATTCTTCATTCACAACTACATAATTTCTTATCCAAATGCTGAGATGGATAAGAGGTTCTTCATGATTTGACTCCTTCATATTCCTCATCGCTTGAGCAATCTTCTTTGAATAGTGAGAGATTGATATTCAGTTTCTCCCATATTCTCTTCTCTTATTATGAGCCAAGCTTCTTCTTTTGTGCACTCTTCCCAGAGTCTGGTGAGGTTAATCAACTTCCTTATAGCACACATTCCTTGAATGAATGAATCCCATGATCTTGGGATACCATTAAAGGTGGTTATAACAATATATTTTCCTTATTCAATTGCTTCGTCATAGCATCAAACACTTTCTTTTGGTGTCGTCAAGGATGGCACATGAGGAATGAGATGATATTTAATATAATATACAATGATTCTCTTGTCTCTATCCTTAGCCTCATCTCTTTGAGGCTCTTAGAACTTCCTTACTAAAATACTGATAAAAAATTATTTTCTTCAAGGATCACGGAGGTCCTATACTTCCATACTCGGAAGTTTGTCAACTTCACCAAGCTTGTCATGAATTTGGGTGTGATTAGTCATTTTGAAATGAGAACATCAAATGTAAATAAAAAGTATTTAGATCTTACCAATTTGAGGTGTCTGACCCGGTTCCCAAGTGGGCTGATCTAGGGTTTGTCAAAAAACCCTAATTTTTCAAACATGGAATTTCAAACTTCTGATTGGACAGAAAGATGGGATTATTAAAGAAGAGATGTCCAATGTACTCCTTTTCTGAAAAAAGTGGTGGGAAGCTCTCGAAACAAGAAGCCCTAGTTTTCCATTTTCTTCTGCAGAATTGTCTGATATTGCTTTTGTTGTATCTTTGAAGTTATGGCTCCTTACAGTATGAAATGCTGCATTGAGATATCCTGATATGTCTTATTTTAGACCGTATAGGTTAGAGCACAAATGGGTTCTCCAAGTGGGAATTATACTAAGTTTACCAAGGTGACTATTTGGGTATTGTTCAACATAGAGAACTTGTACAAAATTCCACGTGTCATCATTTCACATTCTGGATATAAAAAGCGGACCAAAGAAACTATGATCTATTCCCTACCTACAACATCAAGATAAATTTCATTTAGACCTTCCTCACCCGAGATATAGGAATTCTCCCTAGGCCACCTATTTATGACTGTATTTTGAAGGAGGTTGGAACCCTGATTTGGAGGAACCATATCTCCTTAATTATAGGGAATCTAAGGCTTAAAATTTTACACAAGGTACATAAATAATTCCTCTTCGGCCTGTAAATGTTGTGTATTTTGGGCCTTCTTCAATATAGCGTTATAGAGAAAGTTCTAAGATGACTAAATTCAGTCTTCTAGGGTTTTAACGCATGAAACCCTAATTTCCATTAACTGCCATTGTAACTGTATTTTGGCTGAACAGTGTCTTCTTTCAGGGTGGCTCTGAAACCATGTTATTTTTTCTAAGTTAATTTACATAGGATATATATCTAAAATAATAACAAGCACAACAATACATCAAATATACATAAGATACATAAGAAATAGATATTTTCATCGGGGAAATCATAAAGGAGAAATCCCCAGAAACTTCGTCAGAAATATAAGATGAAAAAATGAAATAACCCAAGAACAATATATTTCCAACAGCTCTCTATCCCTCCTCTTCCTCTCTTTCCTAAATGGCACATGAGAGAGCAAGTGAAGTGTGTTTCAAATGAGAAGGGTGCCTCTCTATTTATATTCTTCCATTCAGTTAGTTAAATCAACCACTAGGTCTCCCAGGTTACTTATGGGGCCGACCTACCTAATAATACACATAAATACATTTTACTTTATTTAATATGGGGACTATTTTTCCAAATTACAATGGACGGTTTACCTCAGTGACCATAAATAATGATGACATCCCGTAAAGGGGTAACACACATCCCCAATGGGGGTACAACAACATACAATGATAATATACATCAGAATATCTTCCAAATTTACAAATACAACAACGGTCCAAGCATTCCATGACCTTATCAAGACATAAATAAACATTCTACCGATAAATGACCATAGGATGGGTATTTTGGACCACTTGGTGTTCCAATTCCCATACCATGGCTCCAATACCCAAGCTTTTGTGTTCTTCTTTCAATGTCATCAACCTTTATTACTCCTTTGTGATTAATGGCTTGTCATCAATGACAACCTTTCTCATCAGGATCTATCCTAATAGTGGTCACAGATCAGTCCAAGGAAGCCCATATGGTCATGAATCAATACTAGCAATCTCAAAGGTGGTCGTAGTTAAACATAGTGGGAAGAGAACCCTTTCACCCATAAGACCAAGGTGTACCATCAAGGTGGGGAGATAACTATTTTTTTCTTAGTTGCCTCAACAAATTTCTTGGTTGTAGCCATGTCATGTTCAATTCTTTGCTTTGTCTTGGTTAAGACACATCTAATGAGTATGGGATTCATATTCCTTTGTAGAATGTGTTGGGAATACTGGGTGGAATTACACCTCTTGTGAGTAATTTCAACCTGCTCAAATAGAAAATACTTGGAAGAATTTTATTCTTGCACATGAAATAAAGAAAACAATGTGGTTTAGACCTTCCTTTATATACTCATATATATATTATGGTCATAATTTGTCTCTTAAGAGACAAGTCACTAATGAAACAATGGACATACCTGAGAGAGAGAGAGAGAGAGAGTTGTAGGGTAGAGTGAGACAAATACAATCTACAAATATAGTCAAATACAGTCAAATACAGACCTTAAGGTATTAATCAAAACAATATAGAAATGAGGATGAACTTTTAATCCCATTGATGCAATAAATGAGAGTCATTTAGGATAGCCATACATTAATAAAATAGAAGCTCCTTTCAAATGTGCAAAGGCTACCTTAACCAAAACTTAGTACTTGCATCATACAATGGTACACTTCCATACATAGTAGCAGCCTGAAGGAGGATGAAGAGGAGCACAATAAACCTGTATAAAGTCTAAATAGGCTCAACATTTTGCACCTGGATGAAAAAGAACCACAACACCCTAGTAAAGGTCATGTTAGGCACCAAAAAAAACACACTCATAGAAAATACCTCAGAACAGTCAGCAGACCACAGATCGAGTCAAGGAATCCCAAGGAACGGTCATGGTTTAGTCTAGAGGAATTAGTAAAGGTCACAACCCATTTTAGCAGCCCAAAAAAGGTCACGACTTAGTCCAAACAACTCACACATGTCACAAATTTGTACAAAAATCCCACAAAGGTCATGGTTCTCTCCAAAAAACCCACATAGATCATGGTTCTATCCTAGCAGAGGCCATGACTCAGTCTAAGGAAGCCCACAAGGTCACGCCTCAATACTAGAAACCTCAAAGGTGGTCGCAGTTCAACATAGTGGGAAGAAAACCATTTCACCCACAAGACCAAGATGTACCATCAAGGTGGGGAAATAATAGTTTTTGTCTTAGATGCATCAACAAATTTCTTTGTTGTAGCCATGTCATGTTCAATTCTTTGCTATGTGTTGGTCAAGCCACATCTAATGAGTATTGGGTTCATATTCCTTTGTAGAATGTGTTGGGAATCCTTGGGGTTTTGTGCAACAATTTAAGGATAAATCGAAGAAAATTGCATAGTTATGGATTTCATAATCCACTAGCCTCACCTACTAAACATAGCCTTTCAAATTGTCGCCCTTATGCACATGCACTTCACTCCCTCTAAATCTGGATCTGATTGTTATATTGCTACATCGAAATTTGAAAATGATTTATGATTAAATTTGATCCTTTTCTTTTTTTTCTTTACAAATTGGTTTTGATTCATTTCAATTAAATACAAGATATATGAAAAGAGAGAAAAGTTGTAGTTAAAATATCGGTTTCATAATTGAATGCAGAAAATTAAACATGAGCCAACACCCAATTTTGACAACTGTTGAATACCATGCATACGGCGAGAGAATAGCCTATGCGAAGAGATTGCTTAAATATGCATGTTCATGTAATGATCATTGTGGTTGGAAGATGAGAAAAATACAAGTGATTTATGAACATATGATAAAATTTGGTCATACAAGGATTATCCCTTTCCCTCAAAATTATTATCCACATAGGCTACAATTACATAACATGAGAGATGTAGAGGTGCCAAACATAAACGAAGAGGAAGCAAACACAAATGGAGAGTTCAAAAAATTATATGAAGGGATTGAATTTGATAGAATGTTGAATGAGGGATTCAAGTATGTTTGGAAGAAGTTGATGGAGGATGCTTCAAAACCTGTGTATGATACTTGCATGTTTAGTCATTTAATAGTAATCCTCGTACTTCTTAAGTTGCAAACAGTGCATGGTTGGAGAAATGAGAGTGTTGAGGATTTATTGGTATTTTTACATGCATTTTTACCACCTAAATCCACATTTCCATCAAAACAGAGAGAATGTAAAGCACAAATCACTAAGCTAGGATTAGGGTACGAAAACATCCACACATGTGTGAATGTTTGTGTATTATTTCACAAAAATATTGCAAGTGAGACGGAATTTCCTAAATGCAAAGAAGTGAGGTATAAACTAGAGTTGAAATCAAATCCAGATCCTAGAAATGTTCTTCGGCACTTTCCACTAATGCCATGGTTGCTTCGAATGCATAGATGTCGAGACATTGTTGAGCTTATGCGATTGCATGCCCAGAATAAGATCATTGATGGAAAACAACGATTTGTGGCTGATTCTAAGATGTTGATGGAATTTGATAACATATGGCTTGATTTCTCCCAAGATACTCATAATATGAGGATTGGTTTAGCTCTAGATGGTGTGAACCCATTCTCAGATCAGAGTAATAAATGGTCAACTTGGACAGTGTTTTTAATAAATTATAACTTTCCTCCATGGTTAGCAACCAAAACATTCTTCTTGATGTTGTTATTAATTATACCAGGAAAGAAAAGTGTGACTTCAGATACAATTGATGTGTATTTAGAGCCATTATTTGAAAGGAATTGAAGCAATTCAAATTTTAAGGGATGGTGATTATATCCAATTCACTTTAAGAGCTTCTTTATTGTTTACAAAAGATGATATTCTTGCATATGTCACTTTGACTAGTCTAAATTTTCATGGATAGCATGGATGTTTGGATTCCATCTTTAAGGATTTTGTGAGACACTCAAGAAGTTTTTGTAAGTGAATTTATTGTGGACATCATGCCTACCTTAAATTGGAGCATCTATATCATCGAAAAGGGTCACTTTTTAATGGTCAAGAAGATAATCGTGAATCGCCATTGGAAATAACAAGTGATTACATTATTGAGAATGGAGAAAAAAAAATGCAGTTTATTAAGGATGGTAGAATTTGTGGTTGTAAAAATGATCCACTTAATGATAGTGGTGTAAAAATATTGTGCATATTCTATAAGTTTCCATACTTTAATAATGTATCTGGAATACTGTTGACTTTATGCATACTGGAAAAACATAGCTTTTGCTATTATAGAAACTTTTTTTGGTGCATATGATACAATATCATCATTCCTAGACCTTCATGAACTAAATATTCATCGAAATATTTAGGTTGAAAAATGTGGCGATTGAAAATATAGAAAGCCTATTGCTCCTTATGTGTGGACAAGGGAACAACATGCACAATTCTTAAAGTTGATGTCTCAGACTCACTATCCTACTAGATATGTATGTAGTAATATTAGAAGCAAAAATGACAATAATAGCTTAAGAGTCCTCAAGACCCATGACTATCATGTCATAATCGCGGATATTTTACCTATTATGGTCATATCAAGTTTGGAAAAGGGGTAAAAATGTTAAAATATTGGATCCATATGACGGTGCTATTGCAGCTCTAGTTGTTTATAGATTATTAAAGGCAGTATTTTTTAATGTTGGTGTAGTTAGTTTTGACAAACATAAAAGAGTTACAAGTGGATAAATAGGTTTTCCATGCCTAGGCTTATTTCTATATTGAATGCGTTTATAACATTATCAAATACATAAAATCATTTTTTTTGAAAATCTTGTAGAATAGTTGAATTTGTTACTAATATCTTTTAGAATGTTATAGATGATGGAAGTTTTAAATACTATAAGGTCCAAGGTATTTTTTCAATGATTGTGTCATAAAACAAGATACAAACCTTATGTCGGTTATGATTTCTTGGTTGGGTTTGTGAAGGTATTGAAAGGTCTAAACGACATTGTTTTCTCATTTATGTATGTTAGTTTAACTTGTTCATTAATTGATTACTACTGTTGTTATTTATTGTCCTTAGATGCTTCAACTTTAACACAGGTACCTTTGGGAGTGTTAAGTTGAAACAAATGAAAATTATGTTATATATGTTACCATGTTTTTTTCTCCTTTACATTCGTTAGTTTAACTTGTTCACTAATTTATTACTACTCTTGTTATTTATTTTCCTTGGATGATTCAACATTGACACAGGGACCTTTGGGAGTGTTAAGTTGAAATAAATGAAAATTATGTTATATATGTTACCACATTGTTTTATCCTTTATGTATGCTAGTTTAACTTGTCCGTTAATTTATTGCTATTGTTGTTATTTATTTTCCTTGGATGCTTCAACATTAACACAGGGATCTTTGGGAGTGTTAAGTTGAAATAAATGAAAATTATGTTATATATGTTACCACTTCTCCTTTACGTATGCTAGATTAAGTTGTTCATTAATTTATTACTACTGTTGTTATTTATTGTCCTTGTATGTTTCAACTTTAAGATAGAGACCTTTGGGAGTGTTAAGTTGAAATAAATGAAAATTATGTTATATATGTTGAATTGCAGTCACTCAAATGTTTCATAGTTTGTACCTTCCCTATATGGTGGTGATAAAACTTATTGTTATTGTACGAAACAACTATGGACTATATATTTTGAGAGAGAAGATAAAAGTTTGACCCTTGTTCTTGTGGGTAAAATGGTCGTTTCCCCACCTTAATTGTGCACCTTGGTATTGTGGGTAAAAGGGTTATTTATGTACCTTGATGGTACACCTTGGTATTGTGGGTAAAAGGGTTATTTATGTACCTTGATGGTACACCTTAGTCTTGTGGGTGAAATGGTTGTCTTCTCACTTTGTTATGGCCACTCTTGTTGACCTTTGATCTTCTGTTGAACCTTGTTGGTCCTTATGCTAGAGCCTCCCTCTCCTAGTTTGGTACCTTGACCCTTTTTTCATGATGAATTTCCATTCACATTTGTTAACTTGTTCCTGGATGGAATGAAATTACACTACCTTCGCTTCATTTTTTCAAAACAACCTACCTACCTATGTTAACCTACCTGCCTACAATTCAGAATTATAACCAATATTAACATGCAAAAGCTAAAATTTCACAGTAAACCAAGAAAATTACCTACAATTTTGTAAGGGAAGAAGGTCATTTTGAATCTAGAGCAGAATTCATGGATCACCTCTTCAGGATCCTCCAGGTTTTGTCCAATTCTATTTTATCCATGGTATCACCGACAATTAAATACCAAAATTCTAAACCCTCAACAATTGTGAATAGTCATCACAATTTCCTCAACGAGTATCAATGGTGGCCTAATAAATGCCCAAAAATTGCATCCAGTCCCAATTCATGACTACTTGCCCCTCAAAACCCACCAAAACCTCCTTGCCACCAACCAATGAAAAATATTTGGTGCCAACGATCTGCTTGGATTGGTTATTTGGATCCAACGGGTTGCTTGAGTAGTCATCTATAAAATTGGAGGATGAAATATCCACGAGTTCAGGAAAATTGATCATGAATGTCGTCAAACAAAGGTGGGTCAAGAGATTTATTCAATATAGTTTTTTTTTAGAATGTGTATTTTCATATATGTGTTTTATTTTTATTATTATTATATTGTGTTGGATCTTGTTGAAATCCTGCTAGGGCAGGACATGTTCTTTATTGAGCCTACTATGTTGAACTGCGACCAACTTTAAGGTTCCTAGTATTGATCCATGACCTTGTGGGATTTCTTGGACTGAGTCGTGGACTTGTGGGATTTCTTGGACTGATTTGTTATTTATGCTAGGAAAAAACCATGATCTCTGTCGGTTTTTTGGACAGGACCATTAAATTTATGGGATGTTTGGAAAGAGCCATCACTTGTGTAAGTTGTTTGGACTAATACGTGACCATTTTGGGATGCTAATATGGATTGTGACCTTTTTTCATTCTGCTAGACTAAACCATGACTGCTCCTTGGGCTACCTTGACTCGACCTGTGGTTTATTAACTATTTTGAGGTATTTTATGTGAGTGTGTTTTTGTTGGTACCTACCATGAACTTTACTAGGGTTGTTATGGTTCTTGTTCATCTTGTTACAGTATGTCGAGCCTGTTTAGACTTTATAGAGGTTTCTTGTACTCATTTTCAGCCTCCTTGAGGCTGCTACTATGTATGGAAGTGTGCCACAGTCTCATGGGCGTGCTAGAGTGTGGGTTAAGGATGCCTCTACACATTTTAAAGGAGCTTCTATTTTCTTGATGTATGACTATCCTAAAATACTACCCTTTATTGCAGCAATGGGATTGAAAGTTCATCTTCATTTCTAGATTGTTTTGATTGATACCTTGAGGTATTTATTTGTCACACTCTTTCCTATAGCTACCTATTTATCTATCTCTCAGGTATGTCCATTTTTTCTTTAGTGACTTGTCTCCTAAGAAACAAAGTATGATCGTAATATATATCTCAGTATATAAAGGAAGGTCTAAACCACATTTTTTTCTTCTTTTGTCCATTTTTAATTTATTGCTTGTGCTTGACTAATTTTGTTGTCAATCTATGGGACTCTGCATCCAATAGACATTTATTGTTACTAATATTTCATATCATTTAATTTCCATTGATCTAGTGGATAAGAGTACTTAGAATTAATGCCCATTCTTCTTGATGTGAAATGTGAAATCTACTAGTTCAAGTTTTGGTCCTTTGAAGTTAAGATGGACATCCAAATCTGATTGAAACTATCTAAAGGTTGTGTAAGATGTTCATGGAACCTGAGAGAAACATGCACATGTGTTCATTTTACAGGGGATTGTGTCTTTTCCCACATTGGGTGAAGATGATTTTGGGACACCATTTGCTCCTCCTGTACTTCTATATAAATTGAAATTATCATTTCCATGGTATCACCCAGCATTTGTCCTCAACAGAATGCATATATAACATTCTTTAAAAAGAGTAAGTGCATTCTATCTTTTTGTAGTATGTCAACATTGTTAAGTCTTGATACTTCAGTGTCTGGTCACTTTGGTCTAATGATAAGTTGTTCAATGTTTAACCATGGTAAACCCATAACCAATAGTAAAATTTATTCCATTACATATACAAGCATGTTTCACATATAAGCTAAGTAATATTAATAATCATGTTAAGTTTGATGTATCACCTTATGATATGTGATTACTAGTAGATGTATTACATAGCTATTGGTTCACATTGGCTAAGTAATAGTATATGTTTTACATAGGTGTTGGTTATTCTAGAGTTGTTAGAAAGAAATGTAACCTGCAGAGATGGTGTATAGAATTAACAAGCGAAGAGGGGTAAATTTCGACCTGTTTTATTCTTGGGACAACAATAGAGTAAATATAGTCAACATTAAACTTTGGAGGATGTTTTCAACAAGAATAATGATACATCTTGAAAGAGAATTTTCATTGTTACAACAACATTTTTTCTCACGCTTGATTTTGTATCTTTTGGTTTCAGAACCTGGAAAATGGATACACTAGAGGTAAATCATCCCATCCATATCCTAGGTGCCTATTGTTAGTGGATTATTCTAGAACTAAATATATATCATACTCTCCTATTTCTATGGGGTGGGTGAATCCCAATCAATAGGAAACAAATCAATTATCACAACAATCCTAAGATGTTAAACCTTCTTTCATGGAGTTTGAGGAGGGGAGGAAGAGAGGAGAATACCTCTTGTAGCCTTGAAGTTTGATGGATTTCATTCATGGATATCCTTCCATCTCCTTGAATCTCTTCACACTTGCAAATCTCAGCACAAAAACATTCCTACTATCCTACCAAACTATCTTTAAGAAATATATGTTAGATCTAATTGCCTACCAATTCTACATCAACATGAAACTTGAAGGGAAAATATTGAACATGAATTGGGAACAAAACTGAATTGATTCATAATAGATGAACATGGAGAAATGCTTACAACCCTTGAAATTTCCTTCCTTCTCCATATCCTAGACCTACTCCTCTACCATCCATGCCTTTGATTCCCAAAAAATTGTAGTAGAAAAGTGATTTCTAGCCCTCAATTCCTCTAGCATGCCTTTTCTCTCCAATTTGTCTCCTCTAATTCACCTCATATGCCTTTATTATATAGAATTGGGGTTTGTGCATCCCATCCATTAACCATGAATGCGAGATTAATATTTTTGATTATTTTTTATTATTTTCTTCAAAAACCCCACTTTACCTTGTTTTTTAGGAATCAAACTTGATTTTCAGTATTTCTAGGAAAATTAATACTCATGTTAGGAATTTTTTCCACTATATGAGTTATAGGAACTAGGCTTTAGCCCTTAATTGGTCATGGAATTGGCCTCTTTAGATCCAACTTTTTCTTCAAACATTTCTTCCTTTGTGGAAGAAGTGGTCAAATGAGAGATAAAAGCTTCAATTGTTCCAAAATTCTGATCTTCATGTTGCAAGAGAAATAGAAATATATTTTCAAAACAACACTCTCAAGGGTCTTGATTTTATTGTTAACAGATTCCCCCTACTGTGTGAGGTCATAATCTATGATGAGGGCTGAAATACATTGATATTAATTTTATTCTTATAATCTTCATACTTATACTCTTTAATGATGAAGGTAGGATGGTAAAGGAGTAGGATCTTGAGCGCATGAGTTGAAAAGCACCTACAAGTCAAATAAGTCAATAAAAAAATATACAATTTCTTCTTGAGGTAGGTATACCCATTCCAAATAGTAAACAAGCATGGCCACAAACAATACACACTATATCCATGTCAAAATATGAAATTTATACAAGTAATTTTTTATGAGTTCAAAATATCCATGTATTTATGGTGCTTTGACGTGGAATTTTAGTCTTGCGCAACTCGGGCAGTGTAATGGGGATTTATCCTGTATTACATGCAGATGCCTTCCTGGATTGAATATTAGATTACCTATTTGGTTATTCTCCAGTCCAGTTATCCCATGTACACTAGTTTCTTCTGATCCTAATCCTTCATCGCAAGAGCATCAACCTCATGTTGATCCCTCTCCTTCTTCACTAGATGTGTCTTCTCCCATTTCTTCCTCTTCACCTGTTGAAAGTTGTAGTACTTGTATTCAAGTGGATAAGAAGAAGAAGAAAATGAATATTAAAAAGAAGAAAAACAAATAGAAAACCAAGTCTCAACCAAGCACTCCTCCTAGTGTGGAGACTGTTGATTTGCACACCCCAAGATCGTGTAAGCCCAAATTCCCTTGTAGGCTTTTCAAGGGTGATCACCTTCTGAAAGATTGTCATGATTTGGTCCTATTTTTATAAGAGTGGTCTAAGGTTTCTTGACAAGATATGTCATCAGCCTCTGGTCATCATGATGATAATCCCTATAGAAGGAGCAAGTCGATAAGTCAACTTGAATGATAGCCGACTTAGTCGATGAGCCGACTAAGTCGATGAGCCAACTTAGTCAATCAGCTGACTAAGTCGGTCGAATGACTAAACTAGAGATTAGGTCGGCCACCTAAAGGTCGTGTCCATTCATTGAACTGACAGGTAGTTATTTTGTAACCGTCTTGTAATCATATATATTAGGTTGTTGAGCCAGATGAGAACTCAGTTCAGTTCCATATGTTGTATGGACTCATTCATGTAATATAATCTATTATTTCACCTATTTGTTCTTATCTCTTGTCTCTGTTTATATGTATATTTTGGTATGTATTATTGGTAACCTTATGTGATCTGTGATATTACAACATTGGTTCCGTTGTCGGTAGTACATGTCTGAAATGTATGCAAACAGATGATACCAGAGCAGGAGATTAAGGACTGGTGGGAATGTAAAGTTGCAAACTATTTGCAAAAATACACATGAAGGAATAGATTAACAATTGCATAAGCAAAAGAAATATTCTTCACTGAAACACATGAGAAGTTTGTAGAATCAGTGCCCCAACTTCTGAAGAAACTCCTGGATGAGAAAGATGGAAGGGACTAAAGAACAACAGTTGCTGGAAAAACTAATCCAAGGAGGTAGAACAAACTTGTCAGAGTGGTTCAAGAAAATCATCGATGAATTCTGTGAGGAGCAAGCAGTCGAAGACAAAACTTTGGTGGAAACCGTCAAGGAGAAATTTTGCACAGACTTCATTGAGCAATTTCTGTGTTCCTTACCGACTTTTTTGTTCAAATTTCTGATTGAGAAAGGAGTAGAACCTCAACCATCACTTCATGAACTACCATCAAACTCTAACTGGGTGGAAAAGCAAAAGAAGTGGGAAATAATCATTGCAGAAAGGGAGTGGGAATACTTCCTGAGTAAGTAGACCGAACTATCTGGGATTTCTAGAAAGCATCGGGTAGGATATGGGGGAGTAGTTGGTCATATGTCGAGATAAAGTAGAGTGGATTCTAGTCGAATAGAAAGTAGATACCATTCACCAGTGATGATAAATCCACCAAAAGGGAAATCAAGAGAATAGTATCACATAACGGTATGTCGGACATTCAGAAAATAGAGAGGGAAGAGAGACAACAAAGGAGGGAAGAAATAAGAGAAAGAGTCTTAGCGCTACATAGAGGAAGGATTCCTAGGGTGACCAACCAGGAAGGGAGTCTTCCAGAGTCAGGTCATGACCGACACAAAGAAGGAATGGAAGAAGAGGCATCCCCTAAGGAGGAATAATTGTTGATAGAGTATCCAGAAGCTCTCCAATCCAGAGCTCCCCATGAAGGAACAACTCTTTCTCCGTTAAATCCATGTACCCACATACAAACTATTGTCGAAGACGACCTCTGAATATGAGCTGGTGAATTTCGTATATGGAGTCGACTAGATGATGAAACATACACTAGACGACACCTCATTATTCATCGACCAGAGGAAGAAAATTGGGTTACCTTTCGAGCGATACCCTCAACCCAAAGTATCCACTTACTCTTATCGACACATGAAGGAGCACCCCCCCTACCAAATACAGCTTTAGAAGACATGGAAAATTCAGAACAGTGAAAAAATAGTTGTAGTGGGCCATCGACAGTAGAAGTCGACATCAACCGATTGTCGGTTAAAGAAGAATCGACAACCGACAGGAACGAAAGTTTCATCGACCTTAGTCCTACAAAGACGAATAAACCAATAACCCCACTACCCCCACCCCCACCTCCACCTCCGCCACCTCCTGAGAGCAGTGACAGTGATTCCGACATGGGTCAGAGATCAGCTCACATTCCTCTATATGAGGGGGATGAGGACCCCAGATGACACTAGTTCATCTATGAGTCAACTTGGGAGGCCAACCAAGTTACAGACGAAGATAGACAAATGGCACAGTTCACCGGTGCCTTGAGGAAAAGGGCATTGACCTGGTATATGAACTTTTCAGAAATACAACCTAGAGCAACCAAAGCCGAGATCAAGGCGTAATTTTTATCATTTTTCAAAATTCCAGATGCCAAACACCTGGCAGTGAAAAAACTAAAAACAACATCACAGAAGCCAAGGGAAACCATCTGCGACTATGATAAGCAATGGAAAGACCTTTTGATCCAGCTGGACTATGTTATAGATGAAAAATTACTAATCTAGTGGTTTCTTGCAGGGTTATCTTAGAAATTCCACTGACACATCAGTATAGAAACATTCAAATCCTACGAAGATGCGCTCACAAAATCTCTCCAAGTGGAGATGGATGAGGACATACCCGCTTACTCCACAGACCACAGATTGGAAGAATAGCTGGAAAATGTACAGAAGTATTTAAAGGAATTAAACCTCAAGAATCAGGAGATCTGGTGCACCAAATGCTCGATGACCAGCCACTCCAAAGACAACTGTCGATAGGAATACAATCGACAGGACGTTCGATTCATGCAGACGAAATATTTTTGCGACATTTTCCAAAAACATGGGGACCACTCGACAAAATATTTCCTGTTCAACATGAAGAATGACAAGGAATCCTAGTGTGCAATATACGAAACCAAAAATCATAATACAACTGACTGCCATTTGAACCTGAAGAACCGACAAAACTACCACGCAGTCTACCAAACCACTATAGTTGAACAAAATGAGCAAAACAATCTACCAAACGATCAAAATGGTCAATGATATGACGGTCGACGATACGAGCGCTGGTATGACAATTGACATGGAGGCTACGGAGGAAGAGGTTGATTCCCTGGGAATCACGACAACCTACCACGTCAACCCATCCAGTGCTTTACATCTTATAAGGAGGGACATTGGTATGTAGACTATCCATATAAAGATAGAACTGATCTCAAATTTTGTATGCATTGTGGAGTAAGGAATCACTCACTAGAGGATTTCCCTACCATGTTGGAAAAAATTAATACAAAGAAAAATGTTAATGTCTTGTCATGTGTGCAAAAAAATGATGTAATAAACACAAAAAATTTACATATTGTAATTCAACAAGGAACAAAAATAGGAAGTGATAACCCACGAATAAGCAAAATCAAAGAGAAAAATGTCTATCCTGATCCACTCAAAGAAAAATAAGCATACAAAGAAGCAACCAATGTATTCAAAGAAATTGCAGGACAAGAACAAGCTCACAACACTCGACATAACACAATAAACGAATTAATACAACTTGTACAAAAATACAACTCAGTCTCTCAGTTCATCTATTTTCTATATGAAATAAAATGTAACAACTCTGAAAAACAATCAAAGAACATCTGTAGCTTAAATAAAAAAGACAAAGGTGATGTCGACCCACTTATTGATCTGGAAATTGAAGGATACCATGTCCGACAAGTAGTCCTCGACTTTGGATCACAAGTAAAAATCATGACTCGTGACACTTGGGAACAAATGGGCAGACCTCGACTACATGAGTCAAGCATATACTTGAAACTAGCTGACCAAGTCCTTATTGAACCTATTGGAGTCTAGAAAAGCGTCGACACGACTATAAAAGGAATATCAACCAAAGTCGACTTCGAAATCATTGACCCTAAGGAAGGATCCAGTTACTTCCCAGCGTTAGTAGGTCGACCTTGGGGTAGAAACATGAAAGCATCGATATCCTTGGATAAAGAGAGGATCAAATTGAAAGGAAATGGACAAAAGGTCATTGTACCTATTCACCCATCTAAAGGAGAACCTTGGACTGAACCTATCGATGAAGAAGTCGATGTCCGACAACTCTACCTGATTCAAAACAATGCAAATTATACAGAACCTAATGTCTATGGAGAACTTCATCTAGGCAACCAAGACTCAGTTGGTTATAATTTAGATGCAAAATTATATGATTGGGAGATCAAGAACTATGAAACACAAGCAAGAGGGTGCTGGACTATACAAAAGGTACAGAAAAAACCCACCCAACAGTGCTTCATAGTGTCCATTGTCCCAAAAATATTTGAGAATAAAATTAGAGAATACCCTACCTTACAACCCACTAATGTAACTACTACACAAATACAAAGATACAAGGAAATGGAATCACCAGTCATGCATGTAGAACAAGTTTCCAAAAATATTGGTGAACATGGCTGACTTCAAAGCCTAGTAGAAACTTTTAAAGGACAAGTTACTCGATGGTGGGATACCCATCAGACAAGACTACAGACCTAGACAACAGCTTCAACTTACTTTGTCAAAAGGTTTGGAGGAAAGAAGTTAACCTGATAAGCTCAAATACCCATATTCACTCAAGGACAGAACCCAGAAGATCATATTAAAACATGTGAAAAAGAATGGAGAAGACTTGGTTACAAGGATGAATGAGAATGGCCACACATGTTCCCATCAACCCTCACTGACTTACCAAACAAATGGTATAAAATGGAAGAATCTAGAGGTGAAACATTCTTATGGCATGAACTCAGGGAAAATTTCATTAAAGATATCAATTTTATTCCACAAAATGAAAAATTGGTCGAAACAGCAAAACAGATTAAAGAATTTATCCAGGCGATCGAAAACAAACCCTTAAAAGATAGCCGATAGACAATGAAATGCAACAATATACAAATGAGGAAATAACCACAGTCGACAAGACTACCGTTAGAAAATGAAAATACAGAAGGGAAAAGCTTTAGATGAAAATCAAACCATGTCGAAACGACCAAACCTATCTGTATAATCTTTATAGTGGAAATCACTGACAAACATGACACCGACATAATGACTGCAGTCGACTTCCCTACCACATTTTCACAGTTTAAGGAAGGAATTCGACTGATCAATGAAGCCAAAGCACCAGACTGGCTAGATGCTAAAGTCAAAACTAAATACTTTGACATCTCAAATGATGATCAACCAAAAATGACAAAGATTGGTGACTACTGGAGTGAAGTGCGAACCACAGAGATAGTGAACTTATTAAAAGAGTTCCAAGATGTATTTGCTCGAGATTATAAATACCTCAAAGTATTATTCCACAAAATGGGAGAAATGAAGATTGACACTAAACCTGATGTTAGACCTGTGAAGAAAAGGCCATATAAACTAGCTCACAAATACAAAGAAATAGTCAAAACAAAAATTGATAACATGCTTGCAGCAGGCATCATCTATCCTATTGACCAATCAGAATGGGCAAGTCCAATGGTTGTACAGCCTAAGAAACATGATCCGACCAAATTAAGAATTTGTGTCGACTTCGGAGAACTAAACAAAGTCACACAGATAGATCCATTTCCAACCCCTTATGCAGATGAGATATTAAATGAGGTTGCAAGACATGAATGTTACTCATTTACATATGGATTCTCAGGTTATAACCAAGTGCCAATAGATAAAGAAGACTAAAAGAAGACAACCTTTGTGTGTGAATTTGGCTTTTTTGCTTACAAAGTTATGCCTTTTGGATTAAAAAATGCACCTGCAGTATTTTCTAGGATTGTTGTCAAAACATTTCAGGAATATATTTACAAGACCATGGTAGTATACTTTGATGATTGGACAATATACTCCATATTAAAGGATCATTGCAAATGGCTCAGACTCAAGCTGAAGAGATGTCGACAAATTCAACTCCCCCTAAACATCAATAAATGCATATTTGTGACCCCCATAGGGATATTATTAGGGCACATTGTCTGTAAGGAAGGTATTAAGGTTTACTTTGCAAAGATCAAAATTATCCTCGAACTAAAACCACCAGTAAACCCAAAACAAGTCAGGGTGTTACTTGGCCACATAGGATATTATAGAAAATTCATAAGGTATTATTCAGATATGACCTATCCTCTTGAAGAACTATTAAGGGAAGATAAAGAGTTCAACTAGACAGAGGAATGCCACATATCATTCAAGAAATTAAAAAAAAACTAGTCGAAGCATCAATCCTAAGTTTTCCAAATTGGTTGATCAAATTCCATGTTCATATTGATGCCTCAGGCCTAGCAATAGGAGCAATCTTAACTCAACCAGGATATGATGGAATGGATTATCCTATAGTCTACAACAGCAAAAAATAAACAAGGCTGAAAGAAACTATTCAACAACAAAAAGAGAAGCACTAGGGATGGTCTTTGCACTACAAAAATATCAACATTATATTTTAGCTAACCCCTTTATATTCTATATAGACCATCAGGCACTTAAGTATCTCATGAATAAACCACTACATCATGGAATGATTTGTCGATGGCTACTATTATTCCAAGAATTTGAATTTGAAGTTGTTGTTTGACCAGGTAAGTTAAATGTCAGTCCTGACCATTTATCCAGAATTGACACAGGAGAAGAACCGACAGGAGTCGACGATAACTTACCTGATGCACACTTATTTTGGATAGAAGTAGTCCCAGTAGAATTAGAAGAAATAGCCTAGTTCTTGGAAGACAGACATGCACCAGAAGGAATGAGTACAAAGAAGAAGCATATCTTAGCTATGAAGGATGCACCATACAGTCTTATAAATGGATTCTTATACAAAATAGGCTTAGATGACATCCTTAGAAGGTGTGTACTAGAACACGAATGAGACAACATTATGCATGAAGCACACTATGAACTTGCAAGAGGACACTTCCAAGTAGAAACAACTGCAAATAAAATCCAACAGTCAGGGTTATGGTGGCCGACACTCCATAGAGATTGCAAAAATTTTATCAGTCAATGTGACAGATGTCAACGACTAGGTCGACCCCTGCCTAGCACAAAAATTCCTTTGATATCAGTGAACCCAAGTTTGACATTCTAAATTTGGGCCATAGACTTCATAGGACCATTTTCTATACCAATAAAAAGGACAGGTGCAAGGTATATCATAACTGCAGTCGAATATGTAACTAAATGGGAAAAGGCTGAACTAGTTGACACATGTTCTAGTGAAATAGCTGCTAAGTTTATCTATGATAATATCATCACTAGATTTGGTTGCCCACTAACCTTAATTAGTGACTAGGGAACACATTTCATCAATAAAACTATCAAAACCCTAACCGACTAGTTCCAAATCGACCATCGTCGAAGTACAGCATACTATCCTCAGTTGAATGGAGCAATTTAAGCATTTAACAAAACATTAACAAGAGGACCAACCAAAATATGTAATGCTGACAAGGACGACTGGGATGAGAAAATACCAGCAATACTATGGGCATACAAAACAACATATAAATGTTCGACCATCCAAACTCCTTTTCGACTAGTCTATGGAAAAGAAGCAGTAATCCCACTACACTTCCAACAACAAACACCTATCATTGCAGAGATCCTTCATGTCGATGTCGAACAAGGAAGAAAGGACTGACTCTTGCAACTAAGCAAACTTGAATAGCACCGACTAATGGCGATACAACATCAAGAAATCCAAAAACAACAACAGAAATCATGGCACGACCGAAACATCAAGAACAAAAACTTGTCGGTAGGAGACCTTTCTTTACTATACAATAGTCAAGTAAAAGGTAAACCTAAAAAGCTCCATACCGAATGGATGGGACCCTACATTGTCAAATAAATACATACCATCAGATCAGTCCAACTAAGGACATTACAAGGCATAGTATTTCAAAATCTCATTAATGGAGCCCAACTAAAACGCTACAAAAACTAAAAAGTCATAAAAAAATTTAAAAAATTAAAAAATAAAATTCTATAACGACCATAACCGTAAACCAAAAGCTATAAAAACTTAAAAAGCAAAAAAAAAAAATAGTACCGTACATCCAGAAAAATATGACAGGAAATTAACAATTCGACAACCGACATCATTCCCATCGACATAGCACCATCGACCATTTTCATCAACTGACCACTTCCATTGACCATTTTCATAACCGACATCGATCGACGACCTCGATAGTCCCATCACGCATTCATGACATCGAGCATCGAAAGAAATTCGCCATTAACACACCCTCCAATATTCTAGCTGGAACATCACATCCGCCATTAATACACTCATCGACAAACACATCCACAACATCACCTATAAATATTGGACCGCCGAGGGTTCATTCACTACAATTCATACAAAGAGAGCTTCAAAGCATCCAGTCAACTAAAAGCCAAGAACCCCTTAGTGAAATCAACCACCAAACTGACACAATGGCACCCAAACAGACTAGAGCCTCGACCAAAACCAAGGAACTACAGGCTGCGGATACACCTTTAGTCCACAGGCTAAAGAACATCAAGAATGACAAGGTACAAGAAGGCTCATGGAAAAAAATCTAGGCTGAGATGCAAGAATGGGCTTATGTTAACAAGAAGGCCACTCAAGCCATTGAGAAAATCAAATACAACACCATATTCAACTATGTGAATGAACTACTCATGGCCAGTTCTGGTGGAACTAAGGAAACCACTGTAAAATTCATCATAAGCTGGTACCACAATGGCCGGTTCTACTTTGACCAACCGGTCGACATCTCTGGAGAAGTCATCTCCAAACTCACCAGTCTCTCAAACGAAGGAAACCCAGTACCAGTTGGTATCAAAGAAGGATTGGTCCAAGAGCTAACTTGGTCAACTTCGAGGAAAAACTCGAAGGGGTTGATGATTAGCCAAATCAAAACCCGAACACCACAAATTGTGTCCAAAATAATCGCAATCACACTCACCCTAGTAGGTCGAGGAAGTGACCTCAAGTTAGACATGCTAGAAGCTGTTGACACCATTGCGACAGACAAAAGGATATACAAATGGGCTAAATATGTCACCAACATGGTCAAGACCATCTATGAAAGATGCCAAGAAATGGGAGGAATCATCAAGTTCCCCTCCCTAATCTTATGGATAGTCATGTACCATATCTTCCCAGAGGGGAATCCAATATTTCAAGAACCATCGAGGTTCCACATGTGGAGATTTAAACCATTCTCCCAGAGAGGAACATTGCAAGAACTAGAGAGTGGAAAGGTCTTGTTGGAGAACTGGCTTCAACAGCTCAAAGTCCGCATGACTAGATGGAGGGTGCCTCAAAACATCCGAAGAATTCTACCGAAAAACTCACACATCCAACTAGAAATCGATCATAACTCAGTGTGGTACATGTAGGGCGACAAATCAAATGCCAAAGCCCTCCACTACTATCCATCAGTCGACCATATATTTTGGGAGCTGTCTCGATAGGCTAAAAAAAAAATACCAGTACCACAAGTAGCAAAGAAAAGCAACTTCTCGATCGAGGAGTCGTTCACTGACCAAGAAAAAGAGGAAGACTATGAGCTCAACCTCTATATCAGCATCTTCGTGTCGGAGGAGACACCAGTCGAACACACTAGCCAACTTCAAATCATTATCAAGCCTCCGACAGCATAGAGGAAAGAACCACATCCAGCAGAAACCTAGCTAGAGTAGTAGGTAATTACCTTGGCTGTTGAAAGTGTCGTCCCGACCCAGGAGCCAAGGGGAGAGACAGAGCCAGAAAACCTCAAGTATGCAGTCACAAAAGGAATTATTAAAAAACTGTTAAAAGAGATAGCAGCGTCCAGGAAGAAGCTCAAGACACGAAAAAAACAACAAGGAAAAGGTAAGCGTAATCTTATCCTTGCAGACTCATCAAAATATGAGGAGGAACTGGCATCCATGGCCCTCAACATAATTGAGGACACCGAAGAAAATAAGGTGTCGGTCGAAACCCAGTTCCAGTGACTTGTCGATGCAGGAGCACTAATAGGTCGACCAAGGAAATATAAGACCACCCACATGATGACACCTAAGAATGTCAATGATCTGGTGTCGATGCCTCCACCCCCATCACCAAAAAAAGTCACAGAGGAGCAAGTGCCTGAACGGCATTCAATAAGCCCAAATGACTTGTGCAAAAGTGCGATGTCGGAGGGTGTGAAGGAAAAGTTTGACAAAGATAGAGATTTGTAGGCATTCATTGAGAAGTTGCTTGAGATATTTATGTCGGCACATAATATATCCACAAAAGCACCTCTCTTCGAGACTGGTGCATACCAACCAGGACACAAAGACCAATCCAGAACCTTTGCAACCATCACATCGACTTTCGAGAGAAATCTCGACAAAGAAGCTAAAGTGGTTGCACGTCGGACCTTCACTATCACTCCGATCGTACTCCAAGCCGACCTACCAGCCAGTGCACCGACTGGAGGAGAAGAAAATGAGGAGGACATAGCCCGACAAATTAACCAAATGTTCTCCAACTTAGACTCACCTCCCCAACCCAACAACCCACCACTCACCTACACTTCCCCCAACCCAATCATCCCCAACCATTCACCAACTCCATCACCATCACCACCACCCCCCAACTTAGAGCAAGCCCCACCACAGCCATCAGTACCAACTGCGACCACTTCTGTACCCCTTGCATCTAACCAACTAGAGGTAGCAGTCATCCCACCACCCCAACCAAAGAAAACATCAACTACTATCCCACAAACCAAAGACCTTGACTCGAATTTTGCAGGTACACAGGTGCCGACACAAGAATAGAAGGAAAAGCACAAGAAGAGGAATGAGAAATAGAGAAAAGAGCATCATAGACATCCATCAAAGTTCCATATCAAATCAAAAGATGCAACTTTGCTAACCGACGCAGAGCTAGCACAACTCCTCAAAACCCTAGCAGGTGAAGCAAAGACGAGGAGCGAGCAGAGGAATAAGGAACTCGATGACAAGAACGTAGAATAGGCCGGGTTCCTCAACAAATGCAAGAACCTGGCCCATTCAGTACTGTCGGGCCCCATAGAGGTCGACACAGATAAACTACTCGAGAGGGCGTATCAGCTATTTGAGAGCATGGTGTCGACACTCCAAGCTCACATCCAAGAAACAAAGGAGGAACAAAAAGAAGAAACTGCCTGACTCCTAATGGCATTGCACATTGCCTTTTCCGAATCTTATAAAGTGCTACAAGATCACATGGAGGAGTCTGTCATAACTGAAGAAATACTGAGAGACTAGCCTGCTTACTACGGGTAAGTCTATCAGCAAACTCGGCAGAACCGACAAGGGATCCAGGCCTTGGAAAGAAGGAAAACCACTAAGGAAGCACTAAGGACCATAATAGAAGAACAAATAGTGCTTGAAACAACCAAGCTACAAATACTAGAGAGGGAAGCACATCAGTGGGTGCAACAAGCTATCCCTAACTTGGGAAAAGTTGACATCATCTGCCCACAGATGAAATGACTTATGGAGACTACATAGGAGAAGGACCAGTTTATGGGTCCTGACATGGAGAGAATAGCCGAAGTCTCCATTTCAGAAAAGATGTCGATCCTATCAAGCCTGACCACACTTACCATCGACATCCAAAAAATTTTGCAAAATTGGATAGATTTCCAACATCACCTCGTAGTAACAGCCCCATCCATTGTCGAAGTCTGTGTACAAAAAAGACCTACCATCAGACTTCACAGCCCATGAAGACAAGGCACATCACACTAACTATTGAGACCAGACAGCCAGAACTTTGTACCTCCCTATTTCTTCGGGATGAAGAAACATTTTGTTCATGGGGGAGATGTAGAAGGAGCAAGTCGATAAGTTGACTTGAACAATATCTGACTTAGTCGATGAGCCAACTAAGTCGATGAGCCGACTTAGTCGATGAGCCGACTAAGTCGGTTGGTCAACTAAACTAGATATTAGGTCAGCCACCTAAAGGTCGTGTCAGTTCACCGAACCGACAGGTAGTTATTTTGTAACCATCTTGTAATCATATATATTAGGCTGTTGAGCCAGATGAGAACTTAGTTCAGCTCCCTGTGTTGTATGGACTCATTCATGTAATATAATATGTTATTTCACCTATTTGTTCTTATCTCTTGTCTCTATTTATATGTATATTTTGGTATGTATTATTGGTAACCTTATGTGATCTATGAGATTACAACAATCCCCCCTCAACAAGTGACTCTATGGTTAAGATTTGGAAGAGTAAAGTCAAAAATCCTTGCTTGCTTTGTAAGGACATTCACTTTACTTAGCTTTGTCCTCACATGTATGAAGCTTCTAATTTGTTGGAAGATATTACTGTTTCTCATCAATGGCTTCCAACATGTTATCGTAAGTTGTCACTTGACATCCCATTGGTTGATAAAGTGGTCGATCCAGTTCTAACCTCGGTTGATCCCACTCTTCCTTTGAAGAGTAAAATTGAAGTGGTCAATTCGGTTTCATCCGTAGTTGATCCCACTCTTCCTTGGAAGGGTGAATTTAAAGTGGTTGATTCAGTTTCATCTGAGATCAATCCCACTCTTCCTTCTAAGAGTGAATTCCAAGTGGTTAATTCAGATTCATCCATGATTGATCCCATTCTTCCTTTGAAGAGTGAAGTTAAAGTGGTCGAGTCGATGTCGTCTCCACCCAATCCCACTCTTCCATCAGAGAGTGTTAAGACTGAAGTAGTCACTTTGACCAAATCTTCGTCTTGTTCTTCTCTTACAGTAGAGAATGAACCAAAAATTGCTAAATTTTTCATGCTTCATTCTGATTGTTCTCGACAAGAGGAAATTTTGTCTATTTCGACAGAACCCTCTCTGAGTAGTGAGGTTATTTCCTTTGAATGGGATAACCTAATAGAGTCTCATCTTCATTTGAGTGTTCCTTTTCAAATAGTTGTGAATGTTACTACTAGGCAGATACTTTGCACTATTGTTGACGAAGGAGCTTTTGTTAGTAATCTATCCTCAACTACATGGAAATATTTAGGTTCTCCTCAGCTTGTTCCAGCCATCGATCAGATACTGGATTTTAATTGAAGACCTACTGACCTTTAGGGATCCTTCCTCATTTTCCTATTACATTAGGAGGGAAAACTGTCTGCATTGATGTTATAGTGGTCCAAGGTCCTTTAGATTTTAATTTTCTCCTTTTACGTGATTATGTTTATGCCATGAAAGCTGTAGTGTCCACACTCTTTAGAGTTATGCATTTTCCCCATGATGGGAATATTGTGACCATTGATCAACTTTCCTTTGTTACACCTGACCATCACATCACTCCTAGTAATCGGACTACCCTGAATGTGCCTCATGTTCTTGTGGTTCCTTCCCCTTCTTCTAGTTAGCTTCTTCCCATCATAGGTAAAATGGGGGGTCATGGCTCTAGTATATGGAAATCATAATGGAGCTAATCCGCTAGATTTTATGTAATGGAGGAAACCTACCAACCTCTGGATATCATGTTGGGTAGGAGCAGGTTCTTGAGCAAATTTCCCATTCTATGTCAAGCTCGTTAAAAAATGAAACAGATGCCTATGAGCATAGTTCCCATTCTATTTCAAGCTCGTTGAAAAATTAAAGAGATGCCTATGAGCATATTTCCCATTCTATGTCAAGCTCGTTAAAAAATTAAATAGATGCATGTGAGCATAGTTCCTATTTTGTGTCAAGATTGTTAAAAAATGAAACAGATGCTTATGAGAAAAGTTCCCATTCTATGTCAAGCTCGTTTTACCTTTTGGTTTCAAGCTTGCATAAAAATGAAACCATTCCTAAGCGAAATTTCCATTCTATGTCAAGATCATTAAAAAATGAAATGGATCTCCTCAAGCATAGTTTACCTTTTGGTTTCAAGCTTGCATAAAAATGAAACCATTCTTGAGCATAGTTCATTGTCTATTTCAAGCTTGTTAAAAAATGAAGTAGGCTTCCTTAAGCACAATTTACCTTTTTGTCCAGTGAGCTTGTCTTCTTCATGCTCGTAAAAGTACTTGAAGAGTCATCTTCCTAGTGATAGTTTACCCCTTTTTCGGACTAGGGGGCACTACTTATGAAAAAAGCACATTCCAGCCAATCATGACTGGAAGAGTTCTCGTGGGTATTATTTTACACTTTTTCGGGCCCTAGAGACTAAATCATACGAAAAAGGACCCTTTGGAGTTTTCCTTAGTTTGTTCAGACTCTCTAAACATGAACTACACTGAGTTTTATTTCGTTGGACTCGTTAAATTAAACATTGAAAGACCCTTTTTTGGGAACGAACCCATCATTTCTCAGGTTCGTAAAACATATGAGTTTGGACTTGTCCGAAGGACGAGATAAAACGAGTTTTTTTTACCCTCTTTGAACTCGTAAAAATGAAAAGCAACACTCATAAATCATGATGGGGCAATTAAGGGAAAGGGAAAAAATTTTGCAATAATGGAAGTTGTTAGTCACCTTTGAACATGGCACTTGTCTACATTTAATTTAATCAATTGGGTATTCAGCTTATTTCAAAGTTGATCCACTTTCATGAGTCATGCCACTCCCTTGAGTCTCTCAAAGAATCCATTGTCCATTGTCACATTGTGTTCCACCTCGTCAAGTCAATGCTTCCAAGTCTTCGGTCATCCCGCCTTATGTTCAAAATGGAAACTGTTTTGAGAGTTTACACCTGCAGTCAAAACAACTTTTTTAAGTCAGTTACTTTTGAGTCAATCCTATGGTTACATCATACTTAAAATTCCAGAACTGTGTTTTGATTTTTGTGTCGTCGATGTGGGATTCATCATGACCTTCCTTCGACGAGACTATTCCAGTGTGACATCATCTCATCATCCAGGAATTAGTCTTAGAAACAAGTTTAGTACCTTAAGATCTGTATGCATTAATGACAGATTCTCTTGCTTTTGACATAGGTTTACATCATTGACCTTTGACCAAGAGATTCGACTGAGTGTTCCACATCAAAACATCTATTCACACTTAGTAGATTGTACTAGAGTACCTTTGGAATCATTGACATTAATGGTGATCTCCCTCTCACTTGTTAGCGGTTCACATCATTGACCGGTAATCAAGTGGTTTCTACCATGTTCGACTCCAGATCATTGTAATCACATGGATAGAATCGTACTTTATGGAAGACAAGACGAAGACCTTGGGTATTTGTTAAGTGCTCATTGCTTTCCCCAGGTTGCGATAGAGTATTTGTATGAGTCCTAGCATGGATCCACATTTGTATGTTTGTGGCTATGCTCAGATTTGCATTTGCATGACATAGATCTACATTGTATGTCTGGTAGCTATGTCCGAATTTGAGTCTTCTTCACATGGATCTATATTTTAGTAGCCATGACTTTTTTGTATCTCACATGGGTCTGTATTGTATTGGCCATCAGCCATGTCGTGATTCATTTGGGACATGTATCAAAATATGCTGCAGAAAGTTGGTGATGTTTGAGAAGTGTTGACCTTTGGACCTTTGCCTCGACACTATACCTTGTTCTTTCAAAGTATATTTCCTATCATTTCCCTCTAGAAATTATACTTTATGGGGCATCTCTGTTATAATGAAATATCATCACCCTCATGTTATGAGATAGGTAACCCCTTGTTTTCTCCAATCCCTCAAATTTTTCCCTAGAGAAATGAAGGAATAAATTAACCCCTTGCAATTTTCCCTCTTTTGAGCTGGTAACACTCTTTCCCCATTGACAAAAAGTATTACCCTAGAAACAAAGAGCTAGCACCACTACTGATACATGAGCAAAGAGAGGTTCCACCGCTCCTCCCTCACTACAAGAAGCAGTGCCCCCTTATCACCACCTGTTTGCTTCATTGGAGGAGCGGTGCTCATGTTTTGAAGGAAAAAAAGAGAATCTTCGAGAGGATTCTCGAAGCTGACCTTCGTGGAGCCTCATCCCTATGGTTTAGGACCAGCTGGATCCCGATATCCTCCCTTTTAGGATCTAATATCCACCTCACCCATGATATCCTCTACCATAACTATCCTCCCATGCCTTTAAATACTATCTCACCCCCATGGGCAAAGGGAGGAAGAATTGTGTTTCATACCCAAACTCTGTCAAAATCATTATTGAGTCTTTGGAGGAAAGGTGAAGCTTTAGGCAAGGAGCCATTGGAAGGAAATATCAACACCAAGGCATCAAGGTTGTAGTCTCTCCAATAATTTATTAATAAAGAATGTATTTTCTTTCCCATATATGTTGTTTCATATGTATGTATTGTTTGATTCCTTGGTCACAAGCATAGATCTAGTTGATTATATTGAATGATATCATGTTTCTCTTCTTTTTTTCCATATTTTATAGGTTCTTCTACATTAAACTTCAAGTATAGCGACGACATCCTTTGAGAGAAGCATCATGGCATTCAATTCAAGTGATTAACTAGATCTAGAGAGAGTCTAGCATTCCATCTTTTTGTTTTTTTCTAGATCTGAACCATTTAGAATAGGGAACTAGCTCTTGTCCATAGGAGGTGTGTTTTTTTTTCTAACAACCAACCTTATCTCATCTAGAGCATAAGGAAGAGTTCAATGGAATAAAAAAAAAATAACAACTATAGAAATGTTGTCACAAGCCACCCAACAAAGCCTTGTCGACAAGGGTTCCCACTCTGTCGACACTCAACCTACATAATCTCTTTGAGCACTGGCCCAAATAGGTTTTACCTTGCCCAGCAAAACCCATGGATCAGATGAAGTATAACCCGATATGTTGAAGGGAGAGCTGTCCAAACCAAGTTTCTGTAGTAAGGAGGGGGATTTAGGGAAGCATCGGTTCATCATCTTAACTATCAAATCTAAAAAAACCATTCATCAGGTATTGCATCATTCATTACAGATATACTAATACAACCATAAATCTAACCAGAATGTATCATTCATTTATTCATCGCAGCATTATCCCATTATTCATTCATAAAACAGAGACATTCGTCATTGACATCGCGGCACATAAAAACAGAAAGAGACAAAAGACAATTGTGATTCAAATCAACATCCTTCGTATCATATCACTTTCTGCGCAACAGATCCAAAACAATAGTTGTATTTCTCCACAGTGAGAGAAGGATTGACTCACATGATCACATACAGATAACAAAAGATTCAATCTCTCTCTTCCTCTCTGCTATATCTTGTCTTTCTCATTTGCAATTCTAATTCTATGTATAGGATTGCATATTTACATTCATGGTCTAGTTCTAACTAACTCCTAACTGATTTAACCACTAATGACCTATATCCACAAAATGTGGTCAATTGATATAAAAAGATGCATAAAATATTCAAAACCAGTTTGGTTTCCACTTATCGCGCTATCTATGCCTTGCGCGGTGACGTGTGAGCTTGCGCAACCTCCATGGTGTTGTACAACTCACTTACCCCAAAATCACTACCAACAAGACCCCAACACATTTTTATGGCTTGTCCTCGAGCCACATCAAATGGAAATGGTGTATTCCATCGTCTTCGTCTTGAAGTCCTTGTACTATTGTGAGATCTCCTCGACCTGTACCTAAAATTTTTCAGCTTCATCCTGGAAACCAAGCAGGTCTCGCTTCATAGGGTGCTCTACTAGCTTGGTATTCACCATCTTCTTATTGTCTTGTACAACCTACAGTGCAACGACTACCTTGATATCCAACTGTGCTCCAATCTCTTGGAACTCATCTAGCTGGGCACTATGCTTGCACTGCCGTTCTTGTGCCTTTGTGGCTCTTTGCTGTAGTTCTCTAAGATTGGTTAACTACATAAGCTAAATAATGGGTGGCATTTTTCTTAATTCCATCTTCAACATCATCAATTGTCTTTGAGCTTCCCTTGCTTTCTTATTCAGTTGGTTTAATTGCTCATCTTGGACAACACTTCCCAAAATTGTGTCATTTTTTCTAAGATCTTCTTTCCTTCCTACTCCATTGCTTCAAACTGTGTCATGATCACTTTGATGGCATTCTTTCACTCTGCAACCTGCGCTGATGGAATTTCTAGGTAGACCATATAATTGAGCATATCGTTGGACAACTAGAGCTGGAAGATGACCTCACCCAGTCGCTTCGCTTTGGCAATTGCATTAAGTTCCGCTATGCTTTCATAGATGTGTTGACATGCCTCATCAACAGTTGCTTTTACCTCACCTCTACTCACAACCAGCTGTGCATTCTCAAAAATCAGGTGGTCATTCTTCTTTTTCAGTTCAATGATCTCTTCAGTAGCTTTCCTCTTTAGCTCATCCTATGTCATCTTCAATGTTCCGACCTCTTGTGATTTTTTTGCTGCTAACTTCTCCTTCACCTAGCACAAGTCCTCAACCTCTATCTTCAACTTCATAGCTTCCTTGTGTTTCTGCAAGTACCCATCACTGAGCTCTTTTTTCCTATTGTCCAACTCCTAGTTGGAGACCTGCTCCATGTGGACTAGGGTTTGGGTCAATAGTTTATTGATATCCACTGCAGCACCCTGTAGCTGATGCAAGGAGGAGTTTACATCCTCACTTCCTATGTCGATTGCAATCAGGGGAACCTGAATGTTCCTGGCCCATGGCTCAGTGCTAATTGACGGGAGTTCTTGCAAAAAAACACTCTCTCGTGCTTTCTTCATAATGGAGTCATAAATATAATATAACTTATTTCTTACCGTGGAAAATCCTTCATGGTTGGACTGGAATATTCCTTGCGCCGCCGTGTCCGATGAATCTGTGATAGCCTTAATGAGCCGCTACAATTGGCCTTCCAACGCTGATCCGGTCCTAATTCCCGCATCAAACTCCATGTGTTGTTTGTTTATGCTCTCCTCCAGGATACGTTGGGATTTTGGATCAATGTTGGTTGATGAGTCTCCATATGAGTCATGAGTACTCTAGTCTTCTTGCACAGGCTCTATAGGGGCATATCCTGGTAGTTCCATCGATATTTATTCTACACTAACTCGTTCACGCCATTCGACAGGGCAGTCCTGAACCACTGTTTCCACTTCATCATCGATTAATTTATAGGTCATTGGAAACCATTTCCTATCGGGGTCTTGCCGCACCTGGATATGAATTGAATGGGTCTCGACGGAGAACCACATGATCCTATGATTATTTACTACTGCTGCATTTGAGAAGCGTGGAGTTTTAACTGTTGTGGCTTGTAGGGATTCCTAGTAGATCCAGAAGTGGATCGCACAATCAGTTTGCTGAATAGGCTCCTCTACCCACCATAAATTTTGGTATCATGCACCTTTACACACCTTGACCACTTCAATAGACATAGGCTGGTAGTCTTCTGGATCCATCCAAGCCACCATAGAAATGAGGATCAACATCCAACTATAAGAGAAAGGTCGCTCCCAGACCTGAGCTGCGATCACATCCTCCATCAGTTGATTCAACAAGAAGAGGGACTAATTAATTTGGACTCCCTCATCACACTGTTGTGCATAATAAATCACCCCTGAATTGCATTGGAATGGGTGATTCTTTTGGACAATTTTACTAGCTAAGATATGGGTGCCAATACGCACTATTCGCTCGTTGATGTTGTCGATGTGATATGCGTGGCCATTTCACTGCAATCCGTCTCTCTCCTTTAGTTGCTGAGAAATGTTATTATCATTGTCTCTTCCTCTGATATATTGGGAGGGGTCTGTCCCAGCCTTTGGTAGCCCCGTGATCTCTAAAATCATGTCCACTATAAGCACAATTGGTATATCCAACCACAATGCCCTGCCATGAAAACATGCCAATAGTTGTTTAACGCATGGATGTGCTTCATTCAGTCATCCAAAATGGGGCATGTTGATAATCCCTAGCAACCCATATTTGTTCAATACTTGCTCCCATGAGTATGGAATATGCTTGATGGGTGTGCTTGGAACCAAAGAAAAGGACACATAGGGCTCATCCTCTACGTCCTTCAATAGAAATAAGTCGTGGTCCTCATACTTCATCTTGATCAAGGTGAGGATAATGTCCACAGTGCATGTCATCCCTTCTGGCAGTGATGGTGCTTTTGATTGATACTTCTAATTTTTGGTTAACTTCCAGGGCTTTGCACTAGCTCGTATGGGAGAAACATATCTGAGGATATCATTAATGGACATGTCCCTGGGTGTCACAGACTCCACAACTCCTAAATAATATGGTCTTATCTGTTTAGTTCCCTCCCCTTGCACCTTAATGGAGGTGAGCATCTGCCTCTTCTACGATAGCGTTGATCCTAGATTCTGAGACTTTCACTTTCCCTAGGGGATGGAATATGATCCGGTTGGCATACTCATGATTTCTTCCACTATGGAACTTGGAAGGACGGGTGACTCCTGCTCACTTGAAATATCCACAATGTTAGGGTTGCTCAGAATGTCGCACCAACAAACCTTACTAAGCGATCTAACATGCCCCAATCACACACCCTAGATATCACTCACAATTCTTCCAACTCACTCAGCTCTGCACTTCACTCAACTCTATTGAACACAAGGATGCCTTCATCCCACATCCCTCACCTTCTTATAGAAAATGACTAATCTAGCTTCATAATTTCCAAATCCATCGTGGCCATCATGACCAAATCCCACATTAATGACTTGAATTCGTTGTCGATCCTATCATGCTAATGGTCGAATAGGCCATAAATGTGCATCGCTTCAATGAGCATCACTAGCTAACTTCTCTTAACTCTCTACATTTATTGTTGATTTGACCAAATCACAACCCTATGGCTATTTTGTTCTCTCTATCTAACTGCGCTACTGACTCCTACACTTGCGCAACTAATTCCTGTTGGCATTCCCTTCTATTCTCTATCTAACCTTTTTTTCATTGTGCAATTTCAGGAAGTGCGCACATCCCTCCCTGTCCTATAGGGATTCAAGTGGCTACCCTTCACAAGCTTTGGCATCACCGCTCCATCTAACTGCTGCAATTGAACTGCACCCCCAAAAATAATGGAATGAATGAGATATGGGCCTAACCAGTACATCTGTAACTTACCTATATTCTTCATGAACTTGCTATCATATAACAACACCAAATCTCCTTATGAAAATTGTTTGTTTTGATGTGGCGTTCATGCCATGCCTTTTGTCGATCGTTCTCGACATGCTGCTAGAAGCCTGCGATGAAGCGGTCCTCTTCCAGTTGGACTAGCTGTGTTGTGTTGGTCACTCTATATGCAAGTTAATTAAAACCATCATGTAGAATGCTCAATATAAATGGTCAACCCAGGGAAGTCTTTTATTTCAAATACAACTTACACTATCTATGCTTAAACACTAAGTAGTTGATGATTGAATAAATTGTCCTACTTATCTATTTTGTCAAACTCTTCCCACAATCAAATTGATCTAAACTATTTATCTAAGAATTCAGAATTGCAATTACTTCCTACAACTTCAATCCAGTAATGAATGGCTCTTGAAGTAAATATCTAGAATTACTTTTGCAGAAAGTTAAATCCTAAATTACCAGACTATATGCAGATCCATTGTGACTAGTTAATCCAACCTTAATCTAGAAATGAGAAATGACAGGAACTGAATCGACAGTTCTAAACCACAGTCTACCTGAGTGAGAAAACCTAAGCAAGACAAATAATTTAAAGGAAAATAAGGGAGATCTTGACTGTTACAACTATCTCATGCATGCATAAAAGAAGCTAAACTACACAGTCGACTGTCACACCACACTGCTGCAGCTTAAAGGAAATGCAAGTACAAAGTATTCAAGGAAACACAACGATTAACATGACTGTTGCAGATATTGAAACAAATTATTATAGTGTAACATCCACACCACATAGATAATTAATAAAACATCTAATTAACTCAGTGAGCTCTATGGGAAGGCAGTCCCAGCCTTCGAAAAGATACACCAGAACTAACACAAGTTAAAACACAGAGATCTGAAGAATCCTGCTCCTTGTATTAATATGGTGAAATGAAGATACAGTCTCTGTTATAGCTTACACAATCAAAATATGATATTGTCCAACCCCTGGCTTTGAATTCTCCCATGTACTTATACATCAACAAACGTAACCCTCACCCACTAATATCGGGTAGCGATGAAGATCTATGATCTTCAGGCTGCCCTGTTACATGTGGTGTCATAGCTATGAGTGGAATTAAATAGAGGTAGGGAATATAGGAAATTATGTTTCCTGAGTCAGTAAATGAATAACATAACCAATTCAAGAAAGGTTGGGATGATTGCAGCTAACTTCAAGCATTGGTGCATTGTTGTATCTCAGTCTGTTGCAGCCGTGTTTGTCACATCCATGTATGTTGCAGCCCACATGGAATGATGACCCTTAATTGGATCTGCGTGTATAGATGGGACTAGAAAGTTACAGCTGATATTTGATGCTCATATCCTCTCTGGACTGCTTGGGCTCCTACACCTGTAATCTCTCACAACTTGCACTATATTTGTGAAATCATAATAAGTTAGCATAATGCAAGAAGCAAAGTCTCAATTATAACAATCATAAGCATTAATAAGGTGAAAGAATAAATAATCATACATGTGAAGATTCAGGGCTTAAGTGAGGAAAGAATGTCTATTTGGTGCACAAAATGGAATAAGACAAGAAAAACATGGTATAAGGGATGTGGTTAAAAAGGGTAATTTTGGGATCCAACATCTTCCCCCAACTGCTTTGTTGCATGTCCTTGTGCAACAACCTCCATTAGTCTGAATCATAATCTCAAATTGTGCCTCGCTCATAGAGAAATGAAAAGTTATAGGAGGATTCAGGTGACCCCCTTCCATATAGATATCCGTTGTGGTCAACCCAATATTTCCAGTACTACCTTTCTTCTACTTTAGTCAATGAAAAACATTTCTTATATGGTTTTGTTGGCCACCAGATAAGCAGAAATTTAAATTTGAGTCCCAACCAGTTAACTCCACATTTCCTCATGCAATCGACATACCCTTCAATTCTAGGGAGAGCGTGTTTAAAATTATTGAAGCAATAAGGGTCCCTTTTCTTAATTAATGAAGGGGAAGCCTACCACCTATGCTTATTTCCCTCCAAATCCAAACATTGCTACTTGGAAATCTAGCTAACACAAGTGGAGATGACTTGCTCTTGAAGCTCAACCAGCTGCTAAGTCTGGATGGGACATTTGAGCCTCTGTGCTTGATGATTATGAATAAGTTGATGGGATTGAGGTTCACACCGAATCCATACATTAAAGTGAACCTTATTATGAGAGCTTAACTCAAATGAATCCTCCCATTGCGCATGGTTGCTGAAAAAATAAGAAAAATCCCTCAACTGGACATCACCTAGGTGAGGAACAGGATTGGAATATCGATCCAAGGGGAAAACCATTTCATGCAAATAGAGATCACACAAAATATTTTTTTCAGTAAAGCTACTTTTCATGAATGTTTCCAAAAACTGGTCTGAAGATGCTACTTCATAAGGTCTCCCTTCTTTTAGTGCCTTCATCTTAAACCAAGTGAACTGTTCATATAAAAATACAGGATAAGAGGGAGATGGAGCTCTAGAGCTCACCAATTCTCGGGAGAGAATGTACAGTTGGTATTTCTCCTTTTTCATGGAATTGAACCTATTCAAATCCTTCAATTATTTATTTAATTCTTCCCAATAGTACTTCTGGTATATTAGCTCTTCTACCCATTTTCCCCTCAATTCATTGATAGTCTTCCTATCCTGAGCAATAGGAATCATTCCTTGCTGGTATCTATCCACCTCACTTTTCCATTTATTTACTTCTATTTTCAGCAGTGAGAGTGTTAGTAGGAATATTTTTCCTTCTGCGGACAGTAAGGTGTTCCACTGGTCTGAATGGTTCAGATCTAGAACAAATAGAGGACAAAGGTTGAAGACCCCCCTAGACGCCGTAGATACCTGGAATGTGATGCTTCGATAGTAACCCTGTGTACCTGCAATCAGATTAAACATGCAAACACATCAAAGATACCAGAATATAATCTACTGATCCATGTTAGTGACTAAGGAATCTAACAACATATATATGTGAAATCAAACGACAACAGTAATGTGGGATGGAAATCAGCTTTGCATTAAGATAAAATGAAGAAGTTTACAACCAATTAATCCTTAGTGTTGACATGCATCTCCATCAAGTCAAGCATTCTCATCCTCATAAGCTCCAACTTTGCTCTTTATGCTCTCCAGTGGCTTGGGCCAAGTGATCAATCCAACAACATAACAATACTTCAATGGTTCTCCCCACAACCATGGACATGAGCTTGTATTTATAAGGCTCAATGGATAGGAATGGTTGAGATATTTGTGGATGAGGTGGCCTATAAGATCTTAGGATGGGGGATCTCGAGCTCAACTGACCTGTAAAGATAGGGATAAGGGAGGACACAAGGCTCATGATCTAGAAGCCTCGAGAAACTTCTCTTTTTCCCATTTTACCCAAGGTACTGCTTTTCTCCTTCAATGATAGAGTGGTTCAGGTAATAAACGCTTATGGACTAAGGGCCATAAGCAGTGGCACCACTTGTGGCTAACAAGGGATAGGCAGTGCAAGCAAGGTACCACTCATGGATAAAGAGGAAAGCACGGTGCTGAGCATTTTTGTGAAAGATTGACAAATGGTATGAGTTTCCACTCCAAGTGCTAGGATTAAGGGAAAATAGGTATGTTAAGAGTCTTATCACATGATGGTGACAGTATTTTGGTATAACATGATGCCCCCCAAAGCATGAGTCTTAGAGGGATATGATAAACGAGATCTTTGAGAGAACAAGTCGTTGCTATGAGGTGAAAATGTCAGCTCGATCAGAGCATGTTGTCAAGTAGGCATCTATAGTACATCAGTATGTTGACTCATAGACACAAGTAACCAACTCATGGCTGCAGACCAATACAAGGCAGATCCATGGGAGGAATAAACAAGCATGGCTACTAGAATACAGTGTAGATCCATGTGATAGAGGACTCAAACTTGGACATAGCTACCAGACATACAATGTAGATCTATGTCATACAGACGCAAATTTGAGCATAGCCACTACCATACAAATGTGGATGCATGCTAGATATACAAAACTCCATCGCAACCTGGGGAAAAGCAATGAGCACTTTAAAGAAATACCGAGGTTCTTGATCTCATCTTCCACAAAGTATGATTCTATCCATGTGATTACAATGATCTGAAGTCGAACATGGTAGAAAGCACTTGATAACCGGCCAATGATGTGAACCATTAACAAGTGCAAGGGAGATCACTAGTAATGTCAATGATTCCCAAGGTACCCTAGTACAATCTAATGATTGTGAATAGATGTCTTGATGGCGAATACCCAGTCAATTCTATTGATAAAAGGTCAAGGATGTGAACCTATGTCAAGAGCGAGAGAATCAGTGATTAAGGCATATAGATCTCAAGGTACTAAGTATTGTTTCTAAGACTATTTCTCGGATGATGAGTTAATGTCGACGGGAATAGTCTCGTCGAAGGAGGGCCATGATGATTCCCACATCGACGACATGAAACTCAGAACATAGTTTTGGAATGAGGTGAATGTAGTAACCATAATAATGACTCAAAAATACTGACACAAGAAGATTGTTCAGACTGTAGAGGTAAAACTTCTTCAAATCCCCTTTGAACATTAGGTGGCACGACAAAAATTCTTGGCAGCATGACTGAACGGGACAAACACATAGTGCAACAATGGACAATGCATTATTTTGAAAGACTCGAGTGACATGACTCATGAAATTGGATCGTCATGAAGATCAGCTGAATACCCAATTGATTGACATGATGTGCAGACAAGTTCCATGTTCAAAGGTAACGAAAAACAACTGGCATTATTTACAAAATGATTCCCTTCCCATTTCCCCCATCATGGTTGTTGAGTTACTCTTTTCAGTTTTACGAGTTCAAAGAGCATAAAAAACACTTGATATAGCTTGTCAGAAGACAAGTACAGACTCATATGTTTTACGAACCTGGGAGAGGAGGGGTTCATTCCCAAAACGGGCATCTCAATGTTTAATTTAACGAGTCCACTAAAAGAAAACTTGGTATCGTTCATGTTTAGAGAGTCTGAATGAATACGGAAGAAAACTCCAAAGGGGTGCTTTTTTGTATGATTTAGTCCCTAAGTCTGGAAAAAGTATAAAATCATACCTTAGGGAACTCTTCAAGTCATGATTGGCTGGAGTGTTCCTTTTTCGTAAATAGTCCTATCCAAACCAAAAAATAAATAACCTACTATCAGACAGACGAATCTTCAAATACTTTAACGAGCATGAAGAAGACAAGATCGCTCAATGATCTTTTTGTATTTAGGGAGTTTCAAAAGAGTTTAAAGAGAACTCCATAGGTTTCTTTACACAATGTCACTTTTTACAAGACTGGAAAGAATAAAAAATGGACTCGACGATCTTTTCATGTTTAAGGAGCCTGAAAAGGAGGTGAAAAGAAGACTCCATGAGGTTTCTTTACACAATGCCAATTTTTTAAGAGCCTGGAAAGAAACTGAAATGGACTCAGACCCTTGATACTGGGTTTAAAGAACGTGATCAAAGTGTCATAATAAATGCTCATCAACCTTTTCCATTTTATGAAAGTACAAAAAATCCATAAACAAACTTCCAAATATTCTTTCTATAGTTCTCTTATCCTGCAATCGACTCAGAAACAAGTGTTAAATACATTTATAACTAGCATCGAGGGATTACAACAGATAAAATTTAACTAGAATATGATTTTATATCAAAACTATAGTATGTCAGACCCAAAAATGCTTATATAAGTCATGTAAATAGTAAGAAATCAAATCATTTCACTATTTACCTGTAACAAAGAGCATTTGGAGCACTTTCTTAGACAAATGTTTAGCAGCTGATATCAGGAGTTCCCACCATCCGTTTTGAGCACCGTCAGTTGCAGGTAACAGCTAAATCCCTACTCTTTCATTTCATAGCATTTATTTTGAGTTTTGATGGGGTTTGGGCTCATATGGAAAGCCCTAAAACCTAAAAATCAGGCACCACGCCTAACCCTTGCGGGATACGCAGTACCTCCCAAGAACTGCACCTAACCCTTGTGGGATACGCGGTACCTCCCAAGAATTGTGCTTATAACATAGTTGATAGGCGGTGGCACCGCCTGTCTCCAATGGTGCACAGGCAATGCCGACCATGGAGATTTTAAACTAATATCATGAGCAATATAAATTCATTCTTTTTATTTTTAATGATTAGGGATGATTCTAATGCATGTTATGATTGTTTTTGACAGGTCTTGGTTGCTCAAAACATGGTGATATGGAAATAAATATCACATGACAATGATGATTCTTTCGCTGAGATAAATGTGGGTTGTATAGCCACATTACAGGACTATGGGCTCCTGAAGTTCTTCTGGACCCCAAGCATGGTGTCACACGAGCGGTTACTGGAGTGCATGCTGCGGATGTGGAATCCAAAACAGCAATACTTCGAGGTGGGGGCCCATATTCTTACAGTGGAAGTAGAGGATATCTACTTCTTGAATGGCCTCTCAAGACGAGGTGCCCCCATCTCACTGACAGGTTCCCATGAAGGGGATATTACCACTCGAGAGCTTATAGATCATCATTGTGCTCCAGGGATGAGGACATTGGGAAAGAAAATCCCCATCAAATCAGTGATGGATGGGCCTCTGCGGATCATCCTATTTACTATGCGGAGGGTGGCCGGGATTCAGGGTGTGCACTAGGCTTCGAGGGCACACATGATGTATGCCATAGAGGCCATGGTGCCCACGGTATTCAATTGGGTGGAAGCCATGCTTCCAATATTCAAAGATCAGCTGACTAAGTGTCGGTAGGGAGAGCTGAAGCAGTTTGGATTTGGTTCCATTTTAGCCTACTTCTTCTTCAAGAAGGTACCATAGATGAGACCTCAGGTGGTCTTTCGGAGTCTGAGAGAATGGGACCCCCGTATGCTGAGGTGGCTCTAGTTCATAGCTCATACAGGAGCAGGTAGGGGAAGGGTGAAGTTCGGTGACCCATTCTTCAGATGGCTCCAAGATTAGATCCTCATGGTTGAGGATTATGCTTACGTAGGTACAAAATTCACCGGAGATCCTGACCTACCACTCCCACTTGGCAAACAGTGGAGAGACATCAGTAAGAAGCAAGAAACCCTAAAATGGATGAAATGTTTTTATTTTTTTTAATGTTTTATATTTTTTATGTTAAGTGACGAGACTTGTATATTCTCATGCCGATGTTGGAACAGTGCGACCTGGAGGAGATTCTTCATTGGACAAGTGAGCTGGAGCCTATTTTGCACCACAGGGTGATGATATCATTGGGGAGCTAGAGGAAAACCTATAGAGGTTTATCTTCGATATCCCAGATGCTTCCATAGATGACCTCCCAATGAGATATCAGAGATCCACAGTGGGAGTACCAGGTCGATTCAATAGGCTGCTGCGTAGAGTAGCTCGAGCAGTGATGTGCTATAACGAGCATCACTAGTGTATGAGATATGTACTGAAAGCTGACAGATTTAGGATTGTATATGATGATTTTACCTGAAATCCTATGTGCTTCAGATTAGGTCTCAGGACCTATCTTTTGTAAATTGTTTTGTGTGTATATATATATATATATATATATATATATATACAAACTTTTACCTGGTGTTTATATGTCTCAAATGGTCAATGTATTTTACATGAGTTTCATGTGTCTTTAAATGTTTATTTACAATGTACCATGTTTGATTTCAATGTCATGAATGGGAAATATGCCAATCTAGGATGTAATTAGCCAGTGAGTCAGCAAATACATTATTTTCCCTAGGGATATGCCTATAAGTGATGGTTTCAAATGATATTTCTAACAAACATACTCTCTGGAAGAGGCATAAGAGCACAGGGTTTCTAATGGTGTAAACATGGTTTAAATGGAAAACCACGAGTTGTGATTCCATCAAGACTACTAGATCATGAACATCCTGGGAGGAAGCTTTAGTCAGAAGACCAATGACTGCTTCATACTCGACGATGTTATTAGTAGCGGGACCTGTACAAACCGCTTTTGAACTGACCAAATATTCAGTTGGAGAATAGAGGACCCAAGCAGTTGAGGCAAGATTCAAGGTGTGGTGGCAAGCACTATCAGCAAAGCCGTAGAAAGCCATCTACATGACCAAAACATGGTATAAATAGATGTGAACACTAAACTCAAAACCATCTTGAAAATACTAAAAGCACACTGAAATTCAATCAATATACATATATACAAGATACTATCCAAGAAATACCTAGGCATAGTACCTTTTTAGGTAAAACCCATTGCGAGGTTTCCCCAAAGGGATTCCATCATAATCAATGAGCTCATAGGATCCTTTCTCTAAAACCTTAGAAATGACGAAAGGTCCGTACCACATGGACTCGAACTTACCCTTCCCTATTTTGTCATTTCTCTAATCATAAGTCAAGACTAGGTCACCCTCCTTAAAGACATGAGGTTGGATGAATTTATCATACTGCATCTTGACACGTTTCTTATGTGCCTCATTGGCTAAGGCAGCATCTCTCTGAGTCTTGTCAAGGTTATTCAAGTACAAAAATATTTCTTCCTCTGCGAAAGTGTCTGGGAAAAGTTCAACGGCGAGTTGTAAAGATGGAATATGACATTGAATCGGTAAGATAGCTTCGAGTCCATAGATAAGTTGGAATGGCATGAAACCAGTGGTTGTTTTCACCGAAGTCCGATAATCCCAAAGAGTGGAGAAAATAACGTGGTGCCAATTGGATTTATGATCTCCAACCATTCGATGAAGCATAGTTTTCAAAACTTTGTTAATGGCCTCTACCTGACCATTAGCTTGTGGATAATACAACATAGAGTTTTCATGGAGAAAACCTAGCTTGGCACTTAGTTCCTCCATCATTTGATTATGAAAATGGGATCTGTGATCAGTAATGATGGACTGTGGGACTCCAAATCTAGCTATGACATGATTCAACAAGAAGAGATTGACATTCTTACCATCTTCTGCATATGTAGGCATGGCCTCAGCCCATTTTGTGAAATAATCAACGGCTATGATGATGTAACCATGCCCCCTGGCTGAGGTAGGCTTACAATGCATGAATTCAATCCCTGATTTGGTGAAGGGGCCAATGGCAATGACAGGGTGTAGCGGAGCAGGATGGGTGCGCTTTTTAGGATAAAAGTGTTGACAAGGTGGGAATTTCTTAACAGCATCATGATAGTCTTTGAAGACAGAAGGCAAGAAATAGCCAGCACGAAGGATTTTATGGGCTATAGCCATCCCAGATAAATGACCACCACATGCTCCAGAGTGTAAATCATTCAACACATGTTCATCCTCCTCATGGGTGAGGCTTCACCAGAGAATTGAATCAATCCGATGTCTATACAAGGTATCATTCAGGATGAGATAGTATTTTGCGTGGTGACGAATATAGAACCATCATCATGGGATAAATGCAGTTGAAATCATTGTGTTTGGAGATAAATAATAAAATCTCCATACCAAGGATCGGTAGTGCTTATCAGGAATATGAATTCATCTAGGAATGAATCACTAGGCTCTGATTCTGTCAAAGCATAGGGAAGATCACACATAAGGTCTACAAAGACCAAGGCCAATGATTTATTTGATGTGGCTTTAGTGAATTCCAAATCAAACTCATGAAGTATGACTATCCAACGGGAGTATTTTCTCCCGAGCACCTGACGAGTCAGGATGTAATACATCAGGTTCTGGTATGCTGATACAGTGGTAGTGCATAACAGAATGTAGTGATGAAATTTTTGTACAGCAATGATTGTGGCCAATGCAAACTTTTCTACATGTGAATAGCGATTTTCAGAATCCATGAGATTCTTACTGGCATAGTAAATCATGTGCTCCTGACCATGGATATTTTCCTGCACTAAAACCATAGCGATGGTAGTAGCAGAGGTAGCAATATACAAGAGAAATTCCTTTAAATAATTTGGGGGGTGTATCACAGGTGAATGAGTCAGAGCATGCTTAAGATTATTGAAGGCACATTGGGCCTGGTCATACCAGAAGAATGGAGTATTCTTCTTGAGGAGACGCATATAACCGTGCATTTTCTTTGCGAAATTGCACATGAAACGGCGGAGAAAGTTTTCCTTCCCCTGCAAACTTTGGATTTCAAGGAGATTAGTTGGGGCTGGTAGATCTAAAATGGCAGAATTTTTCAAAGGATCAATCTGGATGCCATCTTTGGATACCACAAAACCTAGCAGACATCCCGTCTCAACGCAAAAAACACATTTATGCCAATTGAGCTGTATATTATAATGACGAAATCTCAGGAATATCTCTCTAAGATGACCAGGGTGGTCCTCCCATTGCTGTGAATGAGCAGGGAGGTCGTCAAGGTATGGTTCAACAATATTTTTAATGTCATGAAATAGATAGGACATCATGTGCTATAACGTGGCTCCAAAAATTTTCAAGACAAAAGGTAACTTCTTATATGCAAAGGTTCCCGATGGGAAAATCAATGTCGTCTTATGCTGATCAGAGGGTAATATCTCAATCTGATTATAGCCAGAGAAGCCATCCAAGAATGAAAATATGACACTTCCAGCACAGTTGTCAAAAATCTGATCGATGTGAGGAGTAGGAAAGTTGTCCTTGGGACAAGCTTTATTCAAATCCCTAAAGTCGATACAGACTCTAATGGTGCCCTGATTTTTATTGACCGGGACAAAATTCGATACCCATTCCATCAGGGGTACAGGATAAATAAACCCATCTTTGAGAAGTTTCTCAATTTTAGCTTTAATAGTTGTGGCCTTCCGACGATGGACTTGCCTTAGTTTTTTCCTGACAGGTTTAGTCGTGGGATAGGTTTTAATATCATGGACCACAATGGATGGGTCAATCCTTGGCATATCTTCATATGACCAGGAAAAAATATCATAGAATTCTTTGAAAAGTGCCTTATAGGCTTCAGATTCATCTGCCGAGCAGTTCTGCCCAACATGAACATGCTCGATAGTATCAGGCTTGGCTGATATGTCAAATGGATTCATTTGAGTAATGTTGCAAAGGTTTCCTTCAAAATATGTATCTTGCAACAATATAGGACTTTGGGGTATGTTGACAATATCAGTAGGAAACAAGGATGCAAAATCATGGCTAACCGAACTGGTGTTGGGGACGAACATGGATCTGTGATGGTGATATTCCTAAATATACTCATATATATTCATGATTTCCATAATATACTCATCGAATCAAAAAGTATCAGAGAGACAGTCTAGAATAGGAAGAGAAGGTTCTAACCAGTAGGTAAATGGTAAGGATCCAAAGCCACTAGATGAAGGTCATCTGCGTGATCATCGGAAAAGGTTTGAATAGTGTCATATAGTGCTTCGTGTGAACTCAACGAGGTGGAATCAACAACATGTTTACCCTTAGGTTCATAATCAAATGAGGCAATCATATGGACTGTCGTGGTATCCGTGCTAGGAGGAGTGGATGGAAAAATCACCATAAGGGTTGAATCCTTCAACATGCCTACCCCAATCGACTGGTAAGGAAGAGGGGACTGGCCTAACATGGGGATGTTATTAGCTGTGGAGGTAGTAACATCCGGTGTACATAAATCAAGCTGATCAATAGTAACAATTCTCCCTAGATGCAGAAATTGGACTGTTTGGAATACTATTGAGGTAACAACAGTCATGGCATAGAACCAATTTCTTCCTAGAAGGAGGTTGTAATATAAGGGGGCATCTACCACTTCTACTTGAATGGCAATGGTTTTCCCCCCATCTCGACTGCTAGGGCTGATATGAGACCATGGGGTTGGAAACCCCATCTGTCAAATGATTTAAGGGTCGTAGGTAATTTTACAAGCTCAGGAGAGCCAAGAGCCTTCCAACAAGACAGAGACAAAACCAAGGTTGAAGCTCCTTCATCTAGTACCATTCGAAAAACCTTCTTTCCAACTACTTTCGTAATGATATGAAAAGCAAGTTTATGCGGTAACCTAGATTTATAGTTCTCAACATTGAAATGTATCAAGTTAGTATTATCCGGGTCTAAAGCTCCTAATGTTGATAACAATTTTTTGCACTGTGTAGGGCAACTTTGGAGTACTTCTAAGGTAGACATGGCACAAGGTTCCTGAGCGAGATCTTCAACTACATTATAAAATTAAGTAGCTCAAGAATTAGGGTTAAATACTGCATTCCGAAGGGTGCTCTTAGCTGGATGCAAAATCATGTCGATAGTAGGCTTCTCGATAGATAAGGGGATAGTAGACCAGGATTCAGGAGAACTAGTAGAGGGAGCTTTCCCTGAAGAAGAATGATCTTCTTTTTTATCTGTAGGTTTGCCATTATTTTGAATTCGAATTTGCAAATTGATGGTATCTAAGGACATCATACGAATTTCCTCTGACAAACTAGAGTTACGTTGATTAGACATGTGGTCTATCAGTTGTTGTTGAGAGGGAAAATGATCCGTAAGTACTGCGGGTGCAGGATTAGACTTCATAAACTGGGAGATTTCATCCCGACGAGGACACTCCTTTCAAAAATGGTCACCTCCACATAGCAGACAGGGATATTTCACCTTTTTTTTTCCTTTATCATTATCAATGTTGGTTGGTATTGGAGTCTCCTATTGGTTTCCAGGTTTTTTATTTCTATTTTTACCTTTCTTTTTATTATTACCGGAGGTTTGAGTACTTTGAATGGAATTGACCTTGGTAAAAACCTCAGGATTCGAAGGAGTAGGGGTGGCAGTTTGGGGTTGCTTGGAAGGTTTTGCTACTGACGAGGACTGGATTGAACCAACAATCCCATCAACAGGTACTTCTGTCGGTGGCTTGGCGGGATCGATGCTTGGGCGAGGAGCTTGAGGAATCAATTCATAAAGGGTTCCAGACTCAAAATAAACCAAGTATAGATACTGGGCTCGACTAATAGCTTGTTATTCAATAATGACACTGCCCATAGCCACATCTCGGGCAATAGGAGGCAACAAGGATTTGGTAAACCAGTCAGCTAATAACTAATCTGGAATAGGGGCCTTAATAATCCTTCTCTGCCTTCTCCACTCGTGAATATGATCGGATATGTGGGTGGAGGTGTTCTGTTGCAGAGAATTTAAAATATCAGTGCCCATTTCATAATGAATAGGGAGCTGAAAGTGTGTAAGAAACATGGTTTCCAACGAGCCAAAATCCACAAATGAATGTTGTGGGAGTTCAGTGTACCACTTCGCGGCTGTACCGGTCAAGGTTCGCTGAAAGATTCATAAATGAATGGAGTCATCCATGAGGGAGTTTAAAGAACACCACAAATGGAATGTCATAATATGGTTCTTCATATCGTCTCCCTGCTTCCCATCGAACTTCAGGATATCCGATGGTAACTTTATCGGAATGGGAGGCCATGAGGGATTGTGTCAAATGGGATCATTAATCAACTTGGATAAATCTGGTAAGTCCAAAGTTGCTAGGAAAGATAAATACTAGTTGGGTTGCTCATACTGGTAATATTGATATGGCATATAATTACCAGTAGGACCATAAGTGGAATGAAAGACAGGTTGTTGCGACGAAGAAATGCTGGAAAATCTGCTTGTAGGGGGTTGATTTCCAGGATCAAGACCTCTAGGACCAATATGGCCTCCAGGAGGAGGACCACCAAGGAGATTGGGACCACCAATACCACTGAGACCACCAGGACCACCAGGAACACCAGGAGGTAGACCACCAAACCCTCCAGAGCCACTGGGAGGTAATCCTCCAGAGCCTCCAGAACCACTAGGCAGAGGGCCACCAGATCCTCCAGGTCCATAAGGATGAAAGCCACCAGGCCCCCCAGGACCACTAGGACCATTAGGACCATAAGAAGGAAAGTTTCCAAATCCTCCAGGACCATTAGGCCCCTTAGGGGGAGGTCCTCTGGCACCTCCTGCAGTATGTATATGTATCCCCCCCATAGCTGGCATGTAAGACCATTTGGGTTTCCCCCATGGTGTAAAAGTGTTACTAGGGTATGTAATTCCAGCATAAGGAATCCCTGTAGGATTAGGTGGATGACTAATATTACCTATAGGTATGTGATAACCATAACCTCCAGAATATTGAATGGTTACAAGTTGTGCCCTCGAGGGCTGACCTGAACTTGATGGGGGATTGACTACATTAGTATGGGTGGGAGGGACATAAACTGTAGATGGTTCTATATGTTCTATCCTTGGCTAGGAACAATTCTGATGTCATATAACATAGGTCGTGCCGGGGGTTTCCCCCGGCACTAGAAGGTATTGAGGAAACAAGAATTGAAGGTAGAGCCCTAGGTGCAGAAGCCTTGGGAAGATTAGGAACATACATAATATGGGAGGTGGTGGACGTGGTATTTTGACCTAGGTTGTGGGGTGTTATTGGATGATCTATAATCGGTTCAATGGGTCTCATAGAATCAGCAATTGAACGATATCCCATAGGAACAAATGTGGAGCGTGAAGGTGTCACGACTAATAGGTCATCTATTTGCTTGTCAATCTCCTATGCACGGAGAATGGAAACACGGTATTTCCTATGTTCTTCTTCATCTTCAGAAGAGTTTAAATGGGTGCCAAATGAGGCAATGGCCTATCCTACAGGGGTATCCCAAAATGGAGCATTGGGACCAAAATCCAGATGGGTAGTATCATCAACATGACCTTCCGTGGGAGAATGGAACAAGGTATTTCCCCGAGAAGGCTGTTGGACCAAGGGAGGTTAGTGTGAAGAATATGGTCATCCAATTTCTACAACCACATTATCTCCCACTTGGGAGGTGGTAGCAGCGCCTTGGTCGATAGCTTCCATTGGATTTCCTCTTGAACCAGTAATAAAATCAGGTGGCAAGCCCTATACTCTATTGGAATGTCTTAACTCAGTCAGTTTGTATAGTTCCTATCTAACCTAGGGTCTGAAAAACTAGAAAACACACCAAAACATATCCCTACTCAAGTTATAGGTCAAAACAAGCACACTTGAAATGATAGGAGTTCAAAATTCAAGTCTCTCACTAGGATTTTCAAGAAGGTGCCACTCGCGATATACCTTGAGGGTACGTGCATAGTAATCTCCCTGAATGCTATTTTCAGTGTATGGATCCATGCAAGATGGCCAAAGGGATTTTCTCAGATAGATAAGGAGCTCGAATCGGTAGTAGTGTTGTCTAATGCATAACCGTACACAAGGGGCCTTCAAATATACAATCAAGTATGTGAACTACCTTTCTATATACCTCAAGGGCATGTGAAATGCCGTTCGATATACCGATGGTACCTGGAAGAACCACGCAAGTCCCAGAATATAATGCAGACAAATAATGACAGCTCCTACGCTTGACACCCAAACACATCTCTAACCTATCACTCCAATTGCTACGTAAATTTTAACCTATAATTGCCGTTGATTTTAAAGTGGATGGTTAGGTGAATGCATGATGTTTTGATAGAAAAGTAAAACCATGTAGTATGCTTATGCAAAATATTTCACTTTACCATTCAGTATACCTACTTATGGGAGGGAAAGAGATTATTTTCTTTTGTTTCAAAACCAAAAATACTTCCAAGCAACAATATTGAACACAAAATCAAAGACAAGCAGCACTTTCCAAATTGATTTCTCTTTTCTGAAATCAATAAGAAGGGGGAAAATATATTTTTCTAAAAGAAAAACAAGAAGCACACTACATGCAAATGCACTCTATTTTTTAAATTTTCTCTTAAAACATAGGCAAATCTAACACCATATTTTTTATTTTTATTGAGATAGTACTGAATGCATAAGAGATGAAAGAACATGAAGATCCTGAAAGCTTGTAAATCCAATCAGAGATTGAATGTCCAACGCTCAATGATGATAACCTAGTCTCAGTCAAAAGTTTTCTTTTTTAAAGGAAGGAAAAATAATTTCTCTATGCAAACAAGAAATGAAACTAAGATGCTAATCAAACATTCTTTTTTTAGTTTATATAATAGAAATGAAAAGAGATCTTACTAACACCCTAAGCTTTTCAAAAAACAATAAATCCTTTCGCAATCACAACCAACAAGTACAAAAGTGTATGAACAATCAAAAAGTCTAGTCTAGATTTTGAATTTTCCAATCAAACCAATCTTAAACCATAAAATTTCAAACCACAAGCATCAGATTCTGTCACACAAGTTTGACAGTGCAGGACTGAAAGCAAAACAACCCATTTTTTTTACAAAAAATGAGGAAAAGGAGGTCTTGGAATGATGCCTACCTGGCACCACACTTCTCGGGTGTTAACAGAGCGGTTCTATCCCAGCACCGCTTATCGCCAATGGGATACATGCGGTGGCACCACGTGCTACCCAGTATGTTCAGGCAGTGGCACTGCTTCTCATACACTGCATAGGTGTGGTTCCCTGTAAAATTCCAAAACACAAAGAGAACAATAGATCAAGTCAGAAAAATACCAGATCATGGTAAAGGATGATAGATTGAGTATAAAAACAGAGCATAAAAGGTCGAAATGATTCAGATCTGAATAGATATTGAAGTTTCAAACCCAAATTGACTGAGTCAGATAGCATATCTGACTGAAGAGAGTTGGATAAGGAGCCTGGATTCGGACAAGAGTTGAAGAACTGAGGAAGATAAGAATAACTGATACATCAATTCCCCAGTGGAGTCTCCAGATTTGTTAAAAGGAATATTTCACCTTCTGTTGACAGTAAGGTGTTCCACTGGTTTGAATGGTTTAGATCCAAAACAAATGAAGTACAAAGTTTGAATACCCTTTCTGGACGCCATAGATACCTGGAATGTGATGCTTCGATAGTAACCTTGTGTACCTGCAATCAAATTAAACACGCAAACACATAAAAGCTCCCAAAATATAATCTACTGATCCATGTTAGTGACTAAGGAATCTAAAAACATATACATGTGAAATCAAACAACAACAGTAATGTGGGACGGAAATAAGCTTTGCATTAAGATAAAATGAAGAAGTTTACAACCAATTAAGCCTTAGTGTTATAGCTAATTTTACCACACATGGTGAATCACATTTTTATGGCCTTCCGTGTCCCTCTACAGATTCCTTAGACCCCATGGACCATTTTTGTACCTTTGATGTTTCCAAGATCATCCCTAAAAGCATGCAAAAATTGCCATACGCGAATTTTAAACCTTTTATTGCGTATATACGCGGGTTTGACCGCTAAAACCGTGTACATCGGGATGTGTGCAAAAGGCCAAATTCTTTTGGAGTTTTCCTTGATGTGGATCTGACTCACTTGTCTCCTGGCCTTCCATATGCCTTGGGATCACTTGGATTCGACCTTTCATTACCCCATTGAAGAGCTATATAAGGAACCCTTTGGATACATTGAAGGCATGAGGAATTGAGAGCAAGAAAACTATAGTCCATTGTTGTTGGAGCTTATAATTGAGTCTGCATCCCTTTGTTCCTTGGAGTACTTTTTTGTTCTTCCCAAGCTTTCCTTTTTCTTGTGAGCTTGCTATCAAGAGATGGAGGATTGAATTGGTAGAGGCCCAAGTGGGGGACTCAGTTTCTCCGATTCGCAAACGTGCTGACAGAGGTTGTCTCTATTGTAATCTCTATTTTATATTAATAGAAATATCTTTTCCTGTCCAATAATTTGTATTTGAATGAATATTTGATCCATGGATGATTTCAAATGCTTATATGTTATTGATTATATATGCTAGAGTAGGTCTAACACGATTAGAAATAGCATGCTTGTCTTGTTTATTGAATGTTGAGGAAGAAATTTATCAGTTCAAGCTGGAGTTGGAAAGCTCAATGGGGATATACATCAACCATTTAGAATAAGGTACGAATTGAGATCCTTTAGTGTTAGATATTTGGTTTCTATTGCATATAGGAAAGGATTGATTTCTGGAGTCAAACTATCTGTTGTGGTACCCCAAGCCATAGGAATTTCTCTCCATAACAGAATTGGCAACTCCACTGGGGAGTTCCTAGTAATTGTTATTTGGGGGTTTTTATCAGCATTCAATGTTCTTGAATTGCTTTGATTTCTCTGTTTCTGAGTCGGGTCTGGGGGCATGTTTTCCTGGTACGTGGATGATTTTAAGGAACCATACTTATTTAAAAGTGTATAAATGTTGACGAATATTACCAATTCTTAAAACGACAACTATAAAATTATTGGCGATATTTTTTTAAAAATATTTTAATTTCCAAGGATTTTATATTGTTTATATAATAATTTGGCAATTTTTAGGGTGAAAGTTTTTTACCCCATCAAAATTGGGTGAAACAGGGCTTCAGAAAATGCAAAATGGCAAATCTTTTTTGGGAGAAAAACATGGAAAAATAGCCCACTGGGCTAAAATTCGCCCCTAAAATCATCCCTAGCCTGGTAGTGTCTGATTGGTGTGAATTTTGTATTAGCTTATCTGCTTGTCTTCATTTTTATGCATTTTTCGTCCTATACGCGAGTTTTTAACTCATAGTCGCATATACATACGGTTTTGACTGCTATATCCACATACATACATGGGTTTTCTGCATACAGTCGTGTATGCCCTGAGTTATTCCTTTTAGAGGAAGATTGATTGTTGTTGGGTGAATTTTGATGATTGCTGAGTCTTTTGTGATACTGCTAGAGTCTGTATACACCTCTGTTTCTGACTAGAGACACTTTTTTTAGGGTAAATTTTTTTTTAAGAATGTTCTTGTCATTGCATTTTTTATTTTTTGTTTTGGGATCACTGCATTAGAGTTATTTTACCTTATTACTTTGCATGAGTGCTATTTGATTGTTCTTACAGAGTCTAGGGGTGGTAGAATCATTATTTTGCTTTGCTATCTCATTTTTATTCAAAAAATCCAAAAATATTTGCTTCTTTGCATCATTATTCATTAGACTTTGCACTTTGCATGGTACTTCCACTAGATTTGCTTAGAGAAGTATTAGTCAGGTTTTCATATAGGAGTGATTGCATTTGTCATTTGAAGAAAATTTTGCATTTTACATAGTAGCATGCCCTATTTTGCATTCAACACAATTCATTTGCATTGATTGTTAGCTGTGCATTTTACTTCATGTTGTGTCATAACACCATTGGTTGCACGGTCATCTACCTTTTTTGAGTAATAAATCCAAATAAAATCAATGCTTAATTAAAATGGATTACACTATTTTCTTTGATAGGGTACACCAACAAGATTAGGTTTTAGGGTCTTGGAATAGTTCATTGTGAGTAAATTCTCCAAGACCACTAAAAAACAACATGTATGTGTCTATCCAGGTGAGAGTGTGAAATTCCTTGGTATAATTAGTGTTTCTTAGGATCCTCCTCTTACAAGGGAGTTAAGCACGAGGCAATGTGAGCGGTTATTGATTGGGATGATCCCTAGTCATAACTAAGTAGTACCAAAGATATCTCCAGGATTGTATTCGTATCTGGGGGCTCTTTCAAGAGTTTCGGGCTTTGCTACAGTTCCCATATGGTCAATCCAGCCTGTGACTTTCCTCCTGAGCATTGATTATATTGAGGTGAACTTAGTTGCCTTACTTAGGTTATCGAGGGGGTAATTTGAAAGGGTTATTCTATAGGTGTCTTAGCCAAGTTGGGGTTGGATAGCACAGTCGCTATATGCGTTGAAGTTGAGGGCCACAATAATTGGTTACGAACATCCACTTGTTGTGTATGGGAGTCTCAAGCCTCTCCTAGGTGAGACATACCTGCTTCATTCGGGAGATCACATATCCTACCCTTTTTTTCTTATGATTGGATTTAGATTATATTGGTGCATGCTCTGTGCACGCTAGCTTTCTTAGGGTTTGCGTAATTAGAGAGTCTTTTTCATTTTTTGAGTCATTGTGGATTTGGGTGCAGAACCCTGTCATTCTCGTTGTTTAGCAGGACTTTCACCTTCTACATCTCCTCCTACTTTCGGAGAGAGAAATAGATAGTCCAGGTGGACTACTTCTCACATTGATTCACACACGATGGGAGATCATGAAGATGAAATTCCTAAGTTTTATTCTCCACCTCAGGAGGTTGGGGAAGAAGATCCTACTCCTATGTATGATCCTTCACCTGATATACCTACACACTCTAGGTTCGCTCCTTCACATGATATACCTACACACTCCGGGTATGATCCCTCATTCACAGGTCGCTGGTATTGGATTTTGGGCGATGAGACTCATCATGAACCTACAAGCACTAGTTATGTTAGTTATGGCATGTCTGGCATCCCTGCACATGATCCAACATTCCATGTCGAGTCAGAATTTGATCCTAGCACTATGCCAGGGGGAATTCCCATTCCTTTCCATGCAGAGAGATTTGGGAGCACGAGCCATATTGCACCCTCCATCCCAACGATGGAGGCTACATCTCACATTCATCCTAGACCTGGTGTTAGTATTCCTATTCAGATACTAGAACCAAGATGAGTGACGATAGGGAATACCACTCACATAGTTTCACATGTCCCTTCATCCTCTATTCCTAGTTCTTTGAATGTTATTCCTCCCCATCATTCACATGGTCCTTCGGGCTAAAATTTTGCTACGAGTCATGTGCGTACTGCTACTACTCATGTAGTTGTGTCTCAGATTCAAGTACCTCTTGTTGTCTAGGGAGGGCATATTCCTACTTCTGGAGGTCATATTCCTACTTCATGAACATCTATTCCTACCTATGGAGTTTCTCATGGGACATCTCATGGGACTTCTTATGGACCATATTATGGACCACAGTATACACAAAGTCATTCACCTTATGGGTACGGGTATTAATGACCCGCTTACTCCCTGAATTATGGATTTGTAGCCCCAAATAGTCAAGGTACACCACATTATGGTGCTTCCATGCCACCCTACATGGGTTAAAAGAAGGATACTATGGCCATGGCCATGGTGGTTATGGTAATCAGCCCTATGTGAACAAAAATTATCAGGGAGCATCTCATAGACCTGTTCAACCTAGGCTCCCTTTCCTCGCAACATTAAATTTTACTAACTTGTCGAGACTAAAGAACGATACGATATCTTATGGCCCGGCTTGGCCAGTCCCTACAAAGCTTCCCTCGTACATTCCCAAATTCGAGGGCAAACCAGGAGAAGATCCTAGGGAACATGTTACTACATTCCACCTTTGGTGCTCTTCTAATTCCTAACACAAAGATTCGATCTGTTTAAAACTATTTCAATGCACCCTTATAGGGCCTGCAGCGAAATGGTACATAGAGTTACCTAAGGGGGCATTCACTTTGTTCAATGACCCAGCTATGAATTTTCTCAACCACTTCAAGCTACTAGTGTGTTACGACGTTGGTACAGACCTCTTTTCAACATTTTGGCAAGACAAAGCCACACATATCTGGGACTATATCCAAGAGTGGCATAAACATAAGAGATTGATTAAATCCTTCATACCACTAGAGTTTCTCCTCGAGTGGTTCCTTAAGTTGTTACTACCTTATATAGCGAAGGATGTTTCTACATCCGAAGTTTAGAACAAGGAACAAGCCATTTTTAGGGTGCAGGAATTGGATTTGATTTATGCTCAATTTGGTTTGTTATATGAGATCATTCCTCACGCTCTGCGTTCTAGTTTCGACCCTAAGATCAACCTGGACCACATGCCAATGGCATTGTTGGGTGTGCAAGTACCAAACCTACGGATTCGGTTGTGGAACAAGTCAGTCAATTATCTATCAATCAATTTTCCTTGGGACAAGCCACGGCTTCGTCTCAACCCACCTAAATGGTGAGTGTGCTTTCGGTACAATCATCGGTCCAGAAGGGTAACCAACAATACGGAAGGAATAAGAAGAAGGGTAAAAACAATCATAAGGGTGGGAATATGAATGAAAATGCTAATTCTAATGACAATAATGCTCGAAATGCTTAGGGGGACAAGCAACCTAAATGTAAGGTTAAGTTTCCTTGCAATTCGTGTAAGGAGGACCACCTCACTCACTTGTGCCCTCAGATAGAAGAATCCTTGAGGTTCATAGTGCAGGGCCCAGCTGTGCTGACTAACCCTTTACCTCGTAATAAAAAATATGAACTCGAGGACCCATGATTAGTCTGGTGGGGATCAAGATCCATCGGAAGCTTGTAGTGGTCATGGTTACATAAACATGGTGTGTGCTACTAAGGTTATGGCTTGTGCGAAGGACTATGGTTCATCACAACTAGACCTTGGAAAGGAACCTGATCCACCTGGGAGTCCTTTGCATATTGAAAAACCTGTGGATAAACCTGAAGTTGCACCTCGCATTCATAAGGGATTCCTTAAACATTCGGGGCACAATCCTAATGCCCGAGCCACCCAAAACTATTATATTGTTGAGGATTTGGGCCACACTCCTTGTGCGATGTCTGCACTCGAAGTACATCAAAGTTGTCCTTTGCAAAAGAAGGCTTTTCTTTCTACTCTTGGTGTTAACGATGATAATTATTCCTTTGTCATCAAATTTGAAACCGCGGGACTACAGCCTCGCTTTCCTTACTATGTGTCTCTCTTGATTCATGTAGAATGTCTTAACAAGACTGTCAAACGTACTATGATTGACGAAGGCGCTGCTACTTCCATGATGTTTTTGGCGTGTTGGAAGGGTTTGGGTTCCCTCGAGTTGTCTAAATCTGCTACCATGTTGACTGTGTTTTATGGTAGATCATTTTGGCTGCATGGCATTCTTCCTTCTCTTAAGGTCCATTTGTGAGGGAAGACCGTCGCGATCGAGGTCGAGGTGGTTGATGCGCCCCTTGACTACAATCTATTACTGGGTAGGAATTGGATGTACGGTATGCAAGCCATAGCTTCTTCTCTATTTCGATTTGTATGCTTTCCATTTAATGGGAAGATAGTTACTATTGATCAAATGTCATTAAAGAATTTGTGTGTTACCGCATCTTCGGGAGCTTCTATCCCGATTGTCACGCACTCTCAATCGGAAACTGGGAGTGCAGGTGTTGGCATGTACCCATCCCTTATGGGATCATTTAGTTGTCCTTCACCTATTCTTATGATCGGGTCTACTTCCAATGAGGCTTCATCATCATTGCATTTGGTGTCTTTTCACACCACTCATATGGAAGATCCTTGGATTCTTCCTACACCGAGTCGTTCGAGTGAGCCCATCGAGACGGACGTGTCGTTGCTTGTAACTATGATAGCATATCAAGCTAATATTGAATGTGTTGCAGAGCCTAGTCCTTCCTCTTTACAGATAGAGGAGGAGGACCCATATGTGCTGCCTGTATGGGCAATTGAGTCTTCTCATACCCATGACTGCCTTGATAGTGTTTTTCCATCAGATGAAGCTATTATTGAGGCTATGTCTAGAGTTGAGCCACCTTGGGAAGAGTTGCATCATAGATCTTATTTCCTTCCCGAGCTTGACCGTTTGGAGTGTGAATACTTTAGGGAGATTCTTAGTGAGAGAATTGGTAGTCTTGTGGTTGTATTAAGCTCTCTTGGTCTAATGGCTGATGGAAAAATGGAAAATATATCTCCTACCATTCCTATCAATATCTCTCTCGATCCTAGCAAGATTGAGAATGTCTATATTGGGGCAGAATGTTCCCATGCTGAGATTCGAGAGTATACCAAGCTGTTCAAATAATTTTGTGATGTATTTGGTTGGTCATATGAGGAAATGCTAGGTATCAACCCTCGCATTGTTGAGCATGAAATTAAAACTTATCCTAATGCTAAACCTGTTCGACAACGCTTGTGTGCAGTGAATCTTAGGAAAGCACCCACAATTAAGGCTGAGATAGAAAAGCTGTTGAATGCTGGTTTTATCTATCCTGTTCCCTTGACGGAGTGGGTTTCAAACCCCATTCCGGTTGATAATAAGAAAGGAACGATCCGTACATGCACTGATTTCCATGACTTGAATCGTGTTGTCCTAAGGATAATTTTTCCACAGCATTTATTGATCAAATTTTGGATGAGTGTGCGGGAAGCGAGGTATTTTCCTTTATGGACGGCTTTTCTAGATACAATCAGATACAGATCAAACTTGAGGACCAACATAATACTTCCTTTATTTTTCCTTGGGGTACCTTTGCATATCAGAAGATGCCTTTCAGCCTTAAAAATGTCGGATCCACTTTTTCAGTGGGCTATGACCATGATCTTCCATGATCTCAAATCAATTATTGAAGTCTTTTTGGATAACCTTGCTGCTCATTCTCGTCAGAGGATATGTCATTCCTACCATTTGAGATTAGTGTTCAAAAGGTTCTGCCATTATTTCGACAGGTTAAATCCTCATAAATGCATCTTTTGTGTGAAGTCTGGTCACTTATTAGGATTCATTGTCTCCAAGGAGGGTATAAGAGTCGACCCTTTGAAGGTTGAGGCAATACTTCAATTGTCTCCCCTGAGAAACATTAGACATCTTCAATGTTTGCAAGGCATGGCAAACTTCTTACGGAGATTCGTCGTTAACTTTGCCAATTTGACTAGAGGCTTTATGTGTCTTTTGAAGAAGGACACTACCTTTTGCTGGGATGAGCAAGCCCATGAGTCCTTTGATGTGCTTAAGCAATCCTTAGCATCAGCCTCGGTGATTAGTCCACTCGACTATAGCCATGATGTTTTACTTTATTTGGCCATGTCCATGGAGACGATTGGTATGGTTTTGGTTCAGGAGGATGAGGAGCTCCAGGATCATGTTATATATTATTTGAGCTGAAACCTTATAGAAGCAGAGATCCATTATTCCCATGTGGAGAAACTTTCCTTAGCTATCGTTCATGCAGGTCAAAGATTGAGACACTATATTCTCCTTCGCTAGACTTTGGTGGTAGCCCATGTCAATCCATTTTAGTTCATCCTCACTAGAAGAATGATAGGGGGAAAGTATAATAAGTGGATTTTCATCTTCCAAGAATTCTATCTCGAGTTTGTTTCAGCAAAATCAAAGAAATCATTGATTTTTGCAGAGCTTATATCTAATTTCCCAAGCGAAGAGGAGGAGGAATTTTGTGAAGATATGTTTGTCGATGAGCACATTTTCTTGATCTCAACTTTGGATCCATGGTATGGGAATATTATTGTATATTTACAAACATTGAAGGTCCCTACTCACCTTTCACGAGATGAATGACGACGGTTACATCATGTATCCAAGAATTACCTCATAGTGGATAACACATTGTACTACAGTGGGGTAGACTCCATTTTACGTTGTTGTTTAACTCATGAGGAGGCTGAGCTTGTGCTGAATGATTTCCACGTAGGGGCGTGTGGTGGTCATTTATCTGGGCTTTCTACAGCCCAAAAAATCTTGAGAGTAAGCTATTTTTGGCTGTCGATCTTTAAATATTATGTTAATTCGTTCAAAAAGTGCCACCCTTACCAGGTGTTTGCACACAATATGCACTCACATCCTGCCCCATTACATCCAATTATCACCGTTGGTCCCTTCACTAAGTGGGGGCTTGATTTCATGGATTGCAACCCAGCTTCAGCCGGGGGGCATCATCATATTATCGTGGCTATTGACTATTTCATGAAATGGGCTGAGGCTATTCCCACGATCAAATCCGATGATGAGACAGCTGCACAGTTCGTATTCAACCAGATCATTACTTGGTTTAGTATTCTGAAAGAGCTTGTCACTAACCATGGTAGGAACTTTCAGAATCAGATGATGGAAGAGTTGGCCTCGAAGTTAGGGTATAAGCAGGAGCATTCTTATTCTTATTACCCTCAATCAAATTGATAGGTTGAAGCAGTGAACAAATCACTCAAGTCCATTCTCCAACGAGCCATCACACAAATCAAGACCAATTGGCATATCATGTTATATCCTACTTTGTGGGCTTATAGGACCGTGATTAAGACTACCACCGGTTTTTCTCCATATCAGCTTGTACATGGAGTGGAGTCTATATTGTTGGTTGAGTGCATAATCCCTTCTTTGAAGCTATCCATAGAGCTCTTACCAGGCACTTCCCCATTGGAGGAACGTTTGGTCCATTTAGAACAGTGCCAAGATGCTTTAATGGCTCTAGAAGTGAATAAGCGTCGCGTTAAGGTCCAATATGATAAATCTATCCATCCAAGGAAGTTTAGTGAAGGAGATTTGGTCCTTTTGTGGGATCAAGCTAAAGAACCCTTGGGGGCAGGAAAATTTAACCCCATGTGGCATGGTCCTTACGTTGTTAAACATGTGTTAGATAAGGGAACATATGAATTAGTAGATTATGAAGGGACAGCCTTGGCAGAGCTGAGAAATGGGATTTATCCTAAAAAGTACTATGGAGTCTTCCATTGATTTATTATGGCAGATGTCAATGGAGTCTTCCATCTATATAGGATTCACAGATGGTGCTAGCAGCCACACTCAACACTCAGCCTCTGTTGCTTGGGTGATTTATACTCCTACGTGTCAAGTATTGTCTTCAGGAGGCATATATTTACTGCCCTCTTCAAACAATGTTGTTGAATATAGTGTCATTATCGAGCTTCTATGAGATGTCATTTTACATGGTGTTCTATCTCTTGAGGTACATCTTGATTCAGTGTTAGTAGTGTCACAACTTAATGGCTTGTATCATGTTAGAGATCCAACATTATTACAAAGATTCTTACGTGTGAGATTGTTAGAACGGAAATTTGACAACATAACATATATACATGTTTCAAGAATTGATAATCAAGTTGCTGACTCATATGCGAACTATGTTTTAGATTGGCATTTATTTCATAGACAATAAGCTCATCACAAACATACATGTTTACACATGTAAATAAATAAAACGATCATCATAAAAGTTTTTTAAACATCCAAAATGTGATAATACATAAGTGTCATAATACAAAAATGGGGCTTTCGAACCACCAAAATATAAATACACGGTAGTAAAAAATGTATCACTCCCAATTATCTAAGCCTGGGGAGGAGGAGGGAGTTTCTGATCGTGGAATGTCACCACACCTCTAGCTAGTCGTCGAAACAACTGTACCCATGCTAGTGGCACACCCACCACCTGATGCTACATGGCCTCAGGCAGGTCCTCAACCTAAACCATGGGTACCTTATGTGTCAACCGCATGAAGTTGGTATGAATGCTTTGGAGTGTCTGCTCCACATCCACACCCATAATGTCATATCCTCTTCCCCTTTGTCTATGGCAAGGGAAGCCTTCAGGCCACTGTGGTCCTACATATGCATACATATGACAGGATGTCACTATGTGTTGTCATGCAAAAACATGGCTTTTGATTCCATATATCAAAAAACACAAAAAAAATAAATGATTCACAAAACTTAAAAAGCAGGTTGGGATTCATTACCAATGTCACCATATGTCGATCCTGGTGGTAGTGGCATGTCGATATCTCCCCAAAAATATATCCCCGCATAGGAGTATTCATCGATGGCAACTATCTATCGCCGCCACCATGGAAAGAAATCAGTTGGATAAGGGTTGGACACCCTACCTCCACCCAGTCTATGCATCGCATCTGCCCAACATCGTTGGGCTTGATCTTGAACCCTATGAAGAGGAATGTCAACTCTAGGGCTCAATCCCAAAACACGCTCAAAGAAAAATGTGCTCAGTATCCTGCTGAAATCAAAGTTTCGTACCCTACCCATCTTGGACTCGTTGAGCTGGTGCTTCATGTTGCCCAATAGCATAGTGCTCCAATCATAAACCATGGGTCTCATGCACTCCGATGCATAAAAAATTAGGGGCCACGAGGCCTGGTGGAGTGAGGCTAGCCTTGCTATCCTTCCCAGTGTCAGTAGTATGGCCTTTAGGCCTAGCACCTATATGGAGTTAGTTGGGATCTGACTCCCAACCTTCTCCGTGTCTGGATAACAATACACTATTATGTACTCATCTATGGTGAGGCTACCTCTGGGCCCGCGAGAATGTAGGTTCACTAGTTCCCCCTGTCGGGACAATCTAGTAATGAAGTATATGTCCTCCACTTCTATGGTGAGGGACATCATGTCGATCTGGAATGACTATGAGTCAAGATCCTAGTTGTATACTAGCATTTGCACCAGTCTTGGTTTGGCCCTTAAGCCACCAAGACACCAAAACTTGTAGAGCCCACATGCATGAAGATCCTATTGTGCCATTATATCACCCCATACTGCTTCTTCTACATCCCCGTGCTCTGTTAGCTGGAATATTTCACCTCCTGTGGACAACAAGTTGTTCCACTGGTCTGAATGGTTGAGATACAGAACAAATAGAAGATAGAGGTTGAAGACTCTCCCTAGACGTTGTAGATATCTGGAATACAAGGCTTTCATAGTCCACCTATGTACCTGCAATCAAGATGAACATGAAATAGATCAAAGCAACCAAAATATGATCTACTAATCTATGCTAGTGACTAAGGAATCTAGCAACATATATGTGAAATCACAACAACAACAACATATGTGGGATAGAAATCAACTTACATTAAATAATATGAAGAAGTTTACAACCAAGCCTTAGTGTTTACATGCATCTCCATGAAACCAGACCTTCTCATCCCCAAATGCTCCGACTCTAGCTCTCTATGCTCTCTCGAAATGATCTTGGGCCAATGGTCAATCCAACAGCATAACAATACCTCAAGTGTTATCCCCTCAACCATGGCTATGAGCTCTTATTTATAGGGCTTTAATGGATAGATATGGTTGAGAAATTAGTGGGTGAGGTGGCCTCTAAGTTCCTAGCATGAGGGATCTTGAGCTCAACCAACCCACAATAGTAGGGAAAAGGCAGGACACAAGGCTTATCATCTAGAAGCCTCGAGAAACTTCTCTTTTTCCCTTTTTACCCAGGGTACTGCATTTCTCCTTCTATGACAGAGAGGTTCTGGTAATAACCACTTATGGACCAAGGACAATAAGTGGTGGCAGCACTTATGGGCAACAGATGATGTGCGGTGCGAACAGGGGTACCACTCTTGGATAAAGGGGCATGCGCAGTGCTGGGAATTTGTATGAAATATTGATGAAAAACCATTTAGTTTCCACTCCAAAAGCTGGGATTCAAGGAAAGTAGGTATGTCATATGTCTTATCACATGATGGTGACAGGATTTTGGTATAATAGGATGCCCCCCCAAAGCATGAGTCTTAGAGGGATACGATAAACGAGAGCTTTGAGAACAAGTCGTCGCCAAGAGATGAAAATGTCGGCTCGATCGGAGCATGTTGTTAATTAGGCATCTATAGTACATCAGTACATTGACTCATAGACATAAGTAGCTAAACTCATAGTTGCAGACCAATACAAGGAAGATCCATGAGAGGAATGAACAAGCATGGCTACTAGAATACAACATAGATCCATGTGATAGAGGACTCAAACTTGGACATAGCTACCAGACATACAACATAGATCTATGTCATACATACACAAATTTGAGCATAGCCACGACCATACAAATGTGGAGCAATGCTAGATATACAAAACTCCATCGAAACCTCAAGAAAAAGAAATGAGCGCTTTTAAACAAATACCCAGGGTCTTCATCTCATCTTCCACAAAGTATGATTCTATCCATGTGATTACAATGATCTAAATTCAAACATGCTAGAAACCACTTGATTACCATCCAATGATGTGAACCATTAACAAGTACGAGGGAGATCACCATTATTGTCAATGATTCCCAAGGTACTCTAGTACAATCTACTAAGTGTGAATAGATGTCTTGATGTCAAACATTCAGTTGATTCTATTGATCAAAGGTCAATGATGTGAACCTATGTCGAGAGCGAGAGAAACTATAATTAAGGCATATAGATCTCAAGGTACTAAATATTGTTTCTAAGACTATTTCTCGGATAATTAGCTGATGTCGATGGGAAAAGTCTCGTCAAAGGAGGGCCATGATGAGTCCCACGTCGATGACACAAAACTCAGAACATAGTTCTGGAATGATATGCATGTAGTAACCATATGAATGACCCAAATATACTGACACAAAGACTATGTCGATAGTAGAGGCGACACTTCTTCAGATCCCCTTTAAACATCGGGTGGCATGACTAAAGACTTGGCAGCATGACTAGACTAGACAGACACACAATGTGACAGTGGAAAATGCATTCCTTTGAAAGAATCAAAGGAGTGACATGACTCATGAAAGTGGATCGTCATGGAGATCTCCTGAAAACCCAATTGACTAACATGACTATGCAGATAAGTGCCATGTTCAAAGGTAACGACAAACAACTGCCATTATTTGTAAAATGATTCCCTTCCCATTTCCCCCATCATGATTGATGAGTGCCTCTTTTCGGTTCTACGAGTTCAAATAGGGTAACAAACACTCGATATAGCTTGTAGGAAGACAAGTCTAGACTCATATGTTTTACGAACCTAAGAGAGGAGGGGTTTGATCCCAAAACAGGTCTCTTAATGTTTAATTTAACGAGTCCACTGAAAGAAAAATCGGTATTGTTCATGTTTAGAGAGTCTAAACGAATATGGAAGAAGACTCCAAAGGGTCCTTTTTCGTATGATTTGGTCTCTAAGGCTTGAAAAAGTATAAAATCATACCTTAGAAAACTCTTCCATTCATGATTGGCTGGAGTGTTCATTTTTCGTAAGTAGTCCTATACAAACCGAAAAAGAGATAACCTACCGTCGGACGGACGACTCTTCAAATACTTTAACGACTGTGAAGAATACAAGAACGCTCGACAATCTTTTCGTATTTAGGGAGCCTAAAAAGGGTTTAAAGAGAACTCCATTAGAATTTTTCATGTTTGAATCCAGAGAATGAAAAAGTAATATACTAAGCTCAAACCACATTTCATGTTTTAACTCGAGTATGAAAAATGAAAAGTAATCTCAACACCATCTTACTATTTTTAACGAGCTCGAAGATCAGTTGAAAGAATGCTCGACGATTGGTTTCATTTTTATGCAAGCTCGAAACCAATGGGTAAACTATGCTTGAAAAATACCATTAACATGCTATACAGAGGTTGGAATCTTTCCCCCAGCATGATTGATAGAAAATCCTACCCCTATCATGGTTGCTAGCAGCTTGACATGCCCCCAAGCTTCATTTCATTTAATGTCGATTCTTCTTCCATACCCAACCTAAAAACCTGGTTAATAATGCGAAAATGTTCACCAGGGGGATAGGAAGAACGATAATCAGGAAGGTGAAAAGAAGGTTTAAGTTCTAACACTAAAGTTAAGACTCGACTCAAGGGAAGGGGATCTGTTTCATTTTTACACAAGCTTGAAACAGAAGGTAACGATGCTTGGAACATGGTTTCATTTTTATGCAAGCTTGAAACCAAAAGGTAAACTATGCTTAAGGAAACCTACTTCATTTTTTAACAATATTGAAATATAAAATGAACTATGCTCAAGAATGATTTCATTTTTATGCAAGCTTGAAACCAAAAGGTAAACTATGCTTGAGGAGATCCATTTCATTTTTAACGACCTTGACATAAAATGGGAACTTTGCTCAGGAATGATTTCATTTTTATGCAAGCTTGAAACCAAAAGGTAAACTATGCTTATGGAGATCTATTTCATTTTTTAACGAGCTTGACATAGAATGGGAACTTTGTTCAAAACATGGTTTCATTTTTATTCAAGCTTGAAACCAAAAGCGTAAACTATGCTTGAGGAGTGGTTTTATTTTTTAACGAGCTTGAAACCAAAAGTAAACTATGCTCTCAAACCTGCTCCTACTAAACATGATATCCAGGGGTTTGTAGGTTTCCCCCATTTCATAAAATATAGTGGCTTGGATCCATTATGATGTCCATAGACTAGAGCCATGCCCCCCATTTTACCTATGTTGGGAAGAAACTAACCAGGAGAAGGGGAAGGAACCACAAGAGCATGCGACACATTCAGGGAAGTCTGATTACTAGGAGTAATGCGATGGTCAGGTGTAACAAAGGAAAGCTAATCAATGGTCACAATATTTCCATCATGGGGAAAATAAATCACTCTAAAAAGTGTGGACACTATGGCTTTCATGGCGTAAACATAATCACGTCCAAGGATAAGATTGAAATCTAAAGGACCTTGGACCACCACAACATCAATACAGATAGTTTTCCCTCTTAATGTAATAGGAAAATAAGGAAGGGTCCCTAAAGGTGAGGTAGGCATGTGATTAAAAGGCAGTATCTGATCGGTGGCTGGCACAAGCTGAGGAGAACCTAAAGCTTGCCAAGTAGTTGAGGATAGAATGCTAACAGAAGCCCCTTCATCAACAATAGTGCGAAGTATTCACCTAGTAGTAACATTCACAACTATCTGGAAATGAACACTCAAATGAAGACGAGACTCTGTTAGGTTACTCCAGTCAAAGGAAATAACCTCACTACTTGGAGAGGGTTCTGTCGAAATATTTCACCTGATTTGCCAGATTTGTTAGCTGGAATATTTCACCTCCTATGGACAGCAAGGTGCTCCACTGGTCTGAATGGTTCAAATCCAGAACAAATAGAGGACAGAGGTTGAAGACTCTCCCTATACATTGTAGATATCTAGAATACAAGGCTTTGATAGTCCACCTGTGTACCTACAATCAATCTCAACACGAAACAAATCAAAGCAACCAGAATATGATCTACTAATCTATGCTAGTGACTAAGGAATCTAGCAACATATATGTGAAATCACAACAACAACAACATATGTGGGACAAAAATCAACTTGCATTAAATAATATGAAGAATTTTACAACCAAGCCTTAGTGTTGACATGCATATCCATGAAACCAAGCATTCTCATCCCCATAAGCTCCGAATCTAGCTCTCTCTATGCTCTCCAATGACATGGACCAAGATCAATCCAATAGCATAACAACGCCTTCAGATTTCTCTCCTTAACCATGGCTATTAGCTTATTTATAAGGCTTTAATGGATAGAGTAGGTTGAGAAATTAGTGGGTGAGGTGGCTTCTAATATCCTAGGATGAGGGATCTCGAGCTCAACCAACCCACAACAGTAGGGATAAGGTAGGACATGAGGCTTATCATCTAGAAGCCTTGAGAAACTTCTCTTTTTTCCCTTTTTACCCAGGGTACCACGTTTCTCCTTCTATGACAGAGCGGTTCTGGTAATGACTGTTTATGTACCAAGGACAATAAGTGGTGGCATCGCTTATGTGCAACAGATGATGGGCGGTATGAATAGGGGTACCATTCCTGGATAAAGGGGCATGCGTGGTGCTGGGAATTTGTATGAATGATTGATGAAAAACCATCTAGTTTCCACTTCAAAAGCTGGGATTCAGGGCAAGTAGGTATGTCAAATGTCTTATCACATGATGGTGATAGGATTTTGGTATAACGGGATCCTTCCCAAAGCATGAGTCTTAGAGGGATATGATAAATGAGAGCTTTGAGAACAAGTCATCGCCACAAGATGAAAATGTTAGCTTGATCAAAACATGTTGTCAAGTAGGCATCTATAGTACATGAGTATGTTGACTCATAGACACAAGTAACCGAACTCATGGCTACAGACCAATACAAGCGAGATCCATCAGAGGAATGAAAAAGAATGGCTACTAGAATACAGCATAAATCCATGTGATAGAGGACTCAAACTTGGACATATATACCATAAATACAACGTAGATCTATGTCATACTGACGAAAATTTGAGCATAGCCACGACCATACAAATGTGGATCCATGCTAGATGTACAAAATTCCATCGCAGCCTGGGGAAAAAGCAATGAGTGCTTTAAACAAATACCCAAGTTCTTTGTCTCGTCCTCCATAAAGTATGATTCTATCCATGTGATTACAATGATCTGAAGTTGAACATGGTAGAAACCACTTGATTACTGGCCAATGATGTGAACCATTAACAAGTGCAAGGGATATCACCATTAATGTCAATGATTCCCAAGGTACCCTAGTACAACCTACTGATTATGAATAGATGTCCCGATGTCGAACACCCAGTCGATTCTATCGATCAAAGGTCAATGATGTGAACCTATGTCAAGAGCGAGAGAATATGTCATTAAGGCATACAAATCTCAAGGTACTAAATATTATTTCTAAGAATATTTCCCAGATATTTTTGGGAAAAGTCTCGTCGAAGGAGGGCCGTGATGAGTCCCACATCGACAACACGAAACTCGGAACATAGTTCTGGAATGATGTGAATGTAGTAACCATACGATTGAATCAAAGATACTGACACAAAGATTGTGTAGACTGCAAAGGTAAAACTTCTTCAGATCTCCTTTGAACATTGGCCGACATGACAAAAATACTTGGCAGCATGACTAGACAAGATAGATACACAATGCGATCGTGGACAATGCATTCTTTTGAAAGATTCAAAGGATTGACATGACTCATGAAAGTGGATCGTCATGGAGATCTGTTGAATACCCAATTGATTGACATGATTGTGCAGATAAGTGCCATGTTCAAAGGTAATGACAAACAACTGCCATTATTTTCAAAATGATTCACTTCCCATTTCCCCCATCATGATTGATGAGTGCCTCTTTTTCGGTTCTATGAGTTCAAAGAGGGTAACAAACACTTGATATAGCTTGTCGGAATAAAAGTCTAGACTCATATGTTTTACGAACATGAGAGAGGAGGGGTTTGATCCCAAAACGGGTCTCTTAATGTTTAATTTAACGAGTAGACTAAAATAAAAATCGGTATTGTTCATGTTTAGAGAGTTTGAACAAATATGGAAGAAGACTCCAAAGGGTCCTTTTTCATATGATTTGGTCTCTAAGGCCCGAAAAAGTATAAAATCATACCTTAGAAAACTCTTCCAGTCATGATTGGATGGAGTGTTCATTTTTCATAAGAAGTCCTATACGAACCGAAAAAGAGATAACCTACCGTCGGACGGACGACTCTTCAAATACTTTAACGAGTGTGAAGAAGACAAGAACACTCGACAATCTTTTCGTATTTAGGGAACCTAAAAAGGGTTTAAAGAGAACTCCATTAGACTTTTTCATGTTTGAATCCAGATCACGAAAAAGTATTATACTAAGCTCAAACCACATTTCATGTTTTAACCAGAGTACAAAAAATGAAAAGTAAGCTCAACACCATCTTACTATTTTTAATGAGCTCGAAGATCAGTTGAAAGAATGCTCAAAGATTGGTTTCATTTTTATGCAATCTCGAAACCAATGGGTAGACTATGCTTGAAAAATACCATTAACATGGTATACAGAGGTTGGAATCTTTCCCCCAGCATGATTGATAGAGAAGCCTACCGCTAGCATGGTTGCTAGCGGCTCGACATGCCCCCAAGCTTCATTTCATTTAACGTTTATTCTTCTTCCATACCCAACCTAAAAACCTGGTTACTAATGTTGGTTACTTTGGGCAGACCCGGGTTTACTTATAGTGTACCAACAACACCCCTAACTCACTGGCCCTTTCGGCAACAGACCGCAGAACGTCTTGAAGTATTACCTGAAGTGATCTTAGATGGGTTGGCTAAAGACTCAAGTGTCCTTAACCAGTTTTTGAGGCATCCTAGTGTCTCGTGGCTCTCCTTAGCCAGCAAGGTCTTTCTGCGAGTCACAGTTCTCCCTTCCTCGTGGACTCTGATAGGGGGAGGACTCCTATCGCATCGCAGTGACTAGGACGATGCATAAACTCTCCCTTCCATGTTTATCACTATCTGTGATATCTCGCACCGCAGCTCCTCTATCGGTGTGATATAGCCTTCTATCAATGCGATATCTCCTATAGTAAGGCCCAATGCGACTCTCAAGGTCCAAAGGGTTTCCCACTGGGAGGAATAACTCGGCTAACCTCCAATAGGGTGTTAAACAATCTTACACGAACTTCACAGTTCAACCCACTCACATCGCTATCCTTAACTTACTGAATAAGTATACTAAAAGCACTTAACATAGTAGCTATTACTGTGCGAAACAAGCACTGATAAACTAATAAGCAAACACTTGATACATTTAAACTCGCCTTTAACCTTCTATAATGATGTAACTGAATGAGAACATACAGACATTTTACTAACTGATATACGACATTGATGTAAGAGATAACAGATAGTAACTAAGTAAAGCACAATCACATGAAGCAGTCACATAACACACTGATTTTACATGGTTCACTTCGAGGGTAGAAGCTACGTCCATGGGAACTGGTTTATATATTATAACTTAGGAGAGTAAACACAATTCTGCTGCAACCTCATATGCAGCTGAGATCTTCTGGGTAACTCTGCGCACACCGCTAGGATCCCTTCTCTCTTAGATCTCTTCTCTTCTTATATTGCTTCTCTTACAATATACTCTTCCTCTCTCTCTCTCTCTCAATCCCTATGGATTGTTACATACATACTCTAGGAGTCATCTACTGGTTACAGTAAGATACTACAAATTGAATAACAGAACCAGAGCTCGGCTCTTCTATAATACAAAAGAGCTATGAGCTAACAGATCATCGACTGACTAGCTGAATAGCTAAATAGCTAACCTTTTACAATACAAAATACATCCCTTTATAGGCAGCCCGAAGGTCTCACCATTACAACACTGTGGGCCTCTCCCAACAGTAACCCAAAACCCTAACTGTGATAGTCGGTCTATCTGTACTCGAACTGCCGCTTTCCGTCACACCACAGCTTCCTGTAGTCTTCCACGCTTCTCGGCACTGACCATGGGTACTGGCGCCGCTTCCTTTTCTATCCTTCATCTTCAATACCTCGGCCTCATTGCTCCTTTTCCTTTATGAGGGTAGTTGAGCCCTCCTGTCTTCGCCGCTACCTTAAGTGCAGTGGTTGAGCTTTCTCCTCTTGGCCGCTCAGGTACTGTTACCTTTGACTTACTCGTTCCAAAACAACAGCTTTTCCTGTAGCTGCGGGACCCTACTCCAACAGTCCCCTAACACTTACTTGTGGCTTGCCCCTAAGACACTAAAAGCTGGTTTCTCTTGCTGTAGCTTCTCCTTAGCTTCCTGCGAAGTCCTTGTAAATCTCTATCGAAGTCCCACGACTTCTTTCTCCATAGCTTCAACACAATCTTGTTCCATTTCAAGCATAGCTTGACTGATGCTTGAATCATCTGTAACTTCAGTGTCACTTCTGCTTGTAGTGAACTCCTTGACCTTATGCTCAACAGTGTCGACTAGCTCTGTGATTTGTTCCTGATAGGGTTGAAGCAGGTTATTGAATCGTATCTCTCTTGCTTGCAACCGATGCGCTTCCTGTTGTAGACTGTTTATCTCTGTTGTATTCTTCATCTTTGCAAGAGCTCCTAAGCTCTTGAATTCTTCCTTCATTACTGCTGTGGCCCTCTCTATGTTCTCGATGCTCTGCTGCAATTCCAGTTTTTCCGGGGGCTCTTCTAGCTCCGACCATGTCTTTGTCGCCTCATCTAGTAGTGATTGTGCATCATCTATGTGACTCATCATCTGTGTAATCATGAGTCTAAAGGCCTCTGCCCTTGCTTCCTTGTCTGCCTGGGGTGTGCCTGGTGCTCAAGCCTCAAGCTCGAAAATCTACACTTTGTGATCTTCTTCCATTTTAGTCACTGTCTCTTCCAGAGCCTTTGCTCTGTCTACAACTCTTCTTACCTTCTGCGTGAGAGGCATCACAGTTTCAATGTGACATTGGGGTAACTCCAATGCGATGCTCTATAGGGCTTGACTAAGGTCCTGTTCTCTTTCTTCATATGTTCTTAACTCCTCCACCTTTGTCTGAAAGCTTGCGGTGATTTCTGCATTCTTTTGTCTCAGGTGGGTGTTTTGTTTATAAGTCGCAAGCTCCCTATCCCTGAGCACTGCGCTTAGCTGCTGCTGGATCATTTATAATTGATCAATTGGGAACTTTGTGAGGTTAACCTCGACAGGTTGTCTAATCTGTATCTGCACATCCATCATCGATGCAAGGAATCAGATGCTCCCTAGTGGTATTAATACTAAATTGATGCGATCTTTTGCTAAAATTTCCTCGCGGGAAATCGATTGTGTTGACCTTTCCCCTGGTGTCACCTTTACGAGAGGAACCTGTATCATGGCAGTCTTCTCAGTGATTGCTTTTAACTCCAGAAGCCGCTTATCTAGTGCACTCTGCAGCTTGTTTTGCGATGTCCAGATCGCCTGAAATGTATCACTCATTTCCTCCTTGAGTCTTGCTGTGATTTTCTCATAGTCATCATCAATCAGTGCAGTCTCTAAGGATGGATTTGTGGCCTTGGTTTTTTTCCTCTTCTATGTCTCTAGTGTCTCTTCTTCTCCATTCTTCGTCTCCTGTGCCCCTGGTGGAACTTCTTGTCGATATTTCCTCTTGGATCCCACTTTCTCTTTTCCTTTGTCTATTTGGTCTAGGGGTGGGGTATCTGTGGGTTCCTTTGCTGCTGTGGCATCTTCTAATGCCTTTTTCCACTCTTCACTAAAATCTTTGATGACATCTTCTACGTCTTGCGCTGTCATCCTGGACCAACCATTATCCCAATTATCCATTCTACACCTTTTTGGCCTTAGGAAGATTCTATGGTTGTCTATCATGAAATCAAGCCGATTGTCATATATGTCCACAACCTCTATGCTGATCCGCAATGTCTCCTAGATGGTTCTATTCAACAGGTTATAGTATTCATAGAATACTATTGCATTGATCTTTTTCTTAGCTGGGTTGTTTCTGTCCCATAAGTTTTCATAGCGCGCGCCTCTACAGTCGTCGCTTCATATCTGTAGGAACTGAGTATGGGGAGGCTCCTTACACCCAACAAATGCACATGGTATAAGCAACCACGAGAAATGGAAGGGGTGGTTTGCCTCATCTTGTGCTTTTAAACAATCTTGGGTAAAAATATTTAATAAAAATAAAGACGAATTAAATTGTTCACCTTCTGCAACCTGTATGGCAAGGTCAATTACTGATCCTGTGACTTCTTTTGGGCGAACCTTGGTAAACAGTCTTCCTACAAGCAGACTGGCTGTAAATCTGAGTGTGTCATCTGCTATTGCTACGAGGTCATAATCCTAACCTCCTCTCTATAGCTTATACTTGGTAACTAGTGTCACTGGTAGCTTGGAATCCTTGCCCTTACTTGATATATGTGTCTGCGGGTCCTTACCAGTCTTGGACAGCCCAGTGATGCGGTGTATCAGGTCGACATTCAAATCAACCCGGTTACCCAACCAGAGGTAACCTCCATGTACACGGGATAGTAGTACATGCACCACAGCATTAACCTCTGCTCCTCGTCCAAAATTTGGTATTCTAAACAAATTGAGAAAACCTGAGCGCTCAAGAATCTGGATATGTTCCATAGGAACAAACTCGTCTGTATTGGTCCTCGGGTTCCTCTGAACTGTAAGATACCGGTCCAGTTGAAACTGAGGATATGTATTACTATATCCAAGGTTATAGTCTATAAATTTGAGAACAGGGACATATCCTAGCAGGTCTCCATCTTTCTTTATACGAGGATCAATGGCCGGTAGTGGAATAAGAAACTTAGCACCCATGGGAATGGTTACCTCTGGTGCGTCCTTGACTCTCGGCACAATGTACTCTGCTGCCATGTGAACTTCCTCTTCCTACTCTAGACCAGAGTATTTTTCTATCTGAGCTTGACTTCTCATCCTTGGCGGCTGTCTGACCTGTGATGTACCTAGATTCACAACCTTGGGCGGCGTCGTCATAGCAGACTGGAGGCCACCACTCTGGAATTGTCTCACAATGTCTTCTAAAGGTTCCTCCTCAGACAGAACCTACTCGATGCAATACTCTGGACGGGCAATGGCTATGAAATTATGGAATACTAGCACTCTGTAACTGGGGTATCTCTGCACGAGGAAAACTCTGCAACTTGCTCTATAGCTCTCTAAAATTGCCAAAGTAACCCTTCCGTATGGATGATATTTATATTTATAACAATGGTGATACTCTGTGACTCAACAGTCCTATAGACTAGACCCGTTAGCAGTATTAATTACATGGACAAGACAACACCCGTCATTTCGATCCTCATTAATTGCTGAAATCCGATCAAATTTCCCTCAAAATGTGTGTGCAGACGCAGTCTCGTCGAAGATTTTACCAAATTAGGAAAGATCATTATATTGTTGCCAAATCTAGGGCAACGGATACCTTTCGTATCCGGATTAACTGTTTGTTAGAGGGAAAAGTGACTAGCCCTCTGTCCTTTTTCAACACTGGCTACGTGGCACAGGGAAAAATTGCCTTGCTGCGATGGCTCACCGCATCACCTGTGCAAAACAAGTTAAAAGTTTTTTTTTCCCGCAAGCATCCTATGACTTGCGCAAAATGAACCGTCCTCATGTGATTCCTTGTACTTAGAATATCTACCGATGTAGACTAATTCTCGGTGCGATGCCTCCTTTCAACTACACTGGGCATCTGCACTCTCATACACTGTTTGAGTTAGGCCTGAGACATAGGGTGGCTATCACTATAGAGCTTGAGCCTGATGCCATTAATCAACATGGGAAGAAGCTCCCCGTTCAGTTTTCTGAGCTGAACGGCACCTCCTTCTGTAACTTGCTAGATCTGATATGGCCCCAACCAATGCGTCTTGAACTTTCCTGGAAACTTAATAAACTTACTGTCATAAAGGAGCACTAGGTCTCCTGTCTGAAAAGTCTTACTCTTATTGTGCCTGGCATGCCAAGCTTTTTCTCGTGCCTTCTACACTTTCTGATGGAATCCTGCAATGAATCTGTCTTCCTCTAAGGCAAGCAGTTGCGTTAGTATTTCATTCATCGTGTCTGTATCAGCCATCCTAGTAATTTGAGCAACTCTTAAACTAGGAATAATATATTCCATAGGCATAACAACCTCTTGTCCATACACCAAGCTAAAAGGTGTGTGCCCTGTAAGTTTCTTGCATGTAGTCCTATAAGCCCATAATACAATGTTAACCCTGAGGTCCCAATCATTTCTTTGGCTGTTACAGATCTTAGTAAGAGCATTTTCTAGAATCTTGTTAAAGGCCTCCACCGTACCATTAGCTTGTGGGTGGTAGGGCATGCTCTTATGGTGCTATATCTGGAATTCCTCTGTCAAGGCTTCAATAGTGTGATTCAAAAAATGTGTGCCTTGATCGCTCATCAAAATTACTGGACATCCAAATCTACTGATGATGCTTTCAAAAATGAACCGTGCAGCTGTAGCAGCATCACAATTCCTTACTGCTTTTTCCTCTGCCCATCTGGTGAGGTATTCTATTCCTGTGATGATGTATCCCGCACCAGTTCATTTTCCTGGTGGGTTGATAGGACCCACAAAATCTATAGCCCATTTTTCAAATGCTCACAGCGTAATATGTGGTCGCAGCGGCATTTCATCTCTCAGTGAAGGTTTTCCTACCCTCTGGCAGATATCGCAGCATCTGCAAAACTCCTTAGTATCTTTGTGTAAAGTAGGCCACCATAATCCTACAGCTAAGATTTTCTGAGCAGTCGGCTTTCTTGCAAAATGACCTCCTGCGGCACCTGAGTGTGCTTCTTTGATAATGGCCTCTTTCTCATGCGGCATAACGCATTTGCGTAGGACTTCATCTAGACCTAACTTGTATAAGTGCCCTGCGATCAATGTGAAGTCTGTTGCTTTAACAACTAGCTGTTTCTTTTGATTCTTTGTAAACTCAACAGGTGCCCATCCTGTGGTGAGAAAGTGAATGATGTCAGCGTAGTATTCATTTGCGATATGAATAGCAAGTAATTGGGCATCTGGAAAATTTTCCTCTAGGTTACTTGGTTCTTCTCCTAAGTCTATCCGCGACAGATGATCAGGTCCGGCATTTAATCTTCCTGGTTTTACAATGATTTCAAAATCATACTCCTGAAACAGGAGTAACCATCTATAGATTCTTCCCCCTAACACTAGCTTATTGACCAAGTACTTTAAAGCGGAATGGTCAGTAAACATCTTAAATGAGGCACCCAACAGGTAGTGCCTAAACTTCTGTAGAGCATACACCATAGCTAAACCTTCTCTCTCTGTAGTGGTGTAGTTCTTTGCTGCAGTGGATAGCTTTCTACTTGAGTATGCGATAGGGTGATTGATACCCCCTTCTCCTAGCTGAGTTAAGATGATCCCAAGTATGATGCCAGATGCATCCACATGTACATGAAATGGCTTGGTCCAGTCTGGAAATACTAATATGGGTGCTGTAACCATCTTTTCTTTGAGAGTGTCTAGACTTTTCTGGCATTCCTCATTCCATAGGAATTTTACATCTTTCTTTAACAGCTTTTCCATAGGTGTTGTTATCTTTGCATAACCTTTAATGAATTTTCTATAGTACTCGGTGTGACCAAGTACTTTCCTTAATTGCTTGACTGAGTTGGGTGCTGGAAGATTTACAATGATGGAAATCTTTGCAGGATCTACAATCAAGCCTTGTCTGCAAAAAATGTGACCCAACAAAATACCAAATGGTGCATAAAATATACATTTTTTTAAGTTCAGAGAAATCTAGTACTGCCTACATTTCTCTAACATCGGCCTTAAATCTCCTATGTGCTTGTCGATTAATCCAAATACAGTCCAGTCATCAAAATAAAACTCTAGGAATTTATGGATGTATTCTTTAAATACAACAACTACTACTCTTGAAAATATAGCTAGTGCATTTTTAAGACCGAAGGGCATTACCGTATACTGGAATGAGCCCCATTCTATCGCAAAAGTGGTCTTATATCGATCTTCTGGATGGATTCTGATCTGGTGATGAAAATCCATCAGTGAAAGAGTAGACCTCCTGTCCTCCCACATTGTCTAACACTTCATCAATAAATGGTGTCGGGAATGGGTCATGAAGTGATGCATCGTTGAGTTTACACAGGTCGACGCAAATTCTGATTTCTCCTTTGGTTTTCTTTTCTTGCACAACCATGGGACTAACCCATTCTCTTTCCTCCACGGGCTCAATGATGCCTGCTGCTAGCATCTTATCGATCTCCTCCTTAACTTTTTCTTTATACCGCGGATTTAATCTGTATGGCCGCTGTTTTACTGGCCTAGCATCCTCTTTCAATGGTATCCTCATTACTCCTAGATCTCCTACTATTCCCTTCATTTCTGTGAACTCAGTGGAGAATAATTCCTGATAGTCATGTAACAGATCTGCAATGTGTGCTACCATTTCATCATCCCGATAGTCTCCAATAGAGGCAAACTTTGGTTCTGTGTCTATGCCAATATTGATTTTTTTAATCTTGATGGGGTCTGTGATAGCTGGAATATGTAGCTTCGGTCCATCAACATCGCGAGTCCCTTATGAATTCGGAATGTTGATGTTGCAAGGATCCTCATCCTCATCCTCTGGTTCTGCTGCGAAGTTATAACACTCGAGCGCAACTTCTAACTGGATGGCCCACTCGGGTTGAGTATGTACTGATAGGGTATAGTCCTCAAATATCTTAGTCTTTATGGCGTCTAGAGCCTGATCAATACTTGGATACTCAGATTCAAAAGCGAAAGTGAGTTCAAAGCTGTCTATCATAAGTGGCCATGTAATGGTTCCTCTGCGCAACTCGGTCTCAGTGTACTAGTTCTTTGGAATTTGGTCTAAAGTGTGAATGAATAGGTGAACCCATTCATCCTCTGGAATGTCCGACCAATTCTGTTCACACATTTTAATATGTGACCTAGGGTCACTTTCTCCTATGTGCCTCTGCTATAGATACTCCTTGTCATTAGAAAACCTGATCGCCATTAATCTCTTGAAGTCATCCCATGATGCGATATGTCCTCTATGTGCATGCCACCATCTTATAGGTGTGGCTCTTACTGCAAGGTCAATGACTGACATCCTATGCTCCTAAGGAATTTTCTGTTCAAACTGCTCTAAAACATCGTTGACGTTTGCTAATCCATCAAATGATGGAGTATCCTTAATCTCTATGCCAATCCATCGTAGTCACTTAGTCATAAATTCACATCTACGAGCTGAGACTTCGTAAAGTCTGTTCTGCCAGTTTTCTAGACCAACATCTGAGTCTGATGCGCATGAGCTGTCACATTGCCAACTAATGTTTCCTTCTGTGGTTGGATTGATGTAGTCGCTCTGATTGGCCGTCATCTGATAGAGGCTCTCCATATTACGTGCCTCATCCTTTGCTCGGATAGGTTCAATATATCTGGGACCCTAAAAAGGATCCAACAGTTCGATGACCCGAATCTGATTGTCCTCGAAGTTCATCTGTCTTTTCTTTAAATCAATAACAGCCATGTTATCAATTGCCCAATCAATACCTAGTAGCGCTGGATATGGTCTACTATCTCCAATTATTTCTATAACTTCAAAGTCCGCAAAGCTCTGAACTCCGTCAATGTCAACTGGCACCTACAGTAATCGACCCAGTGGTGATACCCGCTGTTGATTGGCTAGTCTCAGATGGATAGGTGATCTGGCTAACTTAGGGCTACCCATCTGTTCCCATGTCTGCTTAGTCAGAACATTTACCTCTGATCCTAAATCTAGGATTACCTCATCCATTTCAAATTCTCTGACTTGTGCTATGAGTCTCATCTCTCTTCCTATTCTTGTATGTCCCATAATATTATGAACAGCTCACTGCACACTGCTCACGGAAGAAGATAGCTGACACTGATCTATGATGAGCTAAAGCTCTCCGATAGATTTCTCATTTCTCATGAGTTTTAAGCAACTCCGCAGGAAGGATTGTACACTTCCTGTCGACTCATCCTCATCGCACCTTCCCAATGTGGTAGTTTGCGATATCTGTACAGGGCTAATGCCACATGGTGTTTGTTGTGATACGCCCCTAGACGGCTGTACCTGCGATCCTGATTGTGTAGGGTCATTAAATAAAGTTTTAGCTTCCTAAAATGTTTCTTTATTCTTCTGCAGGTCGAGTGGTGTTGATTCAGTAGTGGCTTTGCACACCCACTCCAGAACTGTGTTCTTTTCAGTATCCGACAATGTTCCACTAGTGGAAGCACCACTGCGAGTCACAATGTTGACTCTTAGTTCTGGTTCCTTCTGCTCCACAGGAATAAGCTGAATGTTCTGGTGTACTACTGGCTTAGGTTCCCTGATCTTGGCTATCAAGGTAGGACATTCTTCTATAGCGTGATCGTAATATTTTCAATAGTTACTTGTGGTAGTAGGGCTCTAACAGTCCCTAGCATAATGTCCTACAACTCCGCAGTTGTAACAAGTGATCGGTCCACGACCACGGCCAAAGCCTTCACCACAGCCAAAGCCTCCTCCACGACCAACATGAGCTGGTTCATGCTGTGGTTCTGTTGTTGGACCTGGTGTCTCTGATTGGACTCTGTATAAGTCATGTTTTCTCTCGACCATGAGATCATAAGCTCTACAATTATGTTCATCATGTCCTACGGACTTACAGAAGGTACATGATAAGTTCTTAGGTGTCTGTACATACTTCTGAAGTAAAGGGCATTTCTGAGGTGGATGTATTCTTGTTCTGCATAGTTCACACCACATCCCTTGCATCTATGCTAAGGGTTTAGGAGCCCCACTTGCTAGATATTCAACAAATACTAGACAGTTATCTTTAGTATGGCCTTGTGCTTTACACTTTATACACCATATTTCTTGTGCAATCTCTTTTCCTTTCTTAATCTCATGCATCTGTAAGGTGAGATTAGCTAACTGGTTCTACGGGTTTGTCATACCTGTACTGGTCTCAGCTAGAGGTGATGCCTCTAGTTTCATTTCCATCTCCAACGCGTCATCCTGCATCTAGAGTTTCTGCTGCATCAGTGGCAGTCTGATATGGGGGAGCAGTGCTGCAATAAACCATTCCTTATGCTGCTCTAGCGCAAACTCAAAGCTAACTTGGTCTATGAGAGCTTTGAATTTCTGATCTCTATAGGTGACTGTTTAATGTCTTTGAGCTCTGTAATGCACTGTGACTCAGACTTAGGTTTCTTAAATTCTTTGATCATGGCGGTCCTGACCTGTACAAGCGTTCTGGGTATCGCTAAGATATACTTCATATACCATGTTAAGGCTCATTCCCTAAGTGTGGTGACCAATTGTACAAGTTTAATATTATCATCTTGGAGCCCTATAATGGTCCACATGGCTTCGCATAGAAACCAATGTTGCTTTGGGTCTTCTACCCCTGTACCCTTAAAGGTAGGTAACTTCATATCATCCCCCATTCTATTTCTACGTGGTGGATGCTGATTTGCTGTGTTACTACCACTCGGTGGTGTAGATGTAGGTGATGTAGCAGTAGTATGTACTGTATGTGAGGTACTAGATGGAGTTCCTATGAGATTATTCTGAGTTTCAATTGATTTCTGTGGAGTATAAGGGTGGTAAGGGATACCCCCTTTTGTTCTTTCTGTATTACTGTGACTTTGTTCTCTATTATTGTCTGAACTGTTTTCAAAGAAAGAAGATCTAAAATCTACTATATATTTCTTTCCACTAAGTGTATGTCCAAGTTCATCAAAATCACTCTCAAACTCTTGTGACATTACACGTACTGAACTTATACATCTGAATATATATCGAGTACTCCTTTTTCATGTAATAGCATCTTAATGAACAAATTGAAATAGCTTAGGTACTTACCACGATATCCTTTGAAGAAGTACCTCTCTGCCTCGCTGAAGCTCTTTCTTTGATCGACTGTGAACTCTGTAACGAAGCCTTCCAGGAAACTCGCAAGCCAGAAGTCTACTGCCCGCGAGATGGGATTATCAACGCTTTTCACGGTCTGAATCAGCTCCGGTGTCCAGACAATTTTTCTTTTCTTCTTGAATATGTTTTGATTAGTCAACTTTGATAACCAGTCGTACAACTCATTTCCATAGGTCGCAAAAAATATCGTATGCAAGTCTGTGAAGATATGTTTTTGTAACCAGTCCTCTGTACTCAGCGTAGGACTCTTGTTTTCTGTCACAGCAAATTCTCTTTCTATAGACCCAACCCACTGGTTGAGTTCTTATTTAGTAGGATGCCAACAAAACATTAGATCTTAAGTTTGTTCGAAACCGGCAACGGAACCATTTGTTGGTTACTTTGGGCAGACCTAGGTTTACTTATAGTGTACCAACAACACCCCTAACTCATTGGCCCTTTCGGCAACAGACCGCAAAACGGCCTGAAGTCTCACCCGAAGTGATCTTATATGGGTTGGCTAAAGACTCAAGTGTTGTTAACCAAGTTCTGAGGCATCCTAGTGTCTCACGGCTCTCCTTAGCCAGCGAGGTATTTCTGCGAGTCGCAGTTCTCCCTTCCTCATGAACTCTGATAGGGGGAGGACTCCTATCGCATCGCAACGATTAGGATGATGCACAAACTCTCCATTCTGTGTTTCTCACCATCTGTGATATCTCACACCACAGCTCCTATGTCGGTACGATATAGCCTTCTGTCAATGCGATATCTCCTATAGTACGGCCCAATGCGACTCTCAAGGTCGAAAGGGTTTCCCACTGGGAGGAATAACTCGGCTAACCTCCAACAGGGTGTTAAACAATATTACACGAACTTCACGGTTCAACCCACTCACATCGCTATCCTTAACTTACTGAATAAGTATACTAAAAGAACTTAAGAGAGTAGCTATTACTATGCGAAACAAGCACTGATAAACTAATAAGCAAACACTTGATACATTTAAACTCGCCTTTAACCTTCTATAATGATGTAACTGAATGAGAACATACAGACATTTTACTAACTGATATACGACATTCATGTAAGAGATAACAGGTAGTAACTAAGTAAAGCACAATCACATGAAGTAGTCACATAACACACTGATTCTACGTGGTTCACTTCCAGGGTAGAAGCTACATCCACGGGAACTGGTTTATATATTATAACTTGGGAGAGTAAACACAGTTCCGCTGCAACCTCATATGCAGCTGATATCTTCTGGGTAACTCCGCGCACACCACCAGGACCCCTTCTCTCTTAGATCTCTTCTCTTCTTATATTGCTTCTCTTACAATATACTCTTCCTCTCTCTCTCTCTCAATCCCTGCGGATTGTTACATACATACTCTAGGAGTCAGCTACTGGTTACAGTAAGATACTACAAACTGAATAACAGAACCAGAGCTCGGCTCTTCTATAATACAAAAGAGGTATGAGCTAACAGATCATCGACTGACTAGCTGAATAGCTAACTAGCTAACCTTTTACAATACAAAATACATCCCTTTATAGGCGGCCCGAAGGTCTCACCATTACAACACTGTGGGCCTCTCCCAACAGTAACCCAAAACCCTAACTATGACAGTCAGTCTATCTGTACTCGAACTGTCGCTTTCTGTCACACCACAGCTTCCTGCAGTCTTCCACGCTTCCCGACGCTGACCGTGGGTACTGGCGCCGCTTCCTTTTCTATCCTTCGTCTTCAATACCTCGGCCTCGTTGCTCCTTTTCCTTTATGAGGGTAGCTGAGCCCTACTATCTTTGCCACTGCCTTAAGTGCAGTGGTTGAGCTTTCTCCTCTCGGCTACTCAGGTATTGTTACCTTTGACTTAGTCGTTCCAAAATAGCGGCTTTTCCCGTAGCTGCGGGACCCTACTCCAACAACTAATGTGAAAATGTTCACCAGGGGGATATCGGAAGAACAAGAATCGGGAAGGTGAAAAGAAGGTTCAAGTTCTAACACTAAAGTGAAGACTCGACTCAAGGGAAGGGGATCTATTTAATTTTTACACAAGCTTGAAACATAAGGTAGCTATGCTTGGAACATGATTTCATTTTTATGCAAGCTTGAAACCAAAAGGTAAACTATGCTTAAGGAAACCTACTTCATTTTTTAACGAGCTTGAAATAGAAAATGAACTATGCTCAAGGAAAACTGACATGATGGTCGGGTACTATTTCATTTTTTAACGAGCTTGACATAGAATGGGAACTTTGCTCAAGGAAAAATTACATGATGGTCAGAACCTGACATGATGGTTAGGTGCTATTTCATTTTTTAATGAGCTTGACATAGAATGAACTATGCTCAGGAATGATTTCATTTTTATGCAAGCTTGAAACCAAAAGGTAAACTATGCTTGAGGAGTGGTTTTATTTTTTAATGAGCTTGAAACCAAAATGTAAACTATGCTCTAGAAACCTGATCCTACCGAACATGATATCGAGAGGTCAGTAGTTTTCCCCCATTACATAAAATCTAGCGGCTTAGCTCCATTATGATGTCCATAGACTAGGGTTATTTATAGGGATTTAATGGATAGAGATGGTTGAGAAATTAGTGGGTGAGGTGGCCTCTAAGATCCTAGGATGAGGGATCTTGAGCTCAACCAACCCACAATAGTAGGGATAAGGCAGGACATGAGGCTTATCATCTAGGAGCCTCGAGAAAATTCTATTTTTCCCTTTTTACCTAGGGTACCGCGTTTCCCCTTCTATGACAAAGTGGTTCTAGTAATAACCGCTTATGGACCAAGGACAATAAGCGGTGGCACCGCTTATGGGCAATAGATGATGTGCGATGTGAAGAGGGGTAACGCTCCTGGATAAAGGGGCATGTGTGGTGCTAGGAATTTCTATGAAATATTGATGAAAAACCATTTAGTTTCCACTCTAGAAGCTGGGATTCAGGGCAAGTAGGTATGTCAAATGTCTTATCACATGATGGTGATAGGATTTTGGTATAACATGCTCACGTTCCCTCTATTCTAGAACCATCCTACACATTTAATTCAAGTTTGGGTCATTAGATGTCTTTAAAAAACTTGAACGCGGTCTCATACACAACTATTTTCTAAACAACCGTGTATGTACATGACTTTGGGGCATTTTTCTGCGTATATCTAGCCCTATACACGAAAAAATCCTTGATTTCTGCATGGGATATGGTGCATAATTTATGATGGCCTAGAAATCAAATTAGACCATGGAAAATTGAAAACATTACATGTAAATGAAAGAGCAGGGCATGGGAAATTACCTGGAAAAAACGGTGTCGGATTCCGCCGACTGGATCTCCCGGAATTCGCATTTGAAGTTCTAAGCTCAATTGTGTAAAAATTTCAAATGTTATATAATGTTTTGAAATTTTTACTATTTATAGAAATTTTCAAATTTTTGAAAATTTTTACCACCTTTTCTATAGTTTTGGACCGTTTTTTACTAATATATGATGTAGGAGACCGTTTTGAGCGTCGTTTCGATCGTTGTTTTGACCCATTCGTGCCAATTTCATGTATGATGTTTAAACTGGAATATAGGTTAGGTTTCAACTCCATTTTCATTTTGCATGACCATATGACCATTTCATTATAACCTTAGGTACAAACCCATTTTATCTTGCCACGGAACCTTCTTGCTGTTTTAGAAGTGGCATGCTTAGAATGGTAGAGCTTGACCCTACATGGGTACCCTAGTTAGATCCTTATTTGCATTTTGTTCCCAACCTGACAGTTTGTCTTTAGGGTGTGGGAGTCTATTGTATAGTATCGCCATGAAATTTCGCAAGAGCCTCATACTCCTCTTGATCTTTTGCTAGCCTGTTTCATCAGGACTCCCTTATGTCAAGTTGTAATTGCATTATCATGAGCTTTTCCTACCTCATTCAGCCTTATGCCGGCTTCCCTAGCTTTGAGTATCAGCCATATAAGTTGAGTTTTTCTCATGACTAGCTACGCAGAGCCATTTTATATATTTTTTGCAGCTTGATTCCCTATTTTTACTGAGAGGGGACTTTCCCCTGAGTGTCGCTATCCTACACATGTGTCCTTGCATTGAGCATAGCTATGTTCCACTGCTTGGAACTAGTTTGTTTTCCCATTTGACACTCGTCTCCTCCTAGTCTGTAACTTTAAAGCAATTTTATTCTTTTTCAAGCTTTTCAATAATTTGAAAAAGTCCAAAAAAAATTAAAAAACCAAAAAGCCGGACAAGAAAAGATGTTATCTTTGGTAGCAGTCGAGTCGTGTCACCTTCAAACAAAGCACTGTATATCACATCTATTGGTTGGGTCAATAGTTTGAATTTAGGAATTGTACTTGTTTATCTGAGTTTATCTCCATCGACTGGTTAAGCTTCCAGTCCCTATGGAGCCTATGTTGATGCCTCCTGTGTCGCAAAGATGTCCCAGTTTTGCATATCGAGTTTATGCTGCCTACTTTCAGTCACCATCTGCCTTTATGCTCTTGTTCGAAGGAATTTGAAACTTGAGTCAGCCATTCCTCAGTTATCTTGACTTTTCATGTCATCCATTCTCGGTACAGTTACTGGTTCATGCACATTATGATTAAGTCCTTCCACATTATACAGCTTTGCTGAGTACCTCATGTTGGATGATGGGGGATGCCTTAATGCCCTCCTTCCAGTGGATTTCATCCCATCGAATTCAGATCATTTATTCTGGGATAGGAATCTAGAGTCATGTTTGAGTGTCTTAAGACTTGCAGTCATTAGTGGTAGGTTCTCTCGCCATCGACAGTTTTTGGGAATACATCAATGTCCCCTGATCGATGGATTCTCTCAAGTGTTCGACCTCAACACATTTATTCACACTTGTTAGTTTGAAATCTAGTACCTTGATTCCCATTTTCATTATTGGTGGGTGATCTCATGTTTGTTAATGGTATACATCAATGACTGATAATTAGACGATGGACTACTATGTTCGACCTCAACACCTCTATTCACATAGTAGGACATGTACTCATTGCGGTTTGTGTAGAAGACCTTCTAGATTGGTGGCATCTCTTCTATGCTACCTCCTTGATCGTGCCAGTTTTCATGAGATTTCAGCTGTCGTGACTTGATTACAATATATGTCAGACATTTCCATCCATTATGAAGATCTTGATCCATTATATATCTTCAGACTTCGTGGAGATCATGATCCTTTGTATATCTTCATCATGGATATTCTGATCTATTTATATTGTATGTGGAGATGACCACATATGTTATATTGTATCATGCATATTCATGGACATTGTACTCTTATGTATCCGGGACTGCTATATCTATTTGCAGTTATGTGTAGAGTTGTATCATTGTATAGTGCTGATTGGATGACTAGTTCTTCCACTAGGTTCTTCTCACTTCACTTCTGGGATGGACTTATAATGTATTTCAGCCATCGTATGACCCCTCTGACCTCACACATTAGGGGGCATCTGTTATAGCTTATTTTACCACACATGGTGAATCACATTTTTATGGCCTTCCCTATCCCTCTGTAGACTCCTTACACCCCATGGACCATTTTTGTACCTTTGATGTTTCCAAGATCGTCCCTAAAAACATGCAAAAATTGTCATACGCAACTTTTAAACCTTTTATCGCATATATACGCGGGTTTGACCCCTAAAACCACGTACATCGGGATGTGTACAAAAGGCCAAATTATTTTGGAGTTTTCCTTGAGGTGGATCTGACTCACTTGTCTCCTGGCCTTCCATATGCCTTGGGATCATTCGGATTCAACCTTTCATTACCCCATTGAAGAGATATATAAGGAAACCTTTGGATACATTGAAGGCATGAGGAATTGAGAGTAAGAAAACTATAGTCCATTGTTTCTAGAGCTTATACTTGATTATGCATTCATTTGTCCCTTGAAGCACTTTTAAGTTCTTCCCAAGCTTTCCTTTTGCTTGCGAGCTTGCTATCGAGAGATGGAGGATTGAAGTGGTGGAGGCCCAAGTGGGGGACTCAGTTTCTCCGATTCGCGGACATGCTGAAAGAGGTTGTCTCTATTTTAATCTATGTTTTATATTAATAGAAATATCTTTTCTTGTCCAATAATGTGTATTTGAATGAATATTTGATTCATGGATGATTTCAAATGCTTATATGTTATTGATTATATATGCTAGAGTAGGTATAACATGATTATATATGGCATGCTTGTCTTGTTTATTGAATGTTGAGGAAGCAATTTATCAATTCAAGCTGGAGTTAGAAATATCAATGGGGATTTACATCAACTGTCTGGAATAAGGTACAAATCGAGATCCTTTAGTGTTAGATATTTGGTTTCTCTTACATATAGGAAAGGATTGATTTCTGGAGTCAAGTTGTCTGTTGTGGTACCCCAAGCCGTAGTAATTTCTCTCCGTAACACTTAGTGTTGACATGCATCTCCATGAAACCAAACATTCTCATCCACATAAGCTCGAAATTTTCTGTCTATGCTCTCCAATGGCTTAGGCCAAGTGATCAATCCAAAAGCATAACAATACTTCAATGGTTCTCCCCTCAACCATGCACATGAGCTTGTATTTATAAGGCTCAATGGATAGGAATGGTTGAGATATTTGAATATGAGGTGGCCTATAATATCCTAGGATGGGGGATATTGAGCTCAACTGACCCACAATGATAGGGATAAGGGAGGACAGGAGGCTCATGAAATAGAAGCCTCGAGAAAATTCTCTTTTTCCCATTTTACCTAGGGTACTGCTTTTCTCCTTCAATGACAGAGTGGTTTTGGTAAGAAACGCTTATGGACTAAGGGCCATAAGTAGTGGCACTGCTTGTGGCTAACAAGGGATAGGCAGTGCAAGCAAGGTACCACTCATGGATAAAGGGGAAAGCACAGTGCTGAGCATTTTTGTGAAAGATTGACAAATGGTATGAGTTTCCACTCCAAGTGCCGGGATTAAGGGAAAATAGGTATGTTACGAGTCTTATCACATGATGGTGACATGATTTTGGTATAACAGAGAGTTATTCTATTAGACCTTGAATATTTTCCTCTCCTGTGTCCTTCTCCTCTTTAGAGTCTAATTTGACAAATTCTTGAGAAGATTTCATCCATACCTTATTATCTAATATTTCATCCTGATTGTTCTGGATCGAAAGTGAAATAGCTTCCTCTTCCACCAGTGTTTCAACAACTTTTTCCTGCAAAGGTACTTCTACAATCAATTCTGAGGATGTTGGTTCTTGTGTGACATCACCTCCTTCCTAAAGCCTCTTTTTTTCAACTTCAATAGCCAATGGTGAAGATGTTGGTTTTTATGTGGCAACATATTCCTGTGTTCCAGTGTCAGTATCATCTTGAGTTTCGGCTGGAACTTCTTGATTCTCAGTTGTGGCTTCAATCGAGGGTTGCAGAGTTGTTGGTTCTTGTGTAATATCTTTCTGCTCTTCCTGATCCTCTAGAAAATTGGGTTGCTCCCGAGTTACTTCCATATCCCATGAGAGATGAGGTTGGTCCTCAATTATTTCAGTGTCCCTAGATAGATGAGAATACTCCCCAAATGTTTCAGTATCCCCTGATGGTTGGGACTGCATCTGTTCATATTCTCCTAATTCCACATCGGGGATTATGTCCACCTCAAGATCAGTTTCTCGTAGCTGAATGAGAGTCTTAGCAAGGTTTTCTGAAGATATTGGTTCTTGTGTGACAATATCTTGATCAACTTCAACATTTTCCTGTTGCTGAAGTTCTCCCTCCACTAGCTCTATGTCCTGAGATTGTTCTGGGGTCATAGTAAGGACTCCTAGGTTTATATCAGGGATTGTCTCAACCTCTGGCTCACTCACTTCCAATTGAGTAGCAGCTTCAACAAATATTTCCAGGGTTTTTGGTTCTTGTGTAACAAACCCCTATGACTGAGCTTGAAATTGATCACATTCCCTTACCTCTACATCAAGGATCCCTTCCACTTCTGGTTGTTATTTATCCCTCAATTCTCCCGCAGATGTTCCTCTCTCTTCACCAACTATCTGTTTGGGTTTTTGTGTCACAAATGCATGCATTATGACTTTCTATCCTGAGTAGATAAAGATTTCTCCACTCTCAGGGAAAACTATTTTTTTTAATTCATCACCTTCCTGAGCCGAAAGTGGTGCTTCAATCTGACCTATAGTTTCCACAAGTGTGTGCAATCTCCTTTCCACCTATTTCTAACATGTTTCCTTCCATATTTCCACTTTCTTCCTAAGCACTTGCACCTCTTCCTTCAATAGACCATTTTCAAACAGAAGTCCCTCAATTTTAGGTTCCTCTTCAAGAGGTTCTTGTGGGGCAACATTTGCCTTTGGTCTCAAGATGGGAAATTCAATGTTTGCTTCAATATTTCCCCATTTTTCCCACGCCACTTCTCCTATTGCGAATGATCTGGTTCTACTTATTCTCATTGGCCTTGATGCCTCCACCTCCTCCTTTGATATTCTTCTCTTCTTTTGTGGTAGAGGGGCTTCCAATTCTATAGATGATGTAGAAGGAATGTTTCTTATTTCAGTGTCTTATTTGGTCTCGACCATCTCTGTTTCCTCCTTGATAAGAGTTCCCCTCCATTCTAGAGAAGATTTGATGGTGAAAAAATCTACATTTTCTTTTGTCATCATGGCTCCTACAACTTTAGCTTCAGCTGTCGCACCATCAAATGCTTCTCTAGCTTCATCTTCTGCTGATGGAGCTCCCAAATCATATATCCCTTCTACAGGTTTTGTTGCTACTGCATCCTCACCTAATTCTTCTTCTTGGTTATCAGATTCTTTTTCATCCCCCTCTTCTTGATCATTTGATTCTTCTGCATCCCCTTCTGCCTGACTATCTAATTTTGCCTCCTCTTCCCCCCCAACTGAATTGGAGGGACTTTGGTCCTCTCGTTCTTCTGCCATTCCCCCTAACTAGGTTGGTGACTCCTCTTCATCCTGTGTTTGAACACCCCTCAATAGTACAGGTTCTTCATACTCTATTGGAACACCAAGAAAAAAGTACATGTCCATGATTTATTGGGGATTGGCCATTGAACTAGTCCCAAGTTTGGTTTCTCTGAGCTAAGTCCCTTAAGATGAGAAATTTAATCAGGCCATGATGGGTGAGGGATGAGTATGGGTGTCTGGATGATTTCAAAAATCCTGCCATATGATGCAAGTCTTTAAAGAGATAAAAGGGTGTATTGACTAAAGCCCTATGGTGCAAATGAGACAGTAAAGGAAATTCAGAGAAATACATAGTTTGATATCTACCTTCACACATAATGTACTTCTTCAAGAAGATCGCCACTTCGTTCCAGGGATGAGGTAATTACTGTAATGCTATCCCCCTCTTTTCTTGGAGGACCTCTTCACTAGCTAGCAGAAACTCCTACATTGCAGCAACATTTCGAACTCCTCTTCCAAACCAGCCTCTTCCAATTTGAGGAAGGCCCGTGACTTCTTCTACAATCTCCTCATTAACTTCTATATGTAACCCCATGACCTTTGAATGGGTTTCTCTCAGATTCAAAGAAAATTGTAGAACTGTTTCTCGGTGAGAGCTACTTAATCGTTGGAAAAAATCGGTCCAGCCAGCAGCTACGAAGATGGCGAAAACCTCAGCATTTATGTGCAATTCCTGCATATTTGTAGGTTCGTGTCTAGCTACAATACCCATGGTTTATATCCTTCCAGGTGCTGGTATTAGTTCAATAATTTATAGGCCCAGTAATGGAGGTTACAGCATAGAGTAATACACGAACAACTGATGTTGGGGTTCCGCAAATTAGGAAATTTAAGATAGTCGGAAGCAGGGAATCATTAGTAATATTTGACCCCAAATTAGGAAAAAGTTGACACTCATAGGATAAGATCGAGTACCCATAAGATCGTGTGAATGGACAATTAATGAAGCGTGGGTATAATGACATGTATGAAAAGGAGAGCATGATTAATTTTTTCAAATCTACTTAACTATTAATCATGTAAATAATTAGAACCGTACCTTAGCAATTAAGCAATGATCCACGATTTCTCAAGATAATACAGTGTGTCAAATGCTACCATCAATTTTAAACATAATTGCGTGCATGCTGTGATGATGTTCCTCCCGGCGAGCCAAAAACTGTCTTTTCAACCTTGAAGGAAACATAATCGAAGTCGTGAGGTGATTCAAAATCAACAAAATCATGGGCGACAGAAATTTCAGACAAATCTGGAGGAGTTTCAACCCTTCTGTGGATAAATATGAAGGATTCGTAGTTGCAAAAAATAGGAGAGTTCTACTAAAATAAGCAGAGTCACAGCTTTGAAAAACAGAAAAAGTATGCTAGAATTGGTGAAGTCACAGCTGCGTGAAATGAAAAAATAGGTCATTTTTATGAAGTCACAGCTACACAGAACAGGAAAATGGGATGGTTTTTACAGAGTCATAGCTACATTGAATGGAAAAATAGGCAAGTTTTACAGAGTCACATACATGGAATGGGAAAATGGGAAGGTTTTTAGAGAGTCGCAGCTGCGCAAAACGGAAAAAATAGGCATGCTTTATGGAGTCGAAGGTGTACAGAATAGGAAAATGGGAAGGTTTCTTTTTACAGAGTCACAGCTAAGCGGAACGAAAAAAATAGCAAATTTTACAGAGTTGCAGCTGCACAGAACTGTTCATCATTCAAATTATTTTCTTCTTCATGGATCTTTTTTTCAAAATAGGAAGTTAGAATAGGGGTTCTAGTCATCAGGCCTGGTCATGACCATTGCTCCCTAAGTTAGTTCCTACACAGCTTCTTCAAAAATGATCAAGCATAAAGGAAAACAAAGCAAAAAGAAATAAAAATAGTAAACATCAATTTATATATGTACAAAAAATTTTGTGTGGAAATCACAGTGACTTCCTAAAGATTGATAGGGATAGAGAAATATTCCTTCCCTTGCACTAACTAGTATCCCGGATCAGCTGCAACCTGTGAAATAAACGCATCCCTTGAAATTGGTTTGTGGTACAGTCGCAGCCTGTGACCATTAGCAAATAATGGTGTATGGTTTTCGTCAATGGTGACCAAGCGGACTGTACCATTATCAAACACTTTGTCTATCTGATATGGACCAAACCATCTTGTGCGCAGCTTACCTTTGCAGTCCCTTTTGAACATTGAATCGTATAATAATTCCTAGTCTCCTTCATAGAAGACCTTCTTCTTGATGAACCGATCGTGCCATTTGGATCACTGCTGCTAAATCAATGTTTGTTGGTCCACTGCAGCTATACATTTTTCATCAAGTTCATTTAATTGATTCAATCTACTCATCTTCACCTCTGTTACATCCAATTTTACATTCATGGCCGTCCTGAAAGTATTGATTTTGAATTGGATGGGGAAGACAACACTCTTACCATACACCAATTCATAGGGGGAGAACCCAGTAGTATTGCGCCAAGTAGTCTGATATGCCCACAGTGCTTCCAGAAGCCTATCAGCTTAGTCTCTGTGATGGCTTCTGACTATGTTAGTAAGGATAGATTCAATAAATTTATTGGTACTTTCCACTTGGCCATTGGCCTGGGGATGGTAAGGTGAATTTATCCTATGCTGAATATATTACTTCTGTAGCACAGCTTCGAATTTATGTGACAGAAATTGTGGTCCTCTATCTGTGATTATTTCTTTGGGTAACCCAAAATGAGTGAATATTTCCCTGTACAAGAAGTCTATTACAGCCTGATCATTGGATTTCACCAATGCCACAGCCTCCACCCATTTTGTCATGTAGTTAGTGCAAACTAAAATGTAAGCTTTCTGCTTCCAGGAAGGGTTGATAGGCCCAACAAAATCTAAGTCCCATTTGTCAAAGGGTTCAACCACCAACTATGGTTGCAAAGGAATTTCGTCTAATCTGCTAGGTTGGCCCATTCTCTGACAGCTAACACAAGCCTCGATGTACTTCTTCGTATCCCTGAAAATTGTTGGCCAATAATAGCCCATTCTTAACACCTTATGACCTATCCTTTTGTCTACAAAATTTCCTCCACATGGGTCATCATGATAGGCCTTCAACATATGGAATAATTCATCCTCCCTGTCACATCTTCTAATCTCAAGATCAGGACCTGTGTAGAAAAGATGACCATCTATCCAACAATACCTGGCACTTTGTTGAATAATTTTCCTTTTCTCTCTTTTTGATAAATGTGTCGGAAGATTTCTTGCAGCCAAGTAGTTAGCAACATCAACATACCAAGGGTAATGAGATGAAACTATAAATAAATGTTCATTTGGGAAATAATCTTCAATTGGTAAGCTGTCATCACTGTTAGTAAAACAAGATAAAAAATCAGCAACAACATTTTCTTTCCCAGGCCCGTCAACAATGGTAATATCGAACTCCTGTAATAGTAAAAGCCATCTAGTTATCCTATCATTTGTAACTGGTTTGTTCATTAAATACTTGATGGCCGAGTGGTCAGTGTGTACAAACGTGGGATATCCAATAATGTAATGGATGAATTTGTTAATGGAGTAAACAATGGATAAAAATTATTTCTCTGTAATAATGTAATTGAGTTCAGCAGGAACTAAGTTTTTACTGATGTAGTAAATTGCATATGGTGCTTGGCCATCCTACTGTCCCATCACTGCTCCAATGGTAGTGTCCAAGGCATCTAAAGAAATGTGGAAAGGTAGATCCCAATTGGCCCCCCTTAAGATAGGAGTTGTAGACAACCTCTTATTAAGTTCAGTGAATGTTGTCTAGCATGCATCATTCCAAATAAACTGTACATCCTTCATCAACAGAGTAAACAAAGGAGAAGGTAGTTTGGAAAAAATTTCTATAAATCTTCTATAATAACCAGGATCCCTAAGAAGCTACGTACCTATTTCTATGTTCCAGGAGCGGGTATATTTTCAATTACCCTAATTTTGGATGGATCTACCTAGATACCATCAGTAGAGATAAAGTGCCCTAGCACTACACCCTCGCTCATTATCATTATGGAACTTTTCATTGCTCAAAGATAGCTAGGTTTGCTCATATCATGTTAAAAAATTCTCTATGTTTTTCAATTCCTCCTCAAAATCACTGCCATATGGGGTAAATTCATCCATGAATATCTCCATACCGTCATTGACCATATCCGAAAAGATGTCGATCACAGCTCTCTGAAAGGTGGCTGGTGCATTGCACAAACTGAAGGGGATTACCTTGTATGCAAAGGTACTCGAGGGAAAGGTGAAGGTGGTATTCTCTTGGTCCTGAGGAGCAATATGAATCTGATTGTACCCACTAAATCCATCTAGAAAGGAGAAGAACTTCTTCCCAGACAGGGTGTCAAGTACCTAGTCGATGAAAGGTAGAGGAAAGTGATCTTTCTGTGTTGCCTTGTTTAACTCTTTGTAATCCACACAGACTCTAAATTTCCCATTATTCTTGGGTTCTATCACAAGTGGAGAAACCCACTCGATGTCTGAGATCAGGTATATAAACCCTGCTTCCAAGAGTTTTAGAATTTCTTCCTTCACAATGTCCCTAAGGTTGGGGCTCATCCTCCATTGTGGCTAGCACACAGGGCGGGAGTAATTTTTGATATAAATGTGGTGGGTGCATAGATTAAAAGGGATACCCTTCATATCTGTGTACTCCCAGGAAAATTCCCCCTTATTCTTTTTCAAGAGAGTGATCAAGCATTCATGTTCATCAGGAGCGAGGTTAGGATTGATATTCATTGTTTTTCCTGACTCTATCTCAACTGGAATACTTTTTTGATTTTTTAGCACTAGAATTATTTGGGTGTCACTGAATAACATCTCCTCTATGATATTTTATTGATATTCTCCACCTAGGGTACTATTCAGAATCTAATAAATTTTTTTGTTGAGAGAAGTGGGCTCACTGATGAAACTATTAATGGAATCGTCCTTTGTTTCATCCTTGAAAGTCAAGGCCTTCCCTATTGTTAACAGTGGTTGAATGCCCTCTTCTTCTTCTAGCTCCATCCATAATGGAGTTTCAGCTTCTAGACTAGGTCAAGCTGGAAGATATAGGGTAATTTTTTTCATTTCGGTCCCATCTGAAATGGTCATAGACCATGACCGACAGCTGATGTAGGCATCTGTTGTAGCTAACGATGGTCTTCCCAGGATCAGCAGATGTCCTCCTAGCTGCGACTTGGGTTGTAGAACCAAGAATTTAGAAGGGTAATCTCATGAAGCAACTGAGACGATGAGGTCATCTAAGATTCCCTCGGGTTTGATAGTGGACCTGTCAGCTAGTTCTAGAATGGTAGGGGTTGGCCAAAGATTGGTGAGCCCAATTTTATGTACATCTTCTATGGTCATAACATTAATAGTTGTGCCTAGATATACCAGCACATTCAGTATCTATGTGTTCCCAATCTACACAGTGATAGTAGGGTTCCCAGGTTCATTGTATTTGTCCAGGAGAGTTTTTCCCATTATAAATTCAGATAGTTTCCCTATGACATGGATAGTGAGAGGATCTCTAGGTTTTCTACCTATTTTTCTTACACACAGGTCTCAGAATGTCTTGGCGTAAATAGGCACATCATGGAGGGCCTGCAACAATGGAATTTTGACATAAATATTTTTCAACTCTCCTAAAAGGTTAAACTGAGGTTGTTCCACTGATTTCTGTAGTGTTAGTCTTTCAGGATATGGAGGTTCTCTAATCCGTTATGTAGGATGCATTTCAATAGTTGTTTCCCTATGTGTTTCAGCTGGTGTCTTGGTAGGACTTTCAACATCCTCAATAATGGGGACTATTGTGTGGGATGTGTTGCCGCCTTTCACACACCTGGGTTACGTGGCAGAAATATTCAAGCCACTCGGTGTGTCCTTGGGGGAAATACTCGAGTCAAGGTTGTCACCTTGTTCTTGACTCCTCCATTTAGGCTCAACTCCTAACGTAGCCAAGGGGGGTAGACCCTATTAAATTACTAAGACTAATTATTGAGTGTGATGGTGTTATAATGATTAAGTTTTTTAGGAGTTTTGAAGTTAACCAGTGAAAACAAAAGATAACAAGATGCAATATTTAAAGCAAATAATCACAATAATGACACTCAATATATATATAATTGAAAGAATTGATCAAAGTAAATCACCAGTGCCTTAAATGGAGTCAACAGAGAAAATAATGTGCTTTCATGTGCTTGAAAGAATGTTTTGCAAATGTCTCTTGGTAGATTTTAAATTAATGTGGAATGTGAATGAATTAAATTAGGTGAAAAGGGGAATCCATATATACCCGAGGGGTACTTGTAGTATGTCCAAAAGTGAACTTTCACAGCTACCCACAAGGTGGTTTGTGGGCTGGAACGTGTTATACCAAAATCCTGTCACCATCATGTGATAAGACTCTTAACATACCTACTTGCCCTAAATTCCAGCACTTTGAGTGGACTCATACCATTTTGTCAATATTTCACAAAAATGCTCAACATCGCGCTTTACCCTTTTCCCAAGAGTGGTACCTTGCTTGCAGAGCGGTAGCCCGGACCAGCCAGGGGACCATGTTGCAGGACAAGGTAGGCCCTTGATTACTCCCTTAGTATTATTTGAAAAATTGTCTCAATGGGGGTGATAAAGGTGAGAGATGAGATAGAACTAGAGGTATTAGGTCGGGATATAGAGGAACACCTGTTAGATGTAAACTCTGATGTTTGTGATACCATCCTGATGGGAGAAACTATTGAAACTGCCAGGGGAAAATTGGAAGATCATAAGAACTGAGGTATGGATACCTGCGGTGTTTTTAAGTCTTTCTTTCATTTCTTCTCTATCAAACCAACCCCCCAATGCCCTGAGTTTGTAGAGTGGTGTGCATAGAATTTATTTTCCACCGAAGGATTTATCATGAATAAGTCTAAGTCCAAAATCCTTTTCCCTGTTCAAGCCTCCATCATCAGCAAAACCCTCGATATCCTCGACACATTTGTCGATTTATCCCAAGACTATCGAGAAGAAGACATTATACACTATTTTGGAGAGTCTACTAATGAAAGTAAAGAATCCTTCCTAAAGAACTGTTCTAAGCCTGATAGTGGACCCTAATATGCTGACCTAAGGAAGGTTAGGGTAGACCCTAATACGCTGCAATCTTATTCACCTGATTCCTTGTGGCCAAACCTAGGAACCCCACCAAAAGCTGAAGAGATAGCCTCTGTCTTTCAAAATACCCAAGTACCCAATCCCTTATCCATTCTTAGCCGACCCGCCTCAATGGTTGCTGCTAGATTCTCTCCGTTGGCTTTACCTCTGGTCCTTCACGACCTCCCCACGAATTATTCCCAAAGGATTGCACTCTACGATGGGGAAGGAAATGTTTCAGCGAGGTACCATGTGGATAAGTTTGACAACTTTATTGACCTGGAGGAGGTAGATGATGAAGATGTCAAAATGAGGCTATTCGCTCAGAGTTTGTCTGGGGAGGCCAAATAATGGTATAAGGATTTTCCACCTAGGTCTATCTACAGCTTTGCTAGCTTTCAGACCATATTTCTAGAAAGATGGGACGACAATAAAATCCCACTACAAGTTTTGTCTCAATATAATAATCTCAAGAAGGGAGGTTTTGAATTCGTCCATGAATTTTCTAGCCAATTCATGCGGGTCTACAACTCGATACCTGCTGATATCAAACCTTCACCTGGAGTAGCTAAACTCCATTATGAAGACGCCTTTGACAACAACTTTGCTTTACTATTAAGAGAAATAAATTCCAACACCCTCCTAGTCATGTTCACTCACGCCCTAGAAGTTGAGCCCAATATGATGGCATGTGGGAAAATTAAACCCAGGGCGAATATTGATAGGAGAAAGGGTCGAGAAGAAGCACGCCCCTCTACCTACGCTTCTTCATCCAGTGATATAAAAATTTGATTTGATGCTCAAAACCATGGAAAATTTGATGGACAGGTTGACGGTAGAATCTAGGCCGGTGAACCGAGAACCAAACGAGCCTCAAATAAGGAATCCAAATTTCAAGCGGTCGGTCCCTCCCCCACTCCAACCCAATATACCAAGGGATGTGAGGAATCCAAGAAACCCTGAAGAGAAGACGATTAGGCCTCCTTTCCCCAAAAACTATGTGGCTGCTGAAGATGAGGCTAAGTCCACCGAAGATCACATCCATCATTTCAGCTACTTAGACTCTGAGATTTACTTGACAGAAGAGGAACATAATATGTTCGCTCAAGTAGATGGAAAGACCTTGACCGAGGAATTAGAGCAATATCATAAAGGGTATATGCATGCTATAGACGACATCAAGAAGATCAAACTGAGAAATAGGGACGTGGCCATACAGAACAAAGGTGGTGACTCTAATGCTGACACTGTTGTATCTAAAGGAGGGTTAAACCGAGATCAGCCTTCTAGTAGTCATGCCGGTCTAGGGAAAGAAAATGACAAGAAAAAAGGCCTAATGGTACCTATAAATGCAGGAAAATAAAGCAGTAATGCAAATAGATTGGACCCAGTGGCACCCATAGAGCCGATCAAGACCTTCCCCACATTTGACCTCCAAAATGAGCTAGCTAAACTGAAGATATCGATTCCTTTTAACGAATTGTTGAGGAATCAGGGAATACAGAGACACTATCACGCATATGATTGTGAATCAAGGGGAAGCTCACCCCGATATCTTGGAGCTGACCAAAGACAATCCTACCATTGTTCTAGGGTCTAAGATCGACAGCGTGGACAACAAAGATGAGGAGGTGCCCCCCTTTTACATGAGCTTAAATGTCCATGATATGGTGTTACACAATGCCATGCTGGATTCAGGAGCCTCACACAATGTGATGCCTAAAGGAGTGGTAGAATGCTTGGGGTTGGATATTACCAGACCCTACAAAGACTTGTATTCCTTTGACTCTAAAAGGGTGAAATGTCTAGGACTGATCAAAGATATGGTGGTTTCTTTGAATAAACTCCCCTCTAAGGTTGTGGTCATGGACATCGTCATGGACATCATCATGGACGACATTCCCACCAAGTTTGGTATTCTATTGTCGAGATCTTGGACTTCGAAGCTAAAGGGTAGCTTGCAAATGGACATGACTTATGCTACCATTGATGTTCGGAATGAAAGCAAGAGGTTATACAGTGAGAAGAGGTTGCCTTATGTATTGAGCATTCAGACTCAGCCTGAAACCCATCACGTCTATGCCATTGAAATAGACTTGGGGTCCTCTATTTTATTCAATGATGTGCTTCCTTGCGACTCCAAGGTCCATGGGCCACACAAAGATGAAATAGGGTCCAACAAGCTGGGGGTCAAGGAAGGAAGTCAGAAAGATGAAGGACTATGGAAAATGTATTTCAATAGCTCTATGTCCAAAGCTAGTGCTGGCGCAGGTGTGTATATTATCTCCCCCATTAAAGATAAAAAATCTCACTCTTACAAGTTAATTTTTGAATGCTCTAACAATGTAGCAGAGTATGAGGCCTTGTTGCTAGGATTACATGCACTGAAGGATGTAGGCGCGAAAAGGGTCGAAATTTTTGGAGACTCAGAGCTTGTGGTAAATCAAGTGAATGATTTCTATCAGAGTAAACATCCGAGAATGAGAGCCTACTGGAATGAAGTGTGGGATATGTTCAAGAATTTATTCACTAGACACACAGTCCAAGTGATTCCTAGAGATGAAAACATGGTGGCAGATTCTCTAGTGACTGCAGTAGGGAGATTTGAAGCTCCAGCGGCACGAAAGAAGAAATATAAGGTGGAGATTGTGCACAGGCCTTCCATACCACATAACACCAAACATTGGCAGGTCTTTGAAAATGATATGCAGATCAAAATATTTTTGGAGATGTCTGGTGAGTTTGTGAATACTCACATTAATGAAGGTGGCTCTAACCCTGAAAACCTCCTAGACGTCGAAAGGGAAGGAGAAGAAGCCCTAAATATGGGGAAACTAAAAGACTCCTTGGGAGGCAAGGATATAGTATAGTTGGAAACCAATCATATCCCCAGGGGCCTAATACCCTTAGAGTCTCTTTTTGACCAGAATGATGTAGCCAAAGATCCTAAAGTCGAGCCTGCCACAGACGTCATCAAAGATATAAATATCGACACTGAAGAAGACCTAAAGATTATAAAGTTGTCTAATAAATTACCCGCTGTGGAGAAAGATGGGAACATGAAGGTGATGAAGAGGTACACAGATGTGTTTGCATGGAGTTATGAATATCTCAAAGAATATGAAACCTCCATCATCCAGCACACCAATCCAATCAAACCTGGAGATAAACCTTTCAAGCAAAAACTTCAGAGGATCAATCCAAAGCTAGTCCCTATCATTGAAAAGGAAGTGAAAAGGTTGTTCGATGCAAAGATAATCGTGACTCTGAGGTTTTCCAAATGGGTGGCCAATTTGGTTCCTGTATGAAAAAAGAATGGGGAAATACAGCTATGTGTGGATTTAAGGAATTTGAACAAGGTCTCTTTGAAAGATAATTACCCTTTGCCCAAAATGGACCAGATCCTGCAGCAGGTGGTAGGATCAGAAAGGATATCCACGATGGATGGGTTTTCTGGGTACAACTAGGTGAAGGTGTTACCTAAATACCAATAAAAAAACACTTTCACCACACCTTGGGGTACCTTCATGTACACAAAGATTCCATTCAGGTTGATGAATGCTGGAGCAACGTTCCAACGCGCCATGGATATCGCTTTTGTAAAAGAGAAAGCAAAATTTGTGGTGATATACATGGACGACATTACTGTGTACTCTAGGTGGGATAAAGATCATATCAGGCACTTGGAAAAAGTTTTCATCAAATGCAAAAGGTATGGCATTTCCTTGAACCCCAAGAAGTCAATTTTTTCTCTGGAGGAAGGGAAATTGCTTCGGCACATCATCTCAAAGGAAGGGATTAGGATCGATCTAGATAGGGTAAAGGGCATCTTGAAGGTTGAAGAACCAAGGAGCAAGAAATAATTCCAATCCTTTTTTGGTCAGGTCAAATTATTGAGAAGATTCATCCCTAGCTTTGTTGAAATCCTGATGGACATCACTGACATGCTAAGGAAGGATCATGAAATTAAATGGATGGTTGGAGCCAAGAAAGATTTCAAAGGTATAAAACAGGCCATTTCAGAAGCTCCTGTTTTGATCAGCCCTGATTTTAAAAAGGATTTTCTAGTATTCTCTTATGCTTCAGAACACACCGTAGCCGCAGTATTGCTACAAAAGAATGATCGGGGTGAAAAGCATCCTATAGCGTTCTTCAGTAAGATATTGAGTGATGGAGAATTAAGATATAGCATAATGGAAAAACAATCATACACCTTGGACAAATCCTTGAAGGATTTTAGGATCTATCTCCTCCATTTCCACATAATCGCCTTCGTACCATGCACCGTGGTGAAGAGCATACTTACACAACCTGACCCTGAAGGAAAGAGAGCCAAGTGGGTTGCCGTGCTCCTGGAGTATGACATAGAAATCAAGCCCACGAAGTTGGTCAAAGGGAAGGGATTAGCTAAAATTATGACAGATTCCCATTGTGACTCTTTGCAGCTAAATTTTCCTGCCTGTCAGTTCGGTCAAGAGGAGGCCGAGGTGCAGGTGAAGCCAGATTTATCTGCATCCCCTTGGTATGCTGACATTGTTTTTGTATTGCAGAATTTACAACCTCCTGCTGGTCTAAGCAAAACTCGAGCTAGATCCATAAAACTGAAAGCTGCAAAATTTTGGATCATAGAATAGTACCTCTATTGGAAGGATCCTGGGGGGATATTTCTGAATTGTCTTCTGGAGGATGAAGCTCGATGCATGGAAAAGGATTTCCATGAAGGGAACTATGGGGGGAATCATTCCTGCAAAGTCACCACAAACAAGATCCTGAGGGTAGGATTTTACTAGCCTTCGTTGTTCTCAGACGTCTATAAGGAAATGACGAGGTGTTACCAGTGTCAAATCTTTGAAGGAAGAAGGAAGGTGGTGTCTCTCCCCCTCAACCCTATATCTGTGGAGGCTCCATTTCAGCAATGGGGGTTAGACTTCATCGATGAGATAAATCCAAACTCTTATAGACAACACAAGTGGATTCTAACTGCCACTAATTACTTCACAAAGTGGATCAAATCCATACCCTTTCAGAGGGCTACAGAAGAAGTGATAATGGATTTCATAGAAAACAATATCCTGGTGAGGTTCAGCTACCCGAAGTGAATCATGACTGACAATGCCCCTGCATTTACGTCCAAGAAGATGATCAATTTCTGCCATAAATACCATATAAGCCTGAATCACTCTACGGATTATTACCCACAGGGTAATGGGTTAGCTGAGTCCTCTAACAAGAGCCTGGTGAGGATTATTAAGAAGCTATTAGAGGACAACAAGAAATCTTGGCACACCAAATTGAAATATGCTTTGTGGGATGACAGAATCAGCACCAAAAGCACCATCGGTATGTCACCTTTCCAGTTGGTATATGGGGCCGAGGTAGTTTTGCCCGCCTCTCTAGGCATTTGAGTCATGAAATTATTATGAGATCCATTAGATGAACTGAATCCCATTCAAAGAAGGATCAACCAGATCATTGAGCTTAATGAAGTAAGGGACAAGGCTTATGATAAGGTCCAAATACACCATGAGAAGATGAAGAATACCTTCGACAGAAAAATAAAGGAGGATGTTTTCCAAGTCGATGACTTGGTGCTAAAATGGGATGCCCCCCATGAAGATAAAGGGAAACATAGGAATTTTGACCATTTATGGGTAGGTCTGTACCTTATTGCGGCTCAGAGAGGAGATAACGCCTTCATTTTAAAATATCTGGATGGTTCGCAGTATGAAGGAGGCACAATGAATGAGAGGTTCCTGAATCATTACTTGGAATGAGGGGACTAGGTCCCATGTACCATAGTATAAATAAATTTCACTTTTCAATCAGTACAGGTGGTGAATCAAAATATTTGAAGCCCGCGGAGAAGGCCCTAATATCAGAAGAGGTAACCATCCTTTTAAAGTTTGTTTTTGTTTCAGACAGTTAGGTGATATAATATTTTCAATGGTTGAGGCACCTGGTCTACAGAGTTTCTTTGCTACCTCACTGGGAGGATAACGTCCCTCGTGGAGCTGGTTGTTAACACCCAATTAAAATTTGGGCATGGGTGTTCCTTGTGTTATTTGGCCCCATCGAGAAGTGTTAAGTAGGTGGTAGAAGGAGCTAATGGTGTGCGCAAAGTAAGGCTCACCAGCATGATAGTATGAGGATCAGGAAAGCAGAGTTGAGAAGGGGTGTTGGACGCGTTAAATAAAAGTCCTGATCAATGGCTGAAGGTGATCAGAGGGCAGATCAACGCCATCAAATCATTTCACATGGAAAACTTGCTGGACCAAAGACCACTCTTCAGCCTTACGAAATGGTTTAAATCTCAGACGCATCTGGAAATCAATATTAGACCCCACAAAGATCTATGGTCGAGATTCATTTTGCATCCCATACTTACGAGGAAAAAGATGCAAATATAGATTGTGAAAAGCGGTGCAGGACGTTTTGATCAACGGTGCTCGTATGGGAAAAGGCAAATCGACAGCTATAATTCATTTCGCGATCTGGAGTACCAAGGGAGGAGACAAAACTTCACCATGTGAAAAAGGGTGGGGTCTGCTAAGATCAACAGTCATGACGGGAGTTGATCCCAATCGATGGCTAAGTTGCATACACACAGAATAAGAACACATGTACAAATGGGAACCCCGTAGATCTACATCTTGAGATTGGGGAAGGTGAATCTACAGTGCAAGCATCCCGGGAAATGCACAAGGGTTATATTGTATAAAAAACTATAAAGAGGCCCATGTGAAGCTACAAAGATTTGTCTTTTCTGAACCCTCGAAGCTATCAAATATCCAAGACACAAATAGAGCGCTAGCCCAGACCAGCCAGGGGACCACGTTGCAGGACAAGGTAGGCCCTTGATTACTCCCTCAGTATTATTTGAAAATTTGTCCCAATAGGGGTGACGGAGGTGAGAGATGAGATAGAACCAGAGGTATCAGGTTGGGATATAGAGGAACACCTTTTATATGCGAACTCTGATGTTTTTGATACCATCCTGATGGGAGAAACTATTGAAACCACCAGGGGAAAATTGGAATATCATAAGAACCGGGGTATGGATACCTGCGGTGTTTTTAATTATTTCTTTCATTTCTTCTCTGTCAACCCAACGCCCAAGTGCCATGATTTTGTTGAGTGGTGCGCAGAGAATTTCTCTGCCACTGAAGGATTTATCATGAATAATTCTAAGTCCAAAATCCTTTTCCCTGTTTAAGTCTCCGTCATCCACAAAACCCTTGATATCCCCGACACATTTGTCGATTTATCCCAAGACTATCAGGAAGAAGAAATTATACACTATTTTAGAGAGTCTACTGATGAAAGTAAAGAAGCCTTCCTAAAGAAATGTTCTAAGCCTGATAGTGGACCAATTGACCTGTCTTACCCCATTGACCTCAGCTGGTTCAACGAAGAAAATCAGTGGTGCATATCCCTAGACATTCAATTTCTAGGTCTAGATACCGACGTGTACATCCCAGAGTCATTGTTGAGTCTTTTATTTGTCTTAGATATTTGCCAAACTGAACCTGAATTGTCTGGACAGTCAAGTCAGTCTTGTCGCCTTAAGTTTGATAAGTTCTTAGATGAGAACATTCGTTCTCAGTTAACAAACTTCCACGATGCCAGAACATTCAGGTTCGAGTCCTTTTTGCTGAGGATTTTCATATCCTACAATGAGGAAGACTTCTAGGTACCATAGTTGGCCATCACCACTGAAATGGCCACTGATTACTATAAATTCATGAACAAATTGATGGCCAAAATATATGAAGTTTTCTTTTAGAAGAGGTTTCCTAGGGTGTTGCCAAAAATGAGGCAAATGCTGCAATTGTCAAAAAGAAAGATGATAGGGGATTGGTTCCTCTCAGATTTTGGGACCACCATAAGACTGTATGGCTTCATGCATCCATCGTACATCTTTCCAGCTTTCTTGACACCCAGGATTTTCTGCTTGGAATTAATACATCAAAAAATTTATGGTCGAAGAGGAAAACTTCTTGAGCTTCAAGAAGTGTTCGAATTTGGTTTTTCCTTGGAAATTGGGACCATACACAGTCACAAACAAGGCTGCGCTGACCCTGGTCTCCAATTCGCTCAGAGGCATGGAATTTCCCCAATACTAGGCAATAAATTATGGTCCTCACCAGGTTATTGCCAACAGAAGAACAACTCTCAAATGCTGGACCTTTGAGCACACAGAGGTGCCTGGACTTAGAGAAAAAGTGAATTGGGATGATTTCCCTAATCCTACCACAATGGATACCAATGCCGAGCAGGACACAGGCTCGTAGTTTCTTGGAGCAGTTTCTCCCCAAAAGGATTTGGCTGCTGTAGTTGCGATCGCAGGGGGGTATTCATCATTGGTTAGTTATTCGGCGAGTTCAATGAAAATGGGAAGTACACATCTTATGGAAACTGATGAAGTGGACACTGCCAGCACCACCAAGAAGTAGAAAATAGATCCCACACAGCAATTGGTGCAGAAGGGACATCTGAAGAAGAAGAATGTAGTAAAGGTAAAGCAGCAGGTGGAGCCTAAAGCAGCCAAACTGCAGATATAGGAATACGTATTCGAAGGGAAGACTCTAAGCGATTTCGCATCCAAAGAAGAATGGTTGAGGTATTACATAGATGGAGCAGACAAAACCTTCAAGGAAACACCAAAACTATACAGAGAAGCCGCGTGTCTTCCTCATCCCAACGTGGCACTAAAAATTGTACGGGATCATGCCACTGATACCCTCATCTTAGCCTTGGTAGTAGGGAACAAGGTGTTTGAGGTCAATGTAAGCCTCTCTAAAGTTCCCACTTCTGACATCATACACCTGAACAAAGAGATCGGAGACATACTGAATACCATACTACTTAAATATTCTATACAATTGTCCATGTCAAAGGAGAGTAAGGCGAGGTCTTCTAGTATTTTAAGGAAGTCAAAGGTGGAAATCAAAGCACCTAAAACCCAAATCAACAATTTATAGAAGAAGCTATACAAATGGAGGGAGCTGGGAAGAAAGGGAGTGTGGTCCAGAAATTGCTCGATGACAAAGATAAAGAGATACAGGCTTTGAAAAAGAGGTTAAAACTCCTCGGCTCCCATATTTCTCAAGCAGATGAATTAGCTGACTTCAAAAAGGAAAAAGAGGCTCTGAATTCCAGGTTTACTGATAGCGAGGCTAAGCTGTTGACTCTTGAAGAAGAGGGGAGGAAATGGGAAGTAGATATCCAGCTCCTGAGGAAAGCGAGGAAAAATTAAAATCTAGACTGACAGCTAAGGATAGTGAGCTTCAAAGCATGAATACAGAGAAGGAAATTCAGTCCACAGGTACGACTGAAGAATTAGACACCACCTCCCTCTCCAAAGCAATGTCCTAGATAGTCCTGAAGGATACTGATCTCGTTAAACTGAGGTAGCAAGTCGGAGAAGTAGAAAAGGAAAGAGTTAAAGAGAAACAAGGTAGAGAACAGGCCAAAGAAAAATGCCAAGAGCTGACTCAACAAAATGATAAGTTGAGCCAGAAAGTGATCGGCAAGCTTTCCTTGAAAGGCACAAAGCATATGATATGGGATCAGATCATTGTAGAATCCAACAAGTTCTGACCCTATCTCCGTGTTGTTGAAGACCTGGAACTTGCTATGAGAGGAGCCAAGAAGTAAGTCCAATGATGTTGTGTTTTGTTTCAACCAATTCTATAAGCAATTTATAGTTTCCATTTGTATATATATATCCGGCATTGTCATACATTTAGTGAGAGATCCCTCTCGAAAGAGCAGAAGGCCAATTCTCTCTTCAAAAGCGGTTTTGTTGTTACCCGAAACTTGAGCCCTTCCACAACCTTTGGTTCAATTCCAGTGCTAACAGAGTGTCTCGGTCTCTCCCATGTACAAGAAGAGTGCACTAAAAGATCCAAACCATCTGTGTCATCAACCTCTGATCATCATGTTGACTCAACTAGTGATCCATTGGTAAAAAGTCGTAAGGGTAAAGTCTTGTATCCTTGTTTGATATGCAAGGCTATGCATCGAACTTTTCTTTGTCCAAGCATGGATGAAGCTTCACATTGGTTGGAAAATATTACTGATCATCAAAAGGTGATTCCAAAAAGTGATAGTAAGTTATCCCTCGATCCCCTACTGGTTGACCAAGTGGTCGATTCATATTTATCTGTGGTTGATCCCACTCTTCCTTCAGAGAGTGAAGTTAAAGTGGTCGAGTCGGTGTCATTTCCACCCGATCCCACTCTTTCATCAGAGAGTGTTAAGGCTAAAAGTAGTCTCTTTGACAAAATCTTTGTCTTGTTCTTCTCTTCTAGTAGAGAATGAACCCAAACCTGTTGAATTTTTTATGCTTCGCTCTGATTGTTCTTGAAAAGAGGAAATTTTGTCTATTTCGACATAACCCTCTCCAAGTACTAAGGTTATTTCCTTTGACTGTAGTAACCTAACAGAGTCTCATCTTCATTCGAGTGTTCCTTTCCAGATAGTTGTGAATGTTACTGCTAGGCGGATACTTCGTACTATTGTTGACGAAGGGGATTCTATTAGTATTCTATCCTCAACTGCTTGGCAAGCTTTAGGTTCTCCTCAGCTTGTGCTAGCCACCGATCATATATTATATTTTAATCATAGGCCTACTGCACCTTTAGGGACCCTTCCTTATTTAATTATTGCATTAGGAGGGAAAACTGTCTATATTGATGTTATGGTGGTCCAAGGTCCTTTATATTTTAATATGCTCCTTGGACATGATTATGTTTATGCCATGAAGGATGTTGTGTCCACACTCTTTAGAGTTATACATTTTCCCCATGATGGGAAGATTGTGAACATTGATCAGATTTCCTTTGTTACACTTGAACATCGTATTACTCCTAGTAATCAGACTACCCTGAATGTACCACATCTTCTTGTGATTCCTTCCCCTTATTCTAGTTAGCTTCTTCCCATCATCAGTAAAATGGGGGGGTATGGCTCTAATATATGGACATCATAATGGAGCTAAGCTGCTAGCTTTTATGTAATGGGGGAAACCTACCAACCTCTAGATATCATGTTCAATAAGAGCGGGTTTTAGAGCATAGTTTACTTTTGGTTTGAAGCTCGTTAAAAAATAAAAACACTCCTCAAGCATAGTTTACCTTTTGGTTTCAAGCTTGCATAAAAATGAAATCATTCTTGAACAAAGTTCCCATTCTGTGTCAATCTTGTTAAAAAATGAAACAGATGCCCCTGAGTAAAGTTCCCATTCTATGTCAAGCTTGTTAAAAAATTAAATAGCACCTGACCATCATGTCAAGTTCTAACCATCATGTTAGTTTTTCTTGAGCAAAGTTCCTATTCTATCTCAAGCTCGTTAAAAAATGAAATGGATCTCCTCAAAATAGTTTACCTTTTGGTTTCAAGCTTGCATAAAAATGAAATCATTCTTGAGCATAGTTCATTTTCTATTTCAAGCTCGTTAAAAAATGAAGTAGGTCCTGTTAGCTGGAATATTTCACCTCCTGTGGACAGCAAGGTGTTCCACTGGTTTGAATGGTTCAGATCCAGAACAAATAGAGGACAGAGGTTGAAGACTCTCCCTAGGTTCTGTAGCTATCTGGAATACAAGGCTTTCATAGTCCACCTGTGTACCTGCAATCAAGCTCAACACGAAACAGATCAAAGCAACTAGAATATGATCTACTAATCTATGCTAGTGACTAAGGAATCTAGCAACATATCTATGAAATCACAACAACAACAACATATGTGGGACAAAAATCAACTTGCATTAAAGAAATATGAAGAAGTTTACAACCAAGCCTTAGTGTTGACATGCATCTCCATGAAACCAGACCTTCTCATCCCCAAAAGCTCCAACTCTAGCTCTCTATGCTCTCTCCAAATGATCTTGGGCCAATGGTCAATCCAACAACATAACAATACCTCAAGTATTCCCCCCTCAACCATGGCTATGAGATCTTATTTATAGGGATTTAATGAATAGAGATGGTTGAGAAATTAGTGGGTGAGGTGGCCTCTAAGATCCTAGGATGAGGGATCTCAAGCTCAACCAACCCACAGCAGTAGGGATAAGGCAGGACATGAGGCTTATCATCTAGAAGCCTCGAGAAAATTCTCTTTTTCCATTTTTATCTAGGGTGCCACGTTTCTCCTTCTATAACATAGTGGTTCTGGTAATAACCACTTACGGACCAAGGACAATAAGCGGTGGCACCGCTTATGGGAAACAGATGATGTGTGGTGCGAGTAGGGGTGCCGCTCCTGTATAAAGGGGCATGCGCGGTGCTGGGAATTTGTATGAAATATTGATGAAAAACCATTTAGTTTCCACTCCAAAAGCTAGGATTCATGGAAAGTAGGTATGTCAAATGTTTTATCACATGATGGTGATATGATTTTGGTATAACAGGATGGCCCCCAAAGCATGAGTCTTAGAGGGATACGATAAATGAGAGCTTTGAGAACAAGTTGTCACCAAGAGATGAAAATGTCAGCTCAATCGGAGCATGTTGTCAAGAAGGAATCTGTAGTACATCAATATGTTGACTCATAGACACAAGTAACCTAACTCATAGCTGCAGACCAATACAAGGCAGATCCATGAGAGGAATAAACAAGCATGGCTACTAGAATATAGTGTAGATCCATGTGATAGAGGACTCAAACTTTGACATAGCTACCAAACATACAACATAGATCTATGTCATACATATGCAAATTTGATCATAGCCACAACCATACATATGTGGATCCATGCTAGATATACAAAAATCCATCGCAACCTGGGGAAAAAGCAATGAGCGCTTTTAAACAAATACCCAGGGTCTTCGTCTCATCTTCCACAAAGTGCGATTCTATCCATGTGATTACAATGATCTGAAGTTGAACATGGTAGAAACCACTTGATTACCAGTCAATGATGTGAACCATTAACAAGTGCGAGGGATATCACCATTAATGTCAATGATTCCCAAGGTACCTTAGTACAATCTACTGAGTACGAATAGATGTCCTGATGTCGAACACCTAATTGATTCTATCGATCAAAGGTCAATGATGTGAACCTATGTTGAGAGCGAGAGAAACTGTCACTAAGGCATATAGATCTCAAGGTACTAAATATTGTTTCTAAGACTATTTCTCGGATGATGAGCTGATGTCAACAAGAATAGTCTTGTCGAAGGAGGGCCATGATGAGTCCCACATTGACAACAAGAAACTTAGAACATAGTCCTGGAATGATCTGAAGGTAGTAACCATATGACTGACTCAAATATATTGACACAAAGACTGTGTATACTGCAGAGATAAAACTTCTTCAGATCTCCTTGAACATCGGGTGGCACGACAAAATGACTTGGCAGCATGACTAGATAGGACAAACACACAATGCGACAGTGGACAATGCATTCTTTTGAAAGACTCAAAGGATTGACATGACTCATGAAAGTGGATCATCACGAAGATCACCTGAATACCCAATTGACTGACATGATTGTGCATACAAGTGCCATGTTCAAATTTAATGACAAACAACTGCCATTATTTGCAAAATGATTCCCTTCCCATTTCCCCCATCATGATCGATGAGTGCCTCTTTTCAGTTTTACAAGTTCAAAGAGGGTAACAAACACTTGATATAGCTTGTTGGAATACAAGTCCAGTCTCATATGTTTTATGAACCTGAGAGAGGATGGGTTCATTCCCAAAATGGGCCTCTCAATGTTTAATTTAATCAATCCACTGAAAGAAAACTTGGTATCGTTCATGTTTAGAGAGTCTGAACGAATACGGAAGAAGACTCCAAAGGGGTCCTTTTTCGTATGATTTAGTCTCTAAGGCCCGAAAAAGTGTAAAATCATACCTTAGAGAACTCTTCTAGTCATGGTTGGCTAGAGTGATCCTTTTTCGTAAATAGTCCGATCCAAACTAAAAAAGAGATAACCTACCGTCAGACAGACGACTCTTCAAATACTTTAACGAGAGTGAAGAAGACAAGATCGCTCGATGATCTTTTCGTATTTAGGGAGCCTAAAAAGGGTTTAAAGAAAACTCCATAGGGTTTCTTTGCACAATGTCATATTTTACGAGCCTGGAAAGAATAAAAAATGGACTCAATGACTTTTTCATGTTTAAGGAGCCTGAGAAAGAGGTGAAAAGAAGACTCCGTGATGCTTCTTTACACAATCTTATATTTTACGAGCCTGGAAAGAAACTTGAAATGGACTTGGAACTTTGATACTAGATTTTTAACAAGCATGACAAAGTGTCGTAATAAATGCTCGATGACCTTTTTCATTTTGTGAAAGTACAAAAAATCCATAAAAAAACTTTCCAAAGCTTCTTACTAAAGTTCTCTTATCCTGCAGACGACTCAGAAACAAGTGTTAAATGCATTTAAGACCAACATTAAGGGATTACGACAAATGAAATTTGACTAAAATACAATTTTACATCAAAAATATAGTAATTTGGACCCAAAAATGTCTATATAAGTCAAGTAAATAGTAAAGAATCAAAACATTTCATTATTTACCTCTAGCAGAGAGCACTTGGAGCATTTTCTAGCCAAATCTTTCATAGCTGATACCGGGAGTTTCCATCGTCTGTTTTCAGCATCGTCAGTTGCAGGTAACATCTAAGACCTTCATCTTTAATTTCATAGCTTCTATTTTGAGATTTGGGGGGGTTTTGGGCCTATATGGAAAGCCCTAAAACCCAATATGTGAGCACCACGGGTACCTCTTACGGGATACGCGATACCACCCGAGAACCGCACCAAGAACACAGCGGACAGGCGGTGCCACCGCCTGTCTCCAATGGGGCATAGGTGGTGCCGACCATGGAGAACTTAAAAAAATGATATGGGTAGAAAAACCTCATTCTTTTGATTTCCAATGACTCAAGGATGAATCTAATTTATACCATTGTTGTTTTTGGTAGGTCTAGGTGACTCAAAACATGGTGATATGGAAGGAAAGAACACATGATAACGAGGATGCTGCTACTGAAAGAAATGTGGGTTGCATTGCCGCACTATGGGATTGTGGGCTCTTAAATTTCTTCCAGACTCCAAGCATGGCATCCCATGAGAGATTACTGGAACACATACTAGAGATGTGGAATCCAGAACAACATTATTTCAAGGTGGGGGCACATATACTTATAGTGGAGGTAGAGGATATCTACTTCCTGACTGGTCTATCGAGACAGGGTGCCCCCATCTCATTGACAGGTTCCCGTGGTGGGGACATCACCACCAAAGAGCTTATAGATTGGTACTGTGCACCAAGTATAGGTACAATGGGGAAGAAGATACCCATCAGGGCAATGACAGATAGGGCTCTACAGATTCTTTTGTTCACCATGCAGAGGGTGGCTAGGTGCCAGGGCGTGCACCAGGCTTCCAGGGCACACATGATGTATGCCATAGAGGATATGGAACCTATGGTGTTCAACTGGGAGGAAGCAATGCTTCCAATATTCAAGGATCAGCTGACTAAATGTTGGCAGGGAGAGTTGAAGAAGTTTGGCTTTGGTTCCATCTTAGCTTGCTTCTTCTTCAAGTGGGTCCCACAGATGAGGCCCCAGGTGACTTTCTGGAGTCTGAGAGCATGGGACCCCTGTATGCTGAGGTGGGTCATGGTCATGGATAGCATAGGAGCAGGTAGGGGAAGAGTGAAGTTCGGTGATAAATTCTTCAGATGGCTGCGGGATCTGATGCTCATGGTCGAGGATTATGACTATGTAGGCACATACTTTACAAGAGATCATGACCTACCATTCCCACTTGGAGGGAAGTGGGGTGACATTGGTAAGAAGCAAGAAACCCTAAAATAGATAATGTTTTTTATGTTTTTTAAAGTTTTATATTTTTTATGATAAGTGATGAGACCTGCTTGTTCTCATGCAGATGTTGGAGCAACGAGGCCTAGAGGAGCATCTCCATTGTATAGGCGAGTCGGAGCTCGCTTCGTATCACAGGGTGATGATATCACCAGGGAGCTGGAGGAGAACCTGGAGAGGTTGACTCTGGACATCCTAGATGCTGACATAGATGACCTCCCGACTAGATATCATAGATCTACAGCAGGAGTACCAGGAAGATTTAGTAGGCTGCTATGTAGGGTGGCTTGAGCAGTGATGTGCTATCACGAGCACCATTAGTGCATGAGACATGTATACTGAAAGCTGGTATCTTCAATATTTTGTATGATGATTTTTCCTGAAATCTTACATGCTTCAGATGAGGTCTCGGGACCTATTTTTTGTAAAACTTTTTCATATATATATATATATATACAGAATTTTACATGTAGTTTATACGTTTAAAATGGACCAATGCATTTTCTATGAGTTCTATGTGTCTTCAAATGTTTATTTACAATGTACCATGTTTGATTTAACATCATGAATGGGCAATATGCCAATATAGGATGTAATTATCCAATGAGTCAGTAACTACATTATGTTCCCTAGGGATATTCCTATAGGTAATGGTTCCAAATGATCTTTCTAACAAACGTACCCTCCGGAAGAGGCAGAGGAGCACTGGGTTCCTAATGGTGTAGACATGGTTCAAATGACAAACCACGAACTGTGAGTCCATCAAGAATACTAGATCATGGACATCTTGGGAGGCAGCTTCAATCAATAGACCAAAGTATACTTCATACTCGACAATGCTATTAGTAGCGGGACCTATGCAAACCACTCTTGAACTGACCAATTCTTCAGCTGGGGAATAGAGAACCCAAGCAACTGAGGTGAGATTCAAGGTGTGGTAGCATGCACCATCAGTGAAGCCGTAGAAAGCCATCTGCATGACCAAAACATGGTATAAATAGATGTGGACACTAAAACTAAAAACCATCTTGAAAATACTAAAAGCACACTGAAATTCAATCAATATACATATATACAAGATACTATCCAAGAAGACCTAGGCATAGTACCTTTTAAGGTACAACCCATTGTGAGGTTTCCCTAAAGGGATTCCATCATAACCAATGAGCTCAGAAGATCATTTCTCTAACATCTTAGAAATAACGAAAGGTCCATACCACATGGACTCGAACTTACCCTTCCCTAGTTTTTCATATCTCTGGTCATAAGTCAATACTAGGTCACCCTCGTTGAAACCATGAGGTTGGACAAATTTATCGTATTGCGCCTTGATGCATTTCTTATGCACCTCATTAGCCAAGGCATCATTTATGTGAGTCTCGTCAAGGTTATTCGAATACAGAAATCTCTCTTCCTCTGCAGAAGTGTCTGGGAGAAGTTTGACGGCAAGTTGTAAAGATGGAATCTGACATCGGATCGGCAAGACAGCTTCAAGTCCATAGACAAGCTAGAATGGCATGAAACTAGTAGCTGTTTTCATGGAAGTCCGATAATCCCAAAGAGTGGAAAAATGAATGAGGTGCCAGTTGGATTTATGATCTCCAACCATCCGATGAAGCATAGTTTTCAAAAATTTGCTAATGGCCTCTACCTAACCATTAGCTTGCGGATAATATGGCGTATATTTTTCATGGCGAAAACCTAGCTTGGCACTCCGTTCCTCCATCATTTCATTATGGAAATGAGATCTATGATCAGTGACGATGGACTGCGGAACTCCAAATCTAGCTATGATATGATTGAATAAGAAGAGAGCAGCAGTCTTGTCATCTTCTGCATATGTAGGCATGGCCTCAGCCCATTTTGTGAAATAATCCATGGCTACGATGATGTAACCATGCCCCCTGACTGAGGTAGGCTTACAATGCATGAATTCAATCCCCCATTTGGAAAATGGGCCAACAATGATGATAGGGTGAAGCGGAGAATGATGGGTGCACTTTTTAGGATAAAAATGTTGACAAGGTGAGAATTTCTTAACAGCGTCATGATAGTCTTTGAAGACAAAAGACCAGAAATAGCCAATATGAAGTATTTTCTAGGTTGTAGCCATCCCAGATAAATGACCGCCACATGCTCCAGAGTGGCAATCATTCAACACATGGTCAACCTCCTCATGGGTGAGGCATCACTAGAGAATGGAGTCAATCCCACGTCTATACAAGGTATCATTCAAGGTAAGATAATACTTCGTGTGGTGATGTATATGACGGAAATCATTGCAAGATAAATGCAGCTGAAAATGCTGGGTCTAGAGATAAATTAGCAAATATCCATACCAAGGATCAGTAGTGATAATTAGGAATAGGAATTCATCCAGAAATGAATCACTAGGCTCAGATTCCGTTGTAGCACAGGGAAGATCACACATAAGCTCTGCAAAAACCAAGGATTTATTTGATGTGGCCTTGGAAAACTCTAGATCAAACTCCTGAAGGATGACAATCCAACGAGAGTACTTGCCCCCGAGTACCTGACAAGTCAGAATGTAATACATCGGGTTCTGGTCTGCCAATACGGTGGTAGTGTGGAACAAAATGTAGTGACGAAAATTTTGCACAGCAATGACCATGGCCAATGCTAACTTCTCAACATGTGAATAACGGGTTTCAGAATCAATAATATTCTTACTGGCGTAATAAATCACATGCTCCTGCTCGTGGAGATTGTCCTGCACTAAAACCATGGCGATGGTAGTAGCGGAGGCAGCAATATACAAGAGAAAGTCCTTTGAATAATCTGGGGGGTGTATCACGGGTGAATGAGTCAAAGCATGCTTAATATTATCAAGGGCGTGTTGGACCTGATCATCCCAGAAAATGGAGTGTTCTTCTTGAGGAGACACATATAACCGTGCATTTTCTCTACGAAATTGCACACGAAATGGCAGAGAAATTTTTCCTTCCCCTGCAAACTTTGGAGTTCAAGGATATTGGTTGGGGCTGGTAGATTAATGATAGTAGCAATCTTCAAAGGATTGATCCAGATGCCATCTTTGGATACCACAAAGCTAAGGAAACGTCCCATCTCAATGCAAAAAACACATTTATGTGGATTGAGCCATATATTATAATGACGGCATCTCAGGAATATGTCTCTAAGATGACCAAGGTGGTCCTCTCGTCACTGTGAATGATCAAGGAGGTCTTCAAGGTACGGCTCAACAACATGTTTAATGTCATGAAACGCATAGGACATCGCACGCTGGAACATGGCTCCAACATTTTTCAAGCTGAAAGGTAACTTATTATATACAAAGGTTCCCCATGGGAAAATGAATGTCATCTTATGCTGATCGGAGGGCAATATCTCAATCTGATTGTAGCTAGAGAAGCCATCCATGAATGAAAAGATGACACTTCCAACATAGTTGTTGATAATCTGATCGATACGCAGGGTAGGAAAGTTGTCCTTGGGACAATCTTTATTCAAATCCATAAAGTTGATGTAGACTCTAATGGTGCCCTGCTTTTTATTGACAGGGACACCATTCGATACCCATTCCATCAGAGGTACAAGATAAATAAAATCAACTTTCAAAAGTTTCTCAATCTCAGCTTTAATAGTTGCGGCCTTCCAAGGATGGACTTTCCTAAGTTTCTTCCTGACAGGTTTAGTCATGGGATAAGTTTTAATCTCGTGGACCACAATGGAAGGGTCAATCCCCAACATCTCTTCATAGGACCAGGAAAAAATATCACGGAATTCCTTGAAAAGTGCCTTATATGCTTCAGATTCATCTCCAGAGTAGTTATGCCCAACATGAACGTGCTCGATAAAATCAGGCTTGGCTGATATGTCAATTGGGTTCATCTAAGTAATGTTGCGAAGGTTTCCTTCAGAGTCTGTATCTTGCAACAATATAGGACTTTGCAGAACGTTGACAATATCAGTAGGAAACAAGGATGCAAAATCATGGCTGCCCGAACTGGTGTTGGGGAGGAACATGGATCGATGGTGGTGATCCTCCCAAATGGGCTCATCCGTGTTCATGATCTCTATAATGGACTCATCGGAGGGAAAAGTCTCGGAGAGATAGTCTAGAACAAGAAGAGAAGGTTCTAACCAGTACGGTAAATGGTAAGGATCGGAAGCCACTAGATAAAGGTCATCAGTGCGATCATCAGAAAAGGTTTGAATGGTGTCATACATAGCTTCATGAGGAATCAACGAGGTGGACTCAACAACATTTTTTCCCTTAGACTCATAATCAAATGAGGTGATCATATGTCCTATCGCGGTATCCGTGCTAGGAGCAGTAGATGGGAAAATCCCCAGAAGGGATGAAACCTTCAGCATGCCTACCCCAATCAACTGGTAAGGAGGAGGGGACTGACCTAACATGGGGATGTTATTAGCCATGGAAGTAGTAACATCTGGTGTACAGAAATCAGGCTGATCAATCATAACAATTCTCCCTAGATGTGGGAATTGGACCGTTCAAAATACTGTTGAAGCAACAACAGTCATGGCATAGAACCAATTCCTTCCTAGAAGGAGGTTGTAATCTAAAGGGGCATCTACCACTTCTACTTGGATGGAAATATTTTTTCCCCACAGCTCAACCACGAGGGATGATATGAGACCATGAGGTTGGAAACCCCGTCCATCAAAGGCTTTAAGGGTTGTAGGTGATGTAACAAGATTGGGAGAGCCAAGAGCTTTCAAGCAAGTCAGAGATAACACCAAGGTCGAAGCTCCTTCATCTAGTACTGTTTGAAAGACTTTCTTTCCCACTACTTTCATAATGATGTGAAAATCAAGCTTATGCGGTAATCTAGGTTTATAATTCTCAACGTTGAAATGAATCAAGTTAGTGTTATCCGGGTCTAGAGCTCCTAAAGTGGTCAACAAGTTCTTTCACTGTGTGGGGCAACTTTGGATTACTTATAGGGTAGACATGGAACAAGGTTCCTGAGTGAGATCTTCAACCACATTATAGAATTGAGCAGCTCGAGCATTGGGATTAAAGATAGCCTTCCGAAAAGTACTCTTAGGTGGGCACAAAATCATGTCGAGAGTGGTTTTCTCGATAGATAAAGGGATAGTAGACGAGGATTCTGGAGAACTAGTAGAAGGAGCTTTCCCTAAAGAAGATTGATCTTCTTTATTATATGCAGGTTTATGATAATTCTAACTTTGAGTTTGCACATGGATGGTATCTAAAGACATCATATGAATTTCCTCCGATGAACTAGAGTTACCTTGGTTATACATGTGGTCTACCAGTTGTTGTTGAGAGGGAAAGGGATCCATAAGTACTGTGGGTGTAGGATTAGAATTCAGAAATTGGGAGATTTCATCCCGACAAGGACACTCCTTTGAAAAATAGTCACCACCGCATAATAGACAGGGATATTTAGCCTTCCTTTTCCCTTTGTCGATGTCGTTATTGGTTGGTCAGGGAGTCTCCTATTAGTTTCCAGGTTTTTTATTTCTATTTTTACCTTTCTTTTTATTACCCAAGGTTTGAGTACTTTGAATGGAATTGACCTTGGAGGAAACATTAGGAGTTGAAGAGGTAGCAGTTTAGGCTTGCTTGGTAGGTTTTGCTGCGGACGAGGACTGGATTGAACCAACAATCCCATCAACAGGTACTTCTGCTGGTGGCTTGGCAGGGTCAGTGCTAGGGTGAGGATCTTGAGGAATCATGTCATAAAGAGTTCCAGACTAGGAATAGACCAAGTCTAGGTACATAGCCTAACTAATATCTTGCTCTTCGGTAATGGCACCACCCATAGCCACATCTCGGTCAATAGGAGGAAACAAGGACTTAGTGAACCATTCAGCTAGCAACTGATCTAGAATAGGGGCCTTAATAAGCCTTCTCCACCTTCTCCATTCATGAATATGATTGGAAATGTGGGTGGAGGTGTTCTGTCACAGAGAAGTTAAAAGATCAGTGCCCATTTCATAACGAATAGGGAGCTGAAAGTGTGTAAGGAACACGGTTTCCAACAAACCAAAATCCACAAACGAATGTTGTGGGAGTTTAGTGTACCACTTCGCGACTGTACCGATCAAATTTCACTGAAAGATTCACAACCAGACAGAATCATCCATGAGGGAGTTTGAAGAACACCATAAATGAAAAGTCATAACATGGTTCCTCAGATCGTCTCCCTACTTCCCATCGAATTTCGGAATATCCGATGGTAACTTAACGGAATGGGAGGCCACGAGGGATTGTGTCAAATGGGATCATTAGTCAACTTGGACAAATCAGGCAAGTCCAAAGTTTCTAGAAAATGTAACTGTTGGTTGGGTTGCACATACTGTAATATTGATATGGAATATAATTATGAGTAGGACCATAGGTATACTGATAAATAGGTTGCTGTGAGGAAGAACCACCAGAATATCCACCCATGGGGGGTTTATTTCTGAAATTAGGATCACTAGGACCACCAAGGCCTCTAGGAGGAGGACCGCTAGGGCCACCGGGACCACCAAGACCACCAGGATCACCAGGACCACTAAGACCACCAAGACCATCAAGATCACCAGGACCACTAAGACCACCAAGACCATCAGGAGGTAGACCACCAGACCCTCCGGAGCCTCCAGGAGGTAGTAAACCTCCAGAGCCACCAAAACCACTAGGTGGAGGGCCACCAAACCCTCTAGAGCCAAAAGGAGGAAATCCATCAGGTCCCATAGGACCACTAGGACCACCAGGACCATAAGGAGAAAATTTACCAGATCCTCCGGGACCATTAGGTCCCCTAGTGGGAGGACCTCCATAAGGCGGTCCTCCCACACCTCCCACAGTATGTATAGGTATCCCTCCCATAGCTGGCATGTAAGACTAGTTGGGTTGCCCCCATGGTATAAAAGTGTTACTAGGGTATGGAATTCCAGTATAAGGCATTCCTGTAGGATTAGATGGGTGATTACCTATAGGTATTTGATAACCATAACCTCTAGAGGACTGAACGATTACAGGTTGTGCCCAAGGGCTGACTTGAACTAGATGGGGGATTTAGCACATTAGTATGGGTGGGAGGGACAAAATTTGTAGATGATTCTATGTTAGAGGTCTTCCCTTGACTAGGTAAAATTATGGCATCTGATAATGTAGGTCGTGCCGGGGGTTGCCCCATGACATTAGAAGGTACTGACAAAATAGGAATTGAAGGTTGGGCCCCAGGTGTAGAAGACCTAGGAAGATTTGGAACAGACATAACATGAGAGGTGAGAGGGGTGATAAAATTGACTTGGGTTGTGGGTTGTTAATGGATGATCTATAATCATTTCAATGGGTCTCATAGAATCGGCCAGTGAACGATATCCCACGGAAAGAGATGTGGAACATACTGGTGTAGATCCTAATAGGTCATCAATCTACTTTTATACCTCCTGTGCATGGAGAATAGCAACACGATATTTCCTGCATTCTTCTTCATCATCAGGAGTACTTACACGGGTGCCAAATGAGGCAATGGCCTGTCCTATAGGTGTCTCCCAAAAAGGAGCATTGGGACCAAAGTTCGGACGGGTTGTATCATAAACATGACCTTCTAATGGAGAATGGAATGATGAATTTCCTCGAGAAGGTTCATGGACAAAGGGAGGCGAGTGTGAAGAATATGGTACTCCACTTTCCACCACCACATTATCTCCCACTTGGGAGGTGGTAGCAGCTCCCTGGTCGATAGCTTCCATTGGATTTTCTCTTGAAACAGGAATAAAATCGGGTGACAAGCCCTGTACTCTCCTGGACTGTCTTAACTCAACCAGTTTGTACAGTTCCTATCTAACCTAGGGTCTGAAAATCTAGAAAAAACACACCAAAAGACTTCCCTACATAAACTATAGGTCAAAACAAGCAGACTTAAAATGATAGGAGGAGTTAAAAAGTTAGGTCTCTCACTACAATTATCAAGACAATGCCACTCGCGATATACCTAGAGGGTACATGCATAGTAATCTCCCCAAATTCTATTTTCGGTGTATGGATCCAAACAATACGGTCAAAGGGATTTTCTCAAATAGATAAGGTACCCTAGTGGGGTCTCCTAATATACTCAAGGTACGTGGGAGCTCGAATCGGTAGTAGTGCTGTCTAATGCATAACCGTACACAAGGGGCCTTCCGATATACAATCATGTATGTGAAGTACCTTTCTATATACCTCAAGGGTACGTGAAAGTTCGTTCGATATGCTGACAGTACGTGGAAGAACCGCGCAAGTCCCGGAATGTAATTTTGACAAATAACGACAGCTCCTACATTTTACAATGCCCGAACACGTCTCTAACCTATCACTCAAGTTACTACGTAAACTTTAACCAACAACTACCGTTAATTTTAACTTGTACAGTTAGGTGAATGCATGATGTTTTGACAGAAAAATAAAACCATGCAATATGCTTGTGCAAATGTTCACTTTACTATTCAGTATGCCTACTTACGGGACAGAAGAGAGTGTTTTCTTTTTGTTTCAAAACCAAAAATCATTCCAATCAATAGTCATGAGCATTAAATCAAAGACAAGCAAACATTTTTCCAAACCGATTTCTTCTTTTCAAAAGCAAATGAGAAGGGTGCAAATCTCTTTTCCTAAAAGAACAACACAAAGCACACCAATATGCCAATGCACTCTAACTTTTCAATTTTCTCAAAAACATAAGAAAATCTAACTTAAAACTACCATTTTTTTTAATATTTTGATCGAGATAGTCCTAAATGCATGAGAGAAAAAAGATCATAAAGGTTCTGCAAGCTTGGAAAGCCAATCAGAAAACCCAAATCCAACGCTAGATGATGATGTCCTAGTCTCAGTCAAAACTTTTCTTTTTTGAAGGAAGGAAAAAGAAGTTTACTATGCAAGTAAGAAATGAAACCTAGAATCTAATCTAGTGTTCTTCTTTCAGTATATGCAATGAAAAGAGACTTCAATGAGCACCCTAAAATTTTCAGAAAACAAGAAATCCTTCTTAAAGCACAACCAACACGCATAGAAGCGGATGAAAAATCAAAAGACTAACAAACTTTTGAAATTCCACTCAAATCAATCTTAAACCATCAAATCAGCAAGCGACACACATCAGATTCAGTAACACAAGCCTGATAACAGAAATGAAAGCAATCCAAATCCAATTTTTTTCAAAGAAAAATGAGGAAAAAATATTTTGGAATGATGCCTACCTAGCACTGCACTTCGTAGGTGTTTACAGAGCGTTTTGAAGATAGCACTGCTCCTTGCAAATGGGTTACAAGTGGTGGCACTGCTTACTGTCCACTTTGTTCAGGCGGTGGCACTGCTCCTCATACACAGCATAGGCATGGTTCCCTGTAGATGACCAAAACAAAAAAAAGAATGATGGATCAAGTTAGAAAACACTAGATCAAGGCAAATACTGTTGAATTGAGTATGGAAACAAAGCATTAAAGACCGAAATGACTCAGATCTGAATATATCTAGAAATTTCAAACCCAAATAATGCAAGTCAGAAAGTAGATCTGATTGAAAAGAGTTGAAGAAAATGGAGCCTAGATTCGGACAAGAGTTGGAGACTGAGGAAGATCAGAAAAACTAATACACTCTATTCCCCAGTGGAGTCACTAGATTTGTTAGCTGAAATATTTCACCTCCTGCGGACAGCAAGGTGTTCCACTGGTCTAAATGGTTCAAATCCAGAACAAATAGAGGACAGAGGTTGAATACTCTCCCTAAACATTGTATATATCTGGAATATGAGGCTTTGATAGTCCACCTATGTACCTGCAATCAAGCTCAACATGAAACAAATCAAAGAAGCCAAAATATGATTTACTAATCTATGCTAGTGACTAAGGAATCTAGCAACATATATGTGAAATCACAAAGCAACAACATATGTGGGACATAAATAAACTTGCATTAAAGAAATATGAAGAATTTTACAACCAAGCCTTAGCGTTGACATACATCGCCATGAAACCAGACCTTCTCATCCCCAAAATCTCCAACTCTAGCTCTCTATGCTCTCTCCAAATGATCTTGGGAAAATGGTCAATCCAACCGCATAACAATACCTCAAGTGTTCCACCCTCAACCATGGCTATGAGCTCTTATTTATAGGGCTTTAATGGATAGAGATGGTTGAGAAATTAGTGGGTTAGGCGGCCTCTAAGATCCTAGGATGAGGGATCTTGAGCTCAACCAACCCACAGCATCAAGGATAAGGCAAGACACGAGGATTATCATCTAGAAGCCTCAAGAAACTTCTCTTTTTCCCTTTTTACCCAGGGTACCGCGTTTATAATTCTATAACAGAGCGGTTCTGGTAATAACCACTTATGGACCAAGGACAATAAGCGATGGCACTGCTTATGGGAAATAGATGATGTGCGGTGTGAACATGGGTACCTCTCCGGGACAAAGCGGCATGCGCAGTGCTGGGAATTTGTATGAAATATTGATGAAAAACCATTTAGTTTCCACTCCAGAAGCTGGGATTCAGGGCAAGTAGGTATGTCAAATGTCTTATCACATGATGGTGACAGGATTTTGGTATAACAGGTCCCCTCAAGCATAGTTTACCTTTTTATTTGAAGCTTGCATAAAAATGAAATCATTCTTGAGGAAAGTTCCCATTCTATGTCAAGCTTGTAAAAAAATGAAATAGATCTCCTTAAGCATAGTTTACCTTTTAGTTTCAAGCTTGCATAAAAATGAAATCATTCTTGAGCATAGTTCATTTTCTATTTCAATCTTGTTAAAAAATGAAGAAGCTTTCCTTAAGCATAGTTTACCCTTTGGTTTCAAGCTTGCATAAAAATGAAACCATGTTCCAAGCATAGTTACCTTATGTTTCAAGCTTGCATAAAAATGAAACAGATCCCCTTCCCTTGAGTCGAGTCTTCCCTTTAGTGTTAGAACTTGAACCTTCTTTTCACCTGCGTGATTACCGTTCTTCCTACCCCACCTGGTGAACATTTTCACATTAGTAACCAGGTTTTTAGGTTGGGTATGGAAGAAGAATCGTCAAATGAAACGAAGCTTGGGGGCATGTCGAGCCGCTAGAAACCATGTTAGGGGTTGGCTTCGCTAGCAATCATGCTAGGGGGAAAGATTCCAACTTCTGTATATCATGTTAATGGGATTTTTCAAGCATAGGTTACCCAATGTTTTCAAGCTTGTGTAAAAATGAAACCAATCCCTGAGCATTCTTTCAAGTGATCTTCAAGCTCGTTAAAAATAGTAATATGGGGTTGAGCTTACTTTTCATTTTCCATGCTTTGTTTAAAACATGAAAAGTGGTTTGAGATTATTTTATTACTTTTTCATGCTCTGGATTCAAAACATGAAAAAGTCTAATGGAGTCTTCTTTAAGCTCTTTTCGGACTCTTAAAATGTGAAAATATAGTCGAGCGATCTTGTCTTCTTCACGCTTGTTAAAATATTTGAAGATTCATCCGTCCGATGATAGGTTATCTCTTTTTCAGTTCAGATAGGACTATTTATGAAAAAGGAACACTCCAGCCAATCATGACTGGAAGAGTTCCCTAAGGTATGATTTTATACTTTTTCAGGCCTTAGGGACTAAATCATACGAAAAAGGACCCCTATGGATTCTTCTTCCCTAATCGTTCATACTCTCTAAACATGAACAATATTGAGTTTTCTTTCTGTGGACTTATTACATCAAACATTGAGAGACCCGTTTTTGGGAACGAACCCCTCCTCTCTAAGGTTCGTAAAACATATGATTCTGGACTTGTCTTCTGACAAGATATATCGAGTGTTTGTTACCCTCTTTGAAATTGTAAAACTAAAAAGAGGCACTCATCAACCATGATGGGGGAAATGGGAAGGGAATCATTTTGCAAATAATGGCAGTTGTTTGTCGTTACCTTTGAACATGGCACTTGTCTGCACATCACATTAGTCAATTGGGTATTCAGCTGATTTCCACGACAATCCAGTTTCATGAGTCATGTCACTCCTTTGAGTCTTTCAAAAGAATGCATTGTCCACTGTCACATTGTGTATTTGTCCCGTTCAGTCATGCTTCCAAGTCTTTTTGTTGTGTCGCCTGATGTTCAAAGGGGATTTGAAGAAGTTTTACCTCTGCAGTCCACACAGTATTTGTGTCATTATTTTTTAGTCAGTCTTATGGTTACTACATTCACATCATTCTAGAACTATGTTCTGAGTTTCATGTTGTCAATGTGGTACTCATCATGGCCCTCCTTCAACGAGACTTTTCTCGTTGACATCAACTCATCATACAGGAAATAGTCTTAGAAACAATATTTGATACCTTGAGATCTGTATGCCTAAATGATAGATTCTCTTTCTCTCGACATAGGTTTACATAATTGACCTTTGATCGATAGGATCGACTGGGTGTTCGACATCAGGACATCTATTCACACTCAGTAGATTGTACTAGGGTACCTTGGGAATCATTGACATCAATGGTGATCTCCCTCACACTTGTTAACGGTTCACATCATTGGTCGGTAATCAATTGGTTTCTACCATGTTCAACTTCATATCATTGTAATCACATGGATAGAATTGTACTTTGTGAAAGACGAGACGAAGACCCTGGCTATTTGTTTGAAGTGTTCATTGATTTCCCCAAGTTGCGATGGAGTTTTGTATATCTAGCATGGATCCACATTTGTATGGTCGTGGCTATGCTCAAATTTGTGTCTGTATGATATAGATATACATTGTATGTCTGGTAGCTATGTCCAAGTTTGAGTCCTCTATCACATGGATTTACATTGTATTCTAGTAGCCATGCTTTTTTATTCCTCTCATGGATCTTCCTTGTATTGGTCTGCAGCCATGAGTTGGTTACTTGTGTCTATGAGTCAAAATATTGATGTACTATTGATGCCTACTTGCCAACATGCTTCGATCGAGTCGACATTTTCACCTCGTAGCGACGACTTGTTCTCTCAAATATCTCATTTATCATATCCCTCTAAGACTCATGCTTTGGGGGGCATCCTGTTATACCAAAATCCTGTCACCATCATGTGATAAGACTCTTAACATACCTACTTGCCCTGAATCCCTGCACTTGGAGTGGAAACTCATACCATTTTTTCAATATTTCACAAAAATGATCAGAACCATGCTTTCCCCTTGTCCCAAGAGCAGTACCTTGCTCGCACCACCTATCCCTTGTTATCCATAAGCGGTGCCATCGCTTATGGCCCTTGGTCCATAAGTGTTTCTTACTAGAACTGCTCTGTCTTTGAAGGAGAAACGCGGTACCCTGGGTAAAAAGGGAAAAAGAGAAGTTTCTCGAGGCTTCTAGATGATGAGCCTCGTGTCCTCCCTTATCCCTATCATTGTGGGTTAGTTGAGCTCAAGATCCCTCATCCTAGGATCTTAAAATCCACCTCATCCACTAATCTGTCAACCATCCCTATCCATTGAGCCTTATAAATATAAGCTCATATCCATGCTTGAGGGGGAGAACCATTGAAGTATTGTTATGTTGTTGGGTTGATCACTTGGCCCAAGCCATTGGAGAGCATAGAGAGAAAAGTTGGAGCTTATGGGGATGAAAGTGCTGGGTTTCATGGAGTTGTATGTCAACACTAAGGCTTAACTAGTTGTAAACTTCTCCATTTTATCTTAATGCAAAGCTGATTTCTGTCCCACATTACTGTTGTTGTTTAATTTCACATGTATGTTGTTAGATTTCTTAGTCACTAACATGGATCAATAGATTATATTCTAGAAGCTTTGATGTTTTTGCATGTTTAATCTGATTGTAGGTACATAGGGTTACTATTGAAGCATCACATTCCAGGTATCTACGATGTCCAGGGAGGGTCTTCAACCTTTGTCCTTCATTTGTTCTGGATCTGAACCATTCAGACTAGTGGAACACCTTACTGTCCACAGAAGGTAAAATATTCCTTCTAATAGAACAGAGTCTCGGAGACTATAGTTCATAATGCACCCATCAGGGTGTGACGGAGATCGGCGCCTCTAGGTCACTTTCCAGTTGTTCCCACTCCTTTGGGTATTTTTCCACCGTTTACAGTTCGTTCAAGGCGTTGGATTTTCTCCTGATGGTTTGTCAATTTGGGAGGTGAAGACTAATTAATCTATTCACTCAAGTGCTTTTGATGCAGCTTGACTGATCAGATGAACCGCAACCAAGTACAAAGCATACACACTGGAGTCTTTGTTATTTTTAGAAATTTTTAAAAGAGGTGTTCTTATTAAAAACAAAACCCTCTAGGAACCTCTTTCGTTCCAAGTGGACATCAATAAAGGAATCAAGGAGGGGTTAATTTTATTTCTTGCATGAAAACAACAATGAAACTATAATCAAATATACACAACACTATTTTTCTAATTAGTCCTACCACGCATCTCTTTCCCCTCGCGAGTCACTCGGGAAGTCGTGGGGTAAGTAGTATGATTAATTTTGAATTGAAAATATGGAATAATGTGAAATATTATAAAATTATACAATCCTACATGTCAATACTAAACTAGAATAGAAACAAGGTGAAACAATGTAAAAAATATCACGGACGCGAATCCCCCCAGGGGGGATGGTGAATAGGCTCGAAAGAGCCTACTCGAAAATATTTTTCTTTTTATTAGCAGAAATTAAAATATCATAAAACTGAAATTAATCCACTTGGTCCTTATATGGAATGAGACCAAAGGTTTACAAATTACAAAAATTTTAAATTTTGGGAAGACGGAGCCCCCCTGGGGGTTTCGAATGGTCCAAAAATGATTTCTAGAAAGTGCCTCCTCCTCTTTTCTGTTACACATGCTAAAAAAAAATCAATATTATCATAGTTAAATATGCCCAAAATTAATTTGGATGAACAAACTTTTTACCCAAAAATTCTAAGTTAAAACTAGTTTTTAAAGAAGCGGAAAAGTAACGAAGGAAAGAAAGATTTCCTTGGGATCTTGACCTGCCTTGGGGGAAACCAATATGAAGCACTTAAATTTCTAAATATAACTTTCTAAAACAGAAAAGGAAATCTAGATCATGCAACCCACGGATTCTCTTTAAATTGCCATGCAAAACGGACGATCTCCCTAAGCTCGATCTAGAATGCTTAATGATACTTTTCATAAATGAGATATAGACTATGAGCTTTCAAATAGTAGATCTATGTAATTTTTAATTTAATATGGCATATCTAAATTATAACAAATCTTGCAACCAAAGTAACCAGGTAAGATTTGGATTTTTATGAGGAAGAGAGAGGAAGAGTGTTGGAAGCCTTGAAGATCAACCATGGAGACTTCTGGTGGAATGTCAAGGGAATATGCCTTTGAAAGGTTTTGGATAAAGTGAGGAAGAAAACTAGATCAGCACCCTCTCCAATCTAGGAACCTGCAATTGAATCCAAAGACTTGCCAAAATACTTGTGAGATCCTGTTAATACATACACAGAGATTTCAAAATAACATGCATATAAACTTATAAAACATACTGAATATAGATCTCTAAACATGCATCAAAGGAAATATATGGACAATAAAATTATTAACAAACTCATTTCCTATCAATATTATAATAAACTGATTATCAATCTTTAGCAATGAATCCACAAACAATCATCAAATTATGAACATAGATATAGGTTACCTCAGTAAAACATGGCAATGCTCATCCACACATACAATGACATGACACCGTCTTGCCTCCAAAGCTTATCTTTATTTCAAATTAACAATAACAACAGCACCTCAAACCCAGTTCTAAGTAGCTTGGAAGAGGTGATATGTGCTTTATTTATACAAAAGATTGAAACCCCAGCCCAATGGGGGCACAAATCCCAAGGAGATAGACCACTGCAGTTGAAGGAGAGTCCATCAATGCCTTATATGAAGCTGAACTGAGCTTCCACTGAGTCTACTTGTCAATTGGGGGGCTGATTGAGCTAACACATCAACCTGCTGACTGACACATCAACCACATAGCTTCCAAAAGAGCCCACACGTGGGGAGGAGAGAGAGAGGGCACAATTCCCCATAAAGGAGGTTGAAGTTCAACTCTAGATTGATCCAGATCACCTCCTTTAGTCAAGGATTTGTCAGATCTAGTCAATCTAGTGCCAATGAGATTTATTTCAATCAAATCAGTAGAGAATCCACTTATCTAGGATTTTTTATTTGCTCCATTATTCATCAATTTATTAATTAAAATAATCAATAATTGATTTTTTGGGGCTTTCTGACCTGAGTGATGGAAAATCACTCAAAAATAGGAAATAGTGGGTCTATGGGTTTACATGGTGATTTTAGCTTGAAAATGAGCACCCCCATGACTGAAACTGATTATTTGGCCCACTTTATTACAAAACCAATTTTTCCAATTAAACTATTAAAAAATAGCCTAAGTTTTGGAAAAATTAAAATTTTAAAGAACTTGAAAAATTAAAAAAATTAAAAAAATTAAAAAACCTAGGGGGACTTAGACATGTTCATATGACTCGACCATGATGCCTAGAATGTTTATACATTGACACATGTCTAAAATCCAAGCCGACCACCCCAACTTTGGAGGTATTGAGTGAAAAACTCAGAAATTATCAGTCGTTTATTCAACAACCAATAATAACCAAGGGAAAAATCACCTTGGGCTGATCGGATTGACAAATAAAGTCTAAGAGACTGAGTCTTTTACATACACTATCATGCTAGAACATATTATTACAATTATTCCATGGGGTATTAACATGTGATATAGTACAACAACCACTTCCCAGAAGCACTTCTGAATGTCTTTTGAAGTCCGAACAAATCATCTATGTCTGGTTCACCAGGCTCACTTGATAAAAACCACTAAGTACAACTTAGGTGGTAACATCTAGCTCCAACTGCGGGATGTGTGCTCGATCTAGTCATAGGGAAAGGAGAGGATATGATAGCACCAAAATATCTGGTTTATAGACCCTGTAAAAACATCTCAACTTGACAAGAAAACCTCAGTAGCACAAGCTTTACATAAAAACAAAATGAACCAATAAGCTGATTTATTTAAACAAAATAAATGTAACTAACTAATGAAAAATGTTTTATTATAACTAAGTACAAAAAAAAATGCGGAAAGTAAATGCTCTCTTTCAAGGAGCTTATTTTCCTACTCTAAGCATGATATAAAAAGAAGGTTAAGTGTAATCTGAAATCCAATGTAACCAACTAAGCATTTTATTAACATAAAAAAAATTGCCTTGTCTTTGGTTACCAGCCAAAGTAAGGATACTTTATTCAGAAAATGCAAAGCTACGTGATAATCTAGAATGGGCGGGGTGGATGGGAAATCATAGGAATGAATAATGTCATAACAATCCTTCCCAAACTGGTATGTGCTCATCTAGGCTGCCTCTATCCATGACTAGATAGGACTGTACCAATAAGCATGATGAGGCGGACTGACTATATCATCATACTGATCATCAAGGCTTACCGAATGATGACTCATTGTATAAGCACCAAACTGCTCCAAATCATAAGGAACCTCTATATGTGAAGAAGATGGAAAAGACTGATATTTTGCTGACTGCATCACACCTGACTTTTCACAATACTGCTTCTCAATGTCTCCATTACCGATACCTTTGTGTGGCTCTACATGATATGACTCTGGATGATCATGTGAAAATTTTGAATTCTCCTCTTCCATACTAATATTTTCCCAGGTATCCACACTCCCTTCTATGGATGTATCGTAGATTGGACTTCCACATATTTATGAATAGGCACTCCCCTTGCTGGACATATCATGGATGGGATTCTCAATAAGATTTTCACAAGTTGGATTATCTATGAAATTCCAATAGTCATCACTCCCATCCATGTCATATGTGGGGGACTCTTCATCCATGGAATCATACTCCTGCCTATCCATGTCTTCCTTGTCGGTATCACATCCTAAGATATAACTACCCTCCTCTCGTTCATAAAAATCATCCTTTAAAGTTTTGGTTTCAAAGATATTCCAAGAAGTTAATCCTTCCAAAACTTCATCCCTAAGTGATGAACATAGAGGAGTGTCATCATACACATCATAAATTTCTTCATAAGTGTCGATCTCTATAATGGTTTCCTCATGAAGGCTTTCTAGAAAAATATTAGCATTGGAACAATCTTGAGAAAATCTCAAATATTCAATGTTTTCAGTTATGGTGACATGAGGAGAGTCTTCAACAATGTGTTCAACCATGGGTTCCTCGTGAAGCTCTTCAATAGGATCATCCTGAGTGTCCTCATCTATAATGGAAGTCATGGGATCCTTCTGCTCATTTAGGTAGGTGAGGGTCCTTTCTACAACCGTCATCATATCTCCCTCACCATCATGCCACCTCTCAAAAAACATAGCACGCAAATCTTCATGGGAGGTAACTCATTTATCAGGAAGACCACAAAGCTATGTACAAGCCTTATTTTTCAAAGAATGAGCAAATATTTGCAACACATTATCCCTATGAAATATGTTGAGTTTTGTCACAAATGCAAAAACGAATATGATGTGACAGACAGCTGAATCACCCTCTCCATAAAAAGTTTGATCCTAGGAATATCTTTCATCCTGGAGATACGGTTCATAGTTAGGAAATCCCGGGATGCCCAAGAAATAAATGGTGGGATATACACTAGAAATTAGAGCACCATAATCTTCATCATCCATAATGGCTTATCAATAGCATATATCAACCATGTATTTTGTACTGAACCGAAGCAGCCAAATAATGAGCATTTAAAGTTTTACTATGTCATAAGAGCTCATCTACACACAACAAGTCTCAAAAAAATCATGAGAAAGCATGGTTTTATCCCTTGAATGGAATCGCCATGTGAAAAAGAAAAATAAGCATTTATAAATCTTTTCACAAAAAATATTTTTTGCTTTTCTTTGTAAAAATAAAAACTGTAAAAAAGTCAGTGGAGTCACCAGATCAAAATTAAAGATCTAATCTAAGCATTCATCAAACAAAGCAAAAACAAAAAGGAAGAAAACAAAATTCATACTCAAGGAATAAAAAGATTGATCCCTAGCAATGGCGCCAAAAAGTGTTGCTGCATTTCACACAAGAAATCTTCAAGCCACTCGATGTGTCCTTGGGGGAAAGTATCGAGTCAAGGTTGTCACCTTGTTCTTGAATCCTTTGTTTAGGCTCAACTCCTAATGAATCCAAGGGGGCTAGAACCTATTAAATTACTAAGGCTAATTACTTAGTCTGATGGTGTTATAATGATTAAGTTGTTTAGGAGTTTTGAAGTTAACCAGTGAAAACAAAAGATAACAAGATGCAAGATTTAAAGCGTATAAGCACAATAATGACACTCAATATATATATAATTGAAAGAATTGGTCAAAGTAAATCACCATTGCCTTAAATGGAGTCGACAGAGAAAATAATGTTCTTGCATGCACTTGAAAGAATGTTTTGCAAATGTCTCTTGGTAGATTTTAAATAAATGTGGAATGTGAATTAATTAAATTAGGCGAAAAGGGGACTCCAGATATACCCGAGGGGTACTTGGAGTATGTCCAAAAGTGAAATTTCATGGCTACCCGCAAGGTGGTTTGTGGGCTGGAATGGAGTCTTGGAGACTATTGTTCATAATGCACCCATCAGGGTGTGACAGAGATCGACGCCTCGAGGACACTTCCCAGTTGTTCCCACTCCTTTAGGTATTTTGCCATCATTTACAGTTCGTTCAAGGCGTTGAATTTTATCCTGATGGTTTGTCAATTTGGGAGGTGAATACTAATTAATCTAGTCACTCAAGTGATTTTGATGCAGCTTGACTGATCAGATGAACAGCAACCAAGTAAAAGCATACACACTGGAGTCGTTGTTATTTTTAGAAATTTTTAAAAGAGGTGTTCTTATTAAAAACAAAACCCTCCAGGAACCTCTTTCGGTCCAAGTGGACCTCAATCGGTGAATCAAGGAGGGTTAATTGTATTTCTTGCATGAAAACAACAATGAAAGCAGAATCAAATATACACGGCACGGATTTTCTAATTAGTCTTACCATGCATCTCTTTCCCCTCGCGAGTCACTCAAGAAGTCATGGGGTAAGTAGTATGATTAATTTTGAATTGAAAATATGGAATAATGTGAAATATTATCAAAGTATACAATCATGCATGTTAATACTAAACTATAATATAGACAATGTAAAAAATAACACGAACGCGAATCCCCGTAGGGGGGATGGTGAATAGGCTCGAAAGAGCCTATTCAAAAAAAAATTCTTTTTATTAGCATAAATTAAAATATCAGAAAACTGAAATTAATCCACTTGGTCCTTATATGGAATGAGACCAAAGGTTTACAAATTGCAAAAAATTGAAATTTTGGGAAGATGGAGACCCCCTAGGGGGTTTCGAATGGTCCAAAAATGCTTTCCGGACAGCACCTCCTCCTATTTTCTGTCACACCTGCTAAAAAAAATAAATATTATCATAGTTAAATATGCCCAAAAGTACTTTGAAATTACTTTTGGATGAACAAACTTTTTACCCAAAAATTCTAAGTAAAAACTAGCTTTTAAAGAAGTGGAAAAGGAACCAAGGAAAGCAAGCTTTCCTTGGGATATTGGCCTGATTTGGGGGAAGCCAATATGAAGTACTTAAATTTATGAATATAACTTTTTAAAACAGAAAAGGAAATATAGAGCATGCAACCTACGGATGCTCTTTAAATTTCCATGCAAAACAGACGATTCCCCTAAGCTAGATCTAGAATGCTTAATGATACTTTTCAGAAATGAGATATAGACTATGAGCTCTGAAATAGTAGATATATGTAATTTTTAATTTAATATGGCATATATTAATTATAAAAAATCTTGCAAACAAAGTAACCATGTAATATTTGGATTTTTATAAGGAGGAAGAGAGAGGAAGAGTGCTGGAAGCCTTGAAGATCAACCGTGGAGACTTCCGGTGGAATGTCAAGGGACTATTCCTTTGAAAGGTTTTGGGGAAAGTGAGGAAGAAAAATATATCAGCACCCTCTCCAAGCTAGGAACCTGCAACTGAATCCAAATACTTGCCAAAATACTTGTGAGATCTGGTTAATACATACACAGAGATTTTAGAATAACATGCATATAAACTTATAAAACATGCTGAATCTAGATCTCTAAACATGCATCAAAGGAAAGAGATGGCCAATAAACTTATTAACAAACTCCTTTTCTCTCAATATTATAATAAACTTATTATCAATATTTAGCAATGAATCCACAAACAATCAGCAAATTATGAACATAGATAGAGGTTACCTCAGTAAAACATGGCAATGCTCATCCACAAATACAATGACATGACACCGTCTTGCGTCCAAAGCTTCTCTTTATTTCAAATGAATAATAACAATAGTGCAATAGAAACAACACCTCAATCCCAGTTCTAACTAGCTTGGAGAGGTGATCTGTGCTTTATTTATACAAAAAATTGAAACCCCAACCGATAGGGGGCACAAATCCCAAGGAGATTGACCACTGCAGCTAAAGTAGAGTCCATCAATTCCTGATATGAAGCTAAACTAATATTCCACTGAGTCTACTTGTCAATCGAGGGGGGGTTCATTAAGCTAACACATCAACCAAATAGCTTCTAGAAGAGCCCGCACATGTGGAGGAGAGAGAGAGGGTGCAATTCCCCATAAAGGAGGCTAAAGTTCAACTTCTGGATCTATCCAGATCACCGCCTTCAGTCAAGGATTTGTCAGATCTAGCCAATCTGGTGCCGATGAGATTGATTTCAATCAAATTGGTAGAGAATCCACTGATCTAGGATTTTGGATTTGCTCCATTATTCATGAATTTATTAATTAAAATAATCAATAATTGATTTTTTGGGGATTTCTGACCTGAGTGATGGAAAATCACTCAAAACTAGGAAATAGTGAGTCTATGGGTTTACATGGTGCTTTTAGATTGAAAATGAGCACCCCAATGACTAAAACGGATTATTTGGCCCACTTTATTACAAAACCAATTTTTCCAATTAAACTATTAAAAAATAGCCTAAGTTTTGGAAAAATTAAAATTTAAAAAAACTTAAAAAATTTTAAAAATTTAAAAACCTAGGGGACTTAGACATGTTCATATGACTCGACCATGATGCCCATCATGTTTATACATTGACACATAGACTCTAATAACCTCAATAGGCCTAAATGCCAAGCCGACCACCACAACTTTGGAGGTATTTAGTGAAAAACTCAGAAATTATCAGTCGTTTATTCAACAACCAATAATAACCAAGGGAAAAAACACCCTGGGATGATCGGATTGACAAATAAATTCTAACAGACTGAGTCTTTTATAGACACTATCATGCTAGAAAATCTTATTACAATTCCCCCATGGGGTATGAACATGTGATATAGTACAACAAGCACTTCCCAAAAGCACTTCCGAAGGTCTTATGAAGTCCAAACAAATCATCTTTATCCGGTTCACCAGGATCACTTGATAAAAACCACTAAGTAGAACTTAAGTGGTAACAGGATTAGTATTGCTGGTTCATGCTTTCTTCAAACACAGAGGATGGAATATCCTCAATGACCAAAGGCTCCATCACTCTCCCTGATCGTAAGCCTATGTCGTTATAGGGAACTTGAGTAATGGAGTAACTGGGCATGTTGGCAGTCTCATACTGGTGGACTGCTTTATTGTTTTGTTTGGGGTTAGGTTGAGCAGGCAGTTGTGGTCGTATAGGCATATTAGCTGCAGCATTGTTCTGGAGTTGTAGTTGTGGCTGTTGGTACTACTGATATGGCTGAGGGTATTGTTGAGGAGGGTATGGTTGATGAGGAAACTATTGGTGTGGAAACTATTGATGATATTGGCTATGGGGAAACTGGTTTCCTGGATGGAAGTTCCTCCACCCAAGAGACCAAGAATTCTGTTGGTTTGGTGGCTATGTCCAAGAGTTTCAGGAGTTGAAATTATGCATAGGAGGTTGAGAAGGATGCCATTGATGGTTGGAATAAGGTTAAGGGAATTGTGTATTCATGTGATGCATATTATTTCAATTATTCATATTATTCAAAAATGGAGTCATGGCTTAGTTTCAAGGTTTCCAAGGATTTTTCTGGGCAACGAAGTAGGTAGGTTCCATGTTTGGAGTTGATGCCTGCAGAACTACCTTCACTTGAGGTAGTGAGATGCACTCATTTGTATCATGGTTCAGTTCACAGAGCTGACACACTTCTACGTTGTCGAGTGGGCACTCCTTCAGGGGATGTTTCATCCAACATTTGGGGCAGAATACAGCGAGTGTTAGATCCTCTACTTCTTGTTTCTACTTTTCCCTTAAGACATCTATTTCTGAGGAGATGGAGCTCATAATTTTTGTTTTGAAGTTCTAGAGAAGGTTTCCTATTTCTTCTCGGGTAGCTCCTCCATTGGATGACTTCTGTGTTCTTTCGAAGACATCTCGTTCTAATTTATCCCATTTGTTGGTATTGGAAGATCCTTTGGAAGACCTTCTGCATAATTCAACAATCTTTTCAAATGATTCCTTTGAGATATCCCCCTTTCCTAGCAGGTTCAACATACCTAGTAAATATTCCCTAATCCCACGAAGTAGGATTATCTTGAGCACATCTAACCCCATATTAGTATATACAACCCTTTGCACATTGTACAAGAGCCTCTCAACAAAATATTCCAAGCTTTATTTGTCCCTTTGTACCATCTTCAACAACTCTTCTCTTTTATCTTTGGTGTTGTAGTAGTCCTGGTATTTCTCTAGGAACATCTGTTTCATTCAGCCCCGGGTGGTGATAGTTCCACCCCCCAGGATCATGAACCAATGTAACGCATTATCCTTCAAAGTACCAGGGAAATTTTTTAACTTCTTCTCATTGGAAATGTATTCATATCTACGACAGAGGATGTCAATCTCGAAGAGGAATTCATTTGGATCCTCTGTGTATTTTCCATGAAAACGAGGTAATACTGATGGTGATATGTTTTTCATGGGGGCTGGTCCCTCTGGCTGTTGAATGGTGAACTGGAGTGTGGAAACTGTTCCCTCAGGCAGGGGATCATCGTCATTATGATGATTTTCCCCTATAACCTCTTCATGATCTTTTGGATCACATCTGTTATTCATATTTTCTTCTTCTATCTCTTGCCTTTGTTTCTTCAGATCTTCCTGATTCTTATGAAACTGTGTCCACTCCTCCTTTGTCACCTACTTCCCATTAATATGATAGACCACATCTCAATCACCTGCTCCCACAGCACTAACTATGTCTTCCTCCGCAGGGACACCTGAGGGTGTCACAGCTCCTCCTGTGTTCTCCACTCTGGAAACTGGCGCTTCCACCATGGGGGTAATTGGACTTATTTTGATGGAGGTTCCCTGATGGTGAGATCTAGTAGAGGAATTGGTTCTAGCAACCATATCATCAATGAATTTTATTCTTACCAATGTTGGGTTTCTTCCACAAACTCGACCACATGCAATGTTAGTATTCTGGGGGGTTCTAAGGGTTATAGGAATGTCACGTTGTACTCTTCTCATATCCATGCAACCCAAAAAATGCAAACTTAAAAATTGCAGAAAAATGAATGGATGCAACCACTATGGTGTCTAATCATTACCTTCCCTGGCAATAGCGCCAAAATGTTGGTCACTCTATATGCCAGTTAATTAAAACCATAATGCAGAATGCTCAATATAAATTGTCAACCCAGCGATGTCTTTTATTTCAAAGATAACTTACACTATCTATGCTTAAACACTAAGTAGTTGATGATTGAATAAACTGTCCTACTTATCTATTTTGTCAAACTCTTCCCACAATCAAATTAATCTAAACTATTTATATAAGAATTTAGAATTGCAATTACTTCCTACAACCTCAATCCAGTAATAAATGGTTCTTGAAATAAATATCTAGAATTACTTTTGTAGAAAGTTAAATCCTAAATTACCAGATTATATGCAGATCCATTGTGACTAGTTAATCCAACCTTAATCTAGAAATGAGAAATGACAGGAATTGAATCAACAGTTCTAACCATAGTCTAGTTGAGTGAGAAAACCTTAACAAGACAAATGATTGAAAAGAAACTAAGGGATATCTTGACTGTTACAGCTATCGCACACATGCATAAAAGAATCTAACCTACACAATTGATTGTTCCACCACACTGCTACACCTTAAAGGAAATGCAAGTACTGAGTATTCAAGGAAACACAATGATTAACATGACTATTGAAGCTACTAAGACAAATGCTTATAATGTAACATCCACACCACACAGCTAATTAAGAAAACATCTAATTAACTTGGCAATCTCTATGGGAAGGCAGGCCCAGCCTTCGAACAGAGATGCCGAAACTAACACAAGTTAAAACGCAGAGATCTAAAGAATCCTGATCCTTTTATTAATATGGTGAAATGAAGATACACTCTCTATTACAGCTTACATAATCAAAATATGATATTGTCCAACCCCTAGCTCTGAATTCTCCCCTGTACTTATACATCAACAAACGTAACCCTCACCCACTAATATTGGGCATCCATGAAGATCTAAGATCTTCAGGATGCCCTGTTACATGCGCGGTCATAGATGTGAGTGGAATTAAATAGAGGTAAGTAATACAGGCAATTCTATTGCCTGAGCCAGTAAATGAATAACAGAAACAATTCAAGAAAGGCCTGGATGATTGCAGCTAACTTCAAGCAGTGGCGTGCTATTGTAGCTAAGTCTGTTACAACCGTGTCTATTGCACCCATGTCTATCACAGCCCGCGTGGAATGATGACCCTTGATTGGATCTGTGTGTATAGATGGGACTGGCAAGTTACAACTGATAGTGGATGCTCATATCCTCTCTGGATCGCTCAAGATGCTACACCTGTAATCTCTCATAGCTTGCACTATCTTTGTGAAATCATAATAAGTTAGCATAATGCAAGAAGCAAAGACTTGATTATAATAATCATAAGCATTAATAAGGTGAAACAATAAATAATCATACCTATGAAGATTCATGGCATAAGTGAGGAAATAATGTCTGTTTGGTGCACAAAATGGAATAAGACAAGACAAACAGGGTATACGGGATGTGGTTAAAAAGGGGAATTTTGGGATCCAACATGTTTCTCGCTCCTCAAGTGTTTCTTCATTGGCCATGCTAGTTTTTGTTGCAATGCATAGAATAGGAACTATGTAATCCATAGGCTTGACTACCTCTTTCCCATGTACCAATTTCAACGACATCTGGCCCGTCAGTCTCTTCCAAGTGGTGTGATATTCCCACAATACTTCAAGAATATTTAAATCTCAGTCATCATGACTAGCATTACATACCTTTGTTAGAACGGTTTCCAAGATTTTATTAAAGGATTCTATAGTTGCATTTTCCTATGGATGATATGGGGAAATTCTATTATGCTACACCTGCAATTCTTTTGTTAGTGATTTTACTATACCGTTGATAAATTGGTTTCCCTGGTCACTCATCAGTATCCTAGGGCATCCAAACCATGTCACAATGTTTTCAAATATGAAATTTGATGTTGTCGCAGTGGTGCAATCCACAACTGGTGCAGCCTCTACCCACCTTGTCAGATAGTTTGTCACTATGATGATGTATCACACACCAGTTCACTTTTATAGTGGGTTGATTGGACACACAAAGTCCACAACCCATTTATCAAAAGGTTGCAAAGTTACTTGCGGTACAAGTGACATCTCATCTCATCGCGATGGTTTCCTAACACATTGACAGACATCTTAGCTCCATGCATAGTCTATAGCATCTTTATGCAAAGTAGGCTACCATATCCCAACACGCAGTACCTTACGCACATTAGCTCATCCTCCATAATGTCCACCCGTAACTCCTGCATGTGCTTCTTCCAGAATTTTCCCTTGTTCATGAGGTAGAACACACCGTCTCAGGATCTCATCGATCCCAAGTTTTTATAAGTGCCCAACGATCAACTGGAAATCCAAAGCCTTCACTACCAACTGCTTCTTCTGACTGCGATCTGATGCTATCAACACCTTTCCATCATCAATCACAAATTTTCCAAGTGATCCTTAATCAGACCATAGACTGTCCAATCATCCATATATACTTGCAATAATTTCTAAATAAAATCTTTGAATGTAGCAACAATAACCTGAGATAATATCGCAGGTGCATTCTTCAACCCAAAGGGAATCACTGTGTATTGAAAACAACCCCATTTAGTGACAAATGTTGTTTTATGGTGGTCTTCCTTTGCAATTCTTATCTGGTGATAACCAAAAAATCCATCTATAAAATAGTACAATTCTTGAATGCCTACTCCTTCAAGAACCTCATCAGTGAATGCTGTCAGAAATGGATCATGCATGCAAGCATCATTCAACTTTCTTAGATCGAAACAGATTCGCACTTCACCAGTTTTCTTGTCCTATACCGTCATAGGGCTTATCCACTTTGATTCTTCTATTGGCTAGATGATTCCTACATCCAACATCATGTCGAGATCAGCCTTGACTATTTCTTTGTATTGTATGTTCAAGTGATACAGGTGGTGCCTAACTGGTTTTGCATCTGGATTCAATTGGATTCTCATTTCCCCTAAGTCACGAAGTATCCCCTTCATCTCTAAGAACTTTGTTGGGAATAGTTCCTGAAATTCATGCAAAAGATCCATGATTTTGGCCATAGTTTCTTCATCCCAATAGTCCCCAATATTTGCAAATTTTGGATTTTCCTCCATCCCAATGTTAACTTTTCTGATCTTTAGTGGCTGACTCATAGGATCGGTTGGTATGTCTGGTGGTGCAACATTTCTACTTCCTTTTGACTCTGGAATAGTAATATTCTGAATCTCATCGTCATCCTCAGGTTCACTATATATATTATAACATTCCATGATTGATTGCATATGGAACTGTGCATGCAGGTCTACTGGGTATGCAACCAGTACAACCTGTAGAACCACATTGTGGATGATCTGAAGTGTGTTGTGGACATCAAGATTGGCATCCTTGAAACTAAAGGTCTATGCAAAATAAACCCGTAAACTCCTCCCATGTTTTTATTGTTTCGTGCAGCTCTGTGGATACATACCATGACCTTGGAATTTCATCCAGTGTGTGAATAAAAGCATGGAACCATTCATCCATGTGTGGTGATGCCCATAGAGTCTAGCATTCGCTCATATGACTACAAGAGTCATTTTTTCCATCGTATCTCCCAATCTGATATACCTCCATATCTCTGAAGTGCACGGTCATCAATCATTGACACTGTGCCCATTCATGAATTGCCTCCTTATGAGCTTCCTACCAGCGTGCTGGAGTGGCCTTCAGTGCTTCTCCTAATTCTAACCAGCGTTAGGCTCAGATACCTTCGCTTTGAAATAATTGAGGAACCCAGAGAGTTCTGGTATCCATTCATATATCGGTAACTCAACAATATCAGTCGTGACATGGCGTAGTGACTATGTGATCAGTCCACATTTTCTAAGTGATACTTCATGCATCCGGTTTTGCCAATTTTCTAGTGTATCATCAAAATCAGAGGACGCAGAGCTAGCACTACACCAACCCATTTCTCCTTCAGTAGTAGGATGGATATAATATTCAGAGATATTGTAAGTGTGATCCCATTTTCTAACAACTTCATATTTGATAGGTTCAATATATCTCCTTCCTTCATTAGGATCCATAGGAGTGATGACTCAGATATCTTTGTTCTCGAATGTCATCAACCACTTCTCAAAATTGATCATGACCATGCTATCATTGTCCCATCCAATCCCTAGCAGTGTGGGATAGGATCCTCCTCCATCGATGACTTTGACTACATTGAAACCAGCACGAGTCCTCATACATTTGACATCTACGACCAAATTTGACACATGCCTGATTGGTTGGACTTTGGTCTAATTAGCCAATCTCAGTTGCACTGGGGACCAACCAAGAATTGGCTTCCCCATATTATACCATGTCTATTTTGTCAGGATATTTACATCTGACCCAAGATCCAGAATAACTAAATTGAATTCATAGTCCCCAATCTGGATGTTTATTCAAATTTCCTTTTCCCATCCTTTTCTTTTGTAGCGAATTCACCACAGAGTCCTACAACTCCCTATCCAGACGGGGCAACAACTTCTCAATATTAACCAAAGAATCAGGATCTATTTCCATGGATAAACAAATCTTGAAGAATTTTTGTAATGTACCATGATGTTGCAATGGTCCAACCTCTAACGAAGAATCAAAAGCAGAAGGTATGCCAAAAATAGGTGTCTTACCAGGATTTCTTCCAATCACCTCGCGAGCCTTGAAAAAGGTATCTCTCTTAGTCGCGAATCAAACTATAGTTTCTTCTTTCCATCTATTTGAACTTGTGTACGTGATCCATCTTCTCCAGTCGTTGCTCCTCCTCAAGTGATAATCCCAACATCAACATCCTATGTTCGCGTTTCTGATAGAATTATCGCAACCGTCAACCCTTGATTATGGTTTTGCGATGGAGGATGCTTGAGAGGAGGATTCTCGTTCATCAGTCAATTCATAGGCTAATTGAGATTCTAATTTTGCACTGGAATTCAGGGCTGAACCTAATTCTACAATTGCTGTTGGTTCTGTATCTGATTCTGGGCCTGGAACTGGTTCTGATTCTGCAACAGAGGAACATTTTCATCCTACCATTTCGTAATTACCTGAGGGAAATTCTCAATAGTATGATCGCTTACTGTGCAATATACAAAATGAAAATGAGGACAATCCCTCTTATAGTGTCCAGATTTCCCACAATTGTAACATTGGATTGATGCATGATCCTGTCCTCCTCCTCAATCGAAACCTCCTTTTCCACTGAATCCTCTGCAGAATCATCCTTGCTGCTAGTACTATGGTTGAGTTACTTGCTACCGATACTTGAGTTGGGCCACTTTCTGCTGATACTGGGGTTGGTCCACTTGCTGGTGTGGGGGATTCAGCTGCTACTAAACATAGTGTGCTTCTTGGACATACTACGGTTGCGGTGAAGCCATCGACATCTATGGTCGTCACAAATTGTGGATGTGGCGCAAACTGTGAATGTGATATAGGCTACGGATATGATGGAATAAACTGCATCTATTGTGGTAATCTATACTGGACTTGAGGTGGTGGCTGCACCACCTGTGCCTGCGGCTACTGCACCATGCGAGGATATTCACCTTTCACGAAATATGAATCATATTTCTGTTCTTGAAGTAGATCATATGCTCAACAGTCCTTATCCTCATGCCCAAATTAGCGACAAACAATGAAATATAAGCTTGTTGGCTTCATCACCATTTTCTTAATGTAGGTACAGTCTTCATGTCGATGCCCATATACTTGACATATGTGACACCATGGCACACCACCGCAACTCAACGGGTTCGACGCTCCCAAGAGTAGATAGTTTTGGAAGGTAGGACAAGTATCTTTGGTGTGTCCACCCACATGGCATAGAGTGCACCACATGTAGTCATGTTCCTCTTTCACCTTCTTGATTTCCTGCAACTGAAGCGTCAGGTTCACCAGCTATGCCTAGATTTGGTTCATGCCAACAACAGTTTCTCTGACAGGTGAAGCTTCTAGCTTCATTGCAATTTCCAAAGCCTCGCTCCATGTAACGATCTTTTGCTACATCAATGGATGTCGGATATGAGGAAGCAGCGCCGCAATGAACCATTTTTTGTATTGGACGTCACTCATATCTAAGTTGACCCATGCCATCGGCATCTTAAACCTCTGGTCAAAGTACCAAACTGTCTCATTAGGGAGTTATTTAATTTCCTTCAGCTCTGTAATATATTGTGCTTCAGATTTTGGTTTCTTGAATTCTTCAAGCAGCCCCTTCTGAATCTCATCCAAAGTCTTCGCAGTGGTCCCTTGTGAAAACTATATGAATCTCATATACCAATTGAGTGCATGAACCTGAAGGGTGGTCGCTAATTGGCCTTTCTTTACATCATCGTTTATAGTCTGTCTGGTAATCCATACTGCCTCACACAAGAAACAATATTGCTCTAGGTCATCAGTGTCATTTCCATGGAACATATGTAGCTTCATATCATCTCCCACCATCCTAGGCCTTCTTCCTATAGATGTTGCTTGGCACATTGGACACGTCGACGTATATTGTGTATATCGTCCTGAGTGTGGAGTAGTGCATGGAGGTGTAGACATGTTTCTACTGGGATTTGACCTTAATGCTACCTTGGGTGTAGCTTGGGTCTGCTTGTCCTCTTCATCTTTGTAGGGTCACTTCGTCCAATGTGGTTGTCCTTTGTGGTCTTTCGTTTCGATCGTAGCAAGACCTTCCCCTATCCTCTACCTCTTCTCATCTCGGAACCTTGCTCCTCCCCTTGTACAACCACTCTCTTCCTCGGCTTCCCTCACAGTCTCATCGAAACTTACACCCATATACCCCTTATCTTTCCATTCGTCACCCCCCTTCTATTGCAGTGTTCACAGCCTCCGCACACCAAATTTTTACTACTCAAGGTACATTTTTAGTACACCATTTTAACAAACAAGCATCTTTATTGACAATTGCAAAGATAGTAAGAACCTACCTCGTGGTCCATTGAAGAATTCTCATTCTGCTTCGCTGTAAGACTTGTTGGTATCAACCGCAAACTCAGTGATGTATGTTTCTATAATACTATCCAACCAAACTTCAGCAACCCACAATTCCTTGTTGTCAGTTTCTTGTAGTTCCTGAATTAGTTCGGGGATCCAAGATGTCAATTCTCCCCCTTGGAATTTCTGCTTCTTCAAGGTGAATCACGCCAGCCACTCATATAATATGATGGAAAACTCACAGAAAAACCATTCATGAGGACTGTCATGAATGTACCTTTCCAACCATTCGTTTGTTCAAATTCAGGTTCTGGTTTTGAGCTTTAGTGAATTCTCACAGTCTTAGGTCGAACCAATCTTCAATATCGGGTTTTGTCAGATGCCACACCATATCTACCTCTCAGTCACAATGAGGTCTCTGGTTTTGTATTCTAGTTGTTTGGGATACTCGGCTCTCACCCGATAGACCCGGGTTCAAGTCTCGGCAATGGAACCATTTGTTGGCACAAACTACCCAAGAAATCCTTATCAATAAGGGTTCTCACTCAATCGACACTCAACCTACACGATATCCCTAAGCACTGTCCCATACAGGTTTTACCCTGCCTAGCAACACTTGCGGAGTGGATGAAGTCTCACCCGAGATGTTCGAGGGAGTGATGTTAGAACCAAGTTTCCGCAGTAAGGAGGAGGATTTAGGGAAGCATCAGTTCATCAGCTTATCTATCATATCTAACAGAACCATTCATCAGGTATCACATCATTTATAATATATGTACCAATACAACCATAGATCTAACCAGATTGCGTCATTCATTTATTCATCGTAGTAGTATCCCATTATTCATTCATAAAACAGAGACATTCATCATTGACATCACGACACATAAAAATAGAAAGAGACAAAAGACAATAGTGATTCATCTCAACATCCATCGTATAATATTACTTTCTGCACAACATATCCAAAACAATAATTGTCTCTCTCCACAATGAGAGAAGGATCGACCCACACAATCACATACAGATAACACAAGATTCAATCTCTCTTCCTCTCTGCTATATCTTATCTTTCTCATTTGAAATTATAATTCTATATATAGTCTTGTGCCTTTACATTCATGGTCCACTTATAACTAACTCCTAACTGATTTAACCATTATTGACCTATATCCACAAAATGTGGTCAACCGATACAAAAATATGCATAAAATATTCAAAAACGGTTTGTTTTCTTCCTATCGCACTATCTCTACCTTGCATGGTGTCGCGTGAGCTTGCGCAACCTCAGTGGTGCTCTGTAAATCACTTACCCCAAAACCCCTGCCAACAAGAAATAATGATAACAAATTAAATAAAATATTTTTTGGGTTTTAACATATACATCAACTAACTTAATGTAAGAAACCAAAAATAAACACACCTTTCTCCTGCAAGATGGGCCACTATTGCAGTCTTCGGAAATGGTCACATAGCTCCACGGGTTGGTTCTCCAGTTTTATCCATGGACAATTGTTAAACGGGGAATGGATCCAAAGTGGGTACGAAGATATCTCAACGTACACCATGGAAAATGGCGTGGCAAGGGGAATAATGGTAGGAAAGTATGTGGTATACCTGAGAGAAAAATGGCATAGTGTAACCACAAGTGAATGGAAAGGTAAGTGTTTTGGGAGAGTCGTTCACAATGTATTTATAGTATGCTCTTAGTTTTTTTTAACCCGTGGTATTTTCTTTCCCATGGTATTTATCTATGGTTTTTTTACCTTTTCTTTTTTTTGGGGATTTTTAACCCTTTTTGGGAGAGAGTGAAGGTAAACCATAATAAATGCTCACTATATCTTCATTTCTGGGAAGGAATAATGGTGTTTTAGAACATTGTTTATGGAAATATAACCGTGAAGGTCAAAAGTAAGGGAAATATGGTGGGAATATGATGTATGTATATGGTTTAGGCCATGGAGAGCTAGGAGAACACTTTTTTGGTGTTAACATATTTCCCTCTAATGCATGAGGGAAGGAGCTCATCATATGGCATATAGACATCATAGGATCACGGGAATAATAGAGACAACAGTGGAGAGACTGGAGAGACCTATGGAGAAGTGTAGCTTCCTCATTCAAACTACGGTGGATTTTGGTTTTTTATTATTGGTTCTCAAAAATGGATGAGATACATATAATGTGTGGCATGTATATGGATGAGGCAAGCATACCCATGCTCATAATAATGTCAAAATAATAAATAATGCAATCAAGGCTCAAAACATGGGAGCCGATAAGCACATATACAAATGATGATACATAATGGTGGCCTCAATGGGAGGATGAATACAATGCTAATATGAAGAACTAATACATAGAAACAATGGCATTCTCATGGAATGAAATATCATCACAACTAATGCTCTGTTGGATCTAGAAGTGTACATAACTCAAGGGACTCAATGACTGAGAGTTAGAATCTCTGTGGTACAATATATAGTATCAAGTACTAGAGATACATGGAAGCACAACATATGGGGATTCTGAACACTGTCGCCAACGTATCCCGAAAATCACAAGGGACATGAAACTATTTGGGTCCCATGGTAGACTCACCAATGTGCTAGAGTCAGGTGACAATGAGGATCTTTGACCAAATAATGAACAGACTAATACCCTGTACGAATCTCAATGGTGCAATGATGTAGCTAAGGTCGAGCACATGAGACACAACCAACTTCAAAGGCACTAATGACTCCTTTCAAGTGGTCCAAGGAATGCATCAATGAGGTGGATGAAACCATGATACATGGACCTTTGGGTCTATCCTATGGAATAGATGTGATGACATCGACAAAGAGATACCTGCAACTAATCAAGGCAATGATGTGTCCTTCAATAAATGGATGAGGGGGATAACCAAAGATGTGGAACAATATGGGGACTGACACACTAAATTGGGGAACAGGGGCAAGGGAGTATGGGCGACTCAAACTTACTTTGTTCAGAGTATGACAGCAGGGTTGACCTGGTAGCAAACGAAACTGACTCAACGAAGAGGGATCATAGCTTTAATACCGGGAAGATAACTACAAATGGGAAATATTGAGGGAGGTAACTAGAATAGTGATATCCATGGGATCCATGAAAGACTCATCATAGAAAACTTTGAACAAAGGTGACCCAATGGGGGGAAGCTTCCATACTATGATATCATATGTGGTGGCACCTAAAGGCAATGTTTGGGCCTTCTTCATAGTTTATGTAGAATGAAGAAGGGATAGAAGTAAGCTCAATATGACATGATATCATGGATTTTTAGCAAGCCCGAGAAAGTAAATGCTCGATGGTGTTTTCATTTTTAGAGAGTCTGAAAACAAGAAGAAGAATCCAGTGTGGTCTATTTTTCATTAATAGTCTCCTAATCTCAAAAAATGATAAAAGTATACAAAGCAGATCTCTCCCAACCTTTCTGGCAGGAAGACTTCTTTACCGTTGGTAGTCCAACTAGGACGAAAAAGGCTAAACCAATACTGATTGGATGGTCAATCAAATACTTTTGCGAGCATGAATGAAACCAAGTTTGCTTGACAATATTTTCTTTATCAAAGGGCTAGAAAAGAGATCAAATACAACCCATAATGAGGTTTTTTGTAAAGTACGGTCCCAGTGTATGAGAAAGCATAAAAGTATACAAAGGGAAACGTTCCTAGATGGAAGGTGATAGGTTGATCCTTTTCTTATAATAGTCTATGTGGTCCAAAAAGGAAATAAATGAAGCCACATAGACACCCTTTCAATTACTTTAACGAGCATGAAAGGAACCAAGCATGCTCGACAATATTTTTATTCTTTTAGGAGTCAGAAAAGAGCTTAACAGAAACTCTGTAATGGTCAATCAAGAAAGGGGTAAGTGTTTGATATATGGAAATAGGTTATGTTGTGAACATGGATGAGAGGAAGAAATGTAGAACACTGATGGGCCCCCCTTTCGGGATGATGGATGGTAGTAAAAGATGGCCAACTGTGCAGTATGGATGGAGTGGAGGGCTTGTGAACATGCCAATACATACAATGGGTGATTCGTGTGATGGCACACAAATTGAAGTGAATTCTGGGAAATGGCCAAAAAAAGCATAGTGAGAGAACGAGGTGAGGGTATCCTAAAAAGACAGAGGGCAGAAAACTGAACCCATTGGTGTGAACAACATCTCAAATGGACTCCTGATGACTATGTGGTGCATGGAAGAAAAACTAGACCAAATGGAGGCCTAAGGGTAAGGAGCTATCTCAGAGTACAAGGTGTGATTCGGGTGGTGGTATGAAAATAGTTGTGACTACAGGAATTGGCCCAAAGAAAGTAGCGAGGGAGGCAGTCTAGTAGGTCGTTTCTTCACCCGGGATATTTTTGCACAGTGGTGCCAACTTCCTATTCTCGTAGAGGATTATCCATGCATCGGCATGGACTACCAGGGAGATATGGAGAGGCCTCAACCTCAATTACATATATAGGGACCCGAAGGTATTCTATTATGGTGGTAGCTAGATAATACATGTGACATATTTTGTACATTTGCATATGTGGGAATGCATCATCCCGCGGCGCAGGGGAAGGGTGGAGGGGTTATATCCACCCGCTCACATGCAGAAGATGCGACAGAGTTCTACAATGGAATCATTGTGACTAGATGTGGAGAAACTACTGGAGGGGGTCACCGACTTGTGGTAAAAAAAGTGTGAAACAAAAAATAAAAACTATGAAACCAGTGTACTCATGGTGGGTAACTTCAAGAATAGAAACTCCGGTGAAGGAAATTGGCCTTGCCTTGGAGACTCTGCAATTGTTACAAGGTATGTGGATGAGGAAGATTTAGAATGGCTTGAACCTATAGCAGATCCACCGCAATCCCTTTGTGGGATATTATAAACCCGAGTAAAGGTCCAGTGGGGATACAAAACACACACTTGAGAGGGTTCAAGCAGACGTTATATTTGCAAGATCACACGAATACTTGTTGTAAGTCCTCTAGATGCTAGGAACACTTCCGAAAATGAGCCATGAGGTCATCTAGGTAGCCCAAAATAATGTGGATAAGGTCGTGGAAGTAGAACATCATAGTGTGCTGAAAAGTGGCTCCATCATTTTTAAGTCCAAATGACATAACATGATATGCAAACATGCCCTCGGAGGTTGTGAAATCTGTCTTGTGCTGGTCCTATTTCTGGATTTGAATTTGGTTATAACTGAAAAAACCATCCATGAAAGAAAGACTTCATGGTCGAAACACACATCAATGATTTGGTTAATGAACAAAGTGGGGAAGATGTCTTTGGGACATGCCAAATTCAAGTCACGGAAGTCAGTACAGACATGAATGGTACCTTGTTTTTTATTAATGGGAACAATATTGGAAACCCAAGTGATATACACAATGGGGTATATGAAACCTTCTTTACATAGTTTCTCGATCTCAACTTTGACAATAGGAGCCTTTGAGGGGTGAATGGGTCTTTTCTTTTAGTGCATGGGCACAACATCAGGACATGTGTCAATGCAATGTGTGATGATAGATGGATTAAGCCCAGGAATCTTGGTATAGGACCAAGTGAAAATATCATGGAATTCCTACAAAAATGCTTTGTAAGAAGCAACTTCTTCAAGGGAACAAGATGCTCCAAGTGTAATATATTCAAATAACTTAGGTTCATCTGAGATATTGAACTTAATGGTTGGAAAAATGTTAGCCATTTTTCCCTCTTCAAAGGAGTCGGGTTTCGGAATGAATTTGTTGAACTAGTCTTCTTTTCCATGGATGAATTCTCTAGCTTCAACTAAGTATTGGTCCGACAATGAAAGAGGTTCATTGGGGATAAAGAATGAGCAATGGTGCATATCATCCCAAGGGTACTCAGGAGTTGAAAGACATTCAAGGATATCCTCATCATTGTTAAAACAATGCGTAGATAGATCAAAGGGATCCTTTATGATTGAGGAGATGGAAGGACTACTGGAACTAGAGATCGTATATATGGTGTTGGTTGTGGCCAAGGAATAAACCAGAGGGTGGATATAGTCTAGGAAGGTAATTCCAGATTCAAGGGAGTTTTTTCAAAGGTCACGAAGGGTTGACCAATACTTAGGTAATTCTAGGAAATGGTGAGAGTAATGATGATACATGCCACAAACTACACAAGGATGGTTGGTTCACAATTACTTGTTCTTAACCACTGGTGGATCTCAGATGGTGACTACTGGAGCACCATCGATTTCATCTATAGCGTCAATGTGGGTGTGAAGGAGAGTAAAATCTAGATAGTTTTGTATTACATGGCCTTGCACATCATACAACACACAAGTAGGAGTCGGTTGTGGTTCAGTCATTGCTTTGGCAGCCTTGACCCCAACTTTTTTTGAAGGAGGAGGGGTAGGCATGGAGGCAGGAGTAGTCTTTGATGGACCATGGGGTGGGTGTGACACCCTCTCAATGGGTTGGATAGGATTCAACACAACCTGGGGAATCAAGGGTGGGGTGGGTGGATCGAGGTACCACACAAGAATTCCCAATGTAACATTTGGTAAGTTGAGATTAGCCATGACAGGATTGCTCATGATTGTAGATGGTGCAAAAAGGGAGGGAATCATGTGGATCGGGAATGAACCCCAATAATTCCTCGATGAATGTGGTTGGGGTTGCAAATGAATTTTTGATGTGGCTAGGATGGTACCGGATGTGATAATTCACAAATACGATACCTCAGTCAGCGAAGGTGGAGGTGGTAAGGAAAAAAAGGTGTATGTCATAGGAGTGTTGGAAAACAATCCCAGGCAAACAACATATAAGGATGGAATAGATGCCCTTGCAATGGTAGTTTCGATATTGGGGAGGACATGCTCTGGTGTGGCCAACCCTTTCAAATCATAGTACGTCGGTTGTTCAACACTAACAATTTTACCATCATGAGTGAACATTGGGAGCCGAAAGATGGTAGGGACCACGGCTTGTACGAAATATATGTAGTTGCATCCTAGGAGCAGGTTGTAGTCAAGTTAGGAATTGACAACCTCAATGTCGATCAACACTGTTTTGTCAGCTAACTCAATAGAAATGTTCATGAGAATCCCTTATGGATGAGAAGATCGACCATCATAAGCACGAAGAGCAGTGGTGGAAGGGTAGGGGATCTAATTATCTGTGAAGGTTGACATAATGTAGGTGGATTCCCCCTCATCAATTATGCATCGATGTACGACCAAATTTTGAATTGTGACCAGAACTTGGAATATGACAGTTGACGAAATCCTGGGTTCAGAATCAAAGGGATGAACAAAACCTAGTGCAAACAACAATGCTTTAGGTTATGATGGAAAAGTTTTAAGTACTTCCAGATCAGACACAGTTGTAGGATATTGGGCCAAGTCGCCAACTATACTATAGTTGAGGGAATATCTGGAAATGGTGTTGTTTGTGACCTGACTCGTAGGGAACCGTGGGACTCTAGGTGCCCCATCTGCAGGGGGTCTTAGTAAGCACAAAGACATGTCAGAAGTGGTAAAGGTAGACATTGTTGATGGGCCACTAGTTTCTATGGTGGAGCCATACTGGTTTCGTCGATTCTAGAGATTGACATCCAACGATAATGTCATTAGGTGATGGAGACTGACCTCAACAAGTTGAGCCACAGCAGTGGTTGTGGGAGCGTGTGGGACTAAGGTTGGGTTGCAACCATTCCTTGGTGTGGTAGTTGTTTTCGGAGCACCATAGGTGGAGGACCTGGTGGTTCTAGTTTTTAGGGAGCTGAAACAGTTACATTCAAATCACGTTGACTATCATTTTGGAGTAGTTTTTAGATGGGATCCATGTGAGGAAACTGATGATTGTAATGACCGTAGGTGTTACAGATAACACACTGATGGTTAGTCTGTAACTGTGGGTTATTCCCAGGTCGAGCAGGACATTGGGGATTCTGTGCAGGAGCTTCAATGTTGTTTTTGTTTGGAGGGTTGGCATGTTGGCCGCCTCCTTAGCGTTGGTCTTGTTCTCTCCCTGCCCTTGTTGGTTATTGGGGACGGGTTGGTTAGGGAGGTTCTATTTTTTGTAAACCTATCGCATAGAAACTAGAGGAGTCAAGTTCGGAGCCAGAGTGGGTTGTACATGTGGTGCATAATAGACAAGAGGAGCTGGTGGGGATACAAGTTCAGTTGGTTGTCTAGAACACAAGTGTGACGAACAAGTTGGTCCATGAACATGAGGAGTTGGTGTGGAATGGGTGGCTCTAGATTGAGCCATTACGCATGAATAATCAAGGGCATAACCATGAGGATCATAGGATTAAGTAGCTCCATATTGAGCCATCACATGTGAGTAATCAAGGGCATAACTTGGTTGGGAAACACTATGGGTGTTACCATGATGGGGTGGCATCATGGGAAAGGCCAGATAAAACTGAGCATGCTGGGTAATGGATCAGATAGCTCCATCAACAGCATGAGATGCCCCCGGTGTCTCATGATATGAGGTGTCGGATCGGGGAGCACCGGATATAATGGTATACAAGTAACCGGATTGGGCATAGATCAAGTCGAACTACTAAGCCTTAAGGATAGATTCCTCCTCTGTGTTCGATTGCTCAGATGCGACGTCCTTGGCTATAGGGGGGAGTAAGGTTTTGAGGAACCAATAAAGGAAGATATTATATTCTAACTATATCTTACACAAGCTGTGGAGATGATGCCATTCATGGATATGATCCGTGCTATGGGTAGTGTTGGCAAGAAACACCCTCCAGAGCAATTTGAACTCAAAATTTCAAATTTGTCATTCCATCAATTGTTTGAACGACATTATATATTACAACCTTAATCAACACTCATCAATAAATATTTTAGGAGTGCCTTTAGAATTTTTAATTCTGAAGGAACTCCCAATAGAAGTTGATGGATTGATTGATTTAGGGGGATTAACATCAGTTTATATCGACTTTGAATTTCTTGGCCCTAGTTTCTCATTTCTTCTTGATCGTTTGTAAATGTCATAATCTTGAAAGTTAGTAACTCCTAATTTTACAATAACTATCATTCATGCATATTCAAGGTCAAGGGAATTTATTACATCAATGGTTTTTTACTGTTAACCTAAGTAAGCTGATACATGATATGATATTTGTTTTTCAATTTATATGCGAGGTATAACGAGCTCTTTCACTTTCAAAATATCTATTTCATCATATAATCATGGGGGTAAAAAGTGTATTTCATATTAATTTCTCAAGTTCCCCATTATTATACACTTGTCCTCATTTATGAATTTTGTATCTTTAGATGAGATAATATTTATGGGATTATGAACCTTTTCGACACCTTGAAGTATAGTCAGTGTTAAATTCCATCATAAGTGGCTAAAATGATTTTCGAAGGTCTGATATGGGTTTGGTTACATTTACTAATTGTTTTTTTATCATTATAATATCAACCATAATTCTAATTTCATCAATTGTATTTTTTCTTATTAGTCTTGGTATTGTTGATATTCGATGACGAAAGACTATGTGATTGTATCCATTAAATTATGCTTTGAAACTATTAGTTTTATTAGGCCATCACATTGGTATGAAAAATGTTAATCATTATTGGTGCTATTATGGAAATTGAGGGTTTTGATATCTGCGTAACCCAAATGTTTGCCACCTGTTGATTTGGAATCATGCAAATATCATGCATAAGCTGTTACCCACTTGATTTTTCTACAAACCATTATTGCATGATAAGTGTTCTGCGAGTCTCATTAACTTGTCAATTCAAAGGTATGATGACCCTGTGTTCCATGACTGGGCATGAAATTTCACAGTACTTTGGTGAAATAAGTCTGTTTGGAGTGTTGGTTGATATGTGTGAATTCTAGATAAATCGACTCTGTTTCTCAGTTCGGGTTTTGAAAATCTTGAAATCCTGTGTAATTGCTACCATGACCTTTGTTTCGATATTTGAGCTCATGGGTGATGAATATTTAGACGCTGATCCTGAATGCCATGAATTGGTGGTAAGGGTAGGATGGTTAGGTTTTCTACATAAATTCTCTGGTTTTAACCTGGCAGTTTTCAGGGCATTTGCAGCATCATTTGATGGTATCAAAGCACAGGTAGGGGATGTTGAGTTGCAGTTGATAGAAGAGTTTGTTTCTCAGGCCATAGGTTTACCACAAGTAGGAGAACGTTGGTATAAGGGAAAACATGTGGAAAATGATGACTGGAAGGATTTCTTGACTCCAACTAACTGGAAAATGAAATATAAGTATAGTTTCCCTTCTCAGCTACTCAAGAAGAAATGGCACTCTCTGCTCGAACTTATTATCAGGTATGTCACCTGTGAAGGTCGACTTTCCCAAACCTAGTTTTATCATCTTCGGATTTTCATGGTTTTCAAAGGGCATCCTCTGAACATGTCGTATTATTTCTTAAATAGTTTGCATAAGATGGATTGTTTCTATCAGAGTAATGTGGGGGATAAGCAGTGGAGCCTATTTCATCATGGACTAATTAAAATACTTGCTTCCTACTGTCTGGGAGAATTGGGGGATTCTTGGGAATCATTACTCACCCGTAATGGGTTTGGGGAAAATGAGGAGTGGCCCCGATGGAGGCCCAAAACCAAGCGAAGCCATATCAAGACATAAGAAGTTGGGCCTGAGTTAGAAGAATGTGGCTCTCAAGATGATCTTGACAATGAGGTATCTGAATTCGGTCAAACCCTAAGTAGCAGTGACTTTAAGTTCAATTCTGAAGTGAACCCTGAGACACCTATTGATGATTATCGGCCTCAAATGAGAAAATCGATGATTACAGCACCCTGCCCAAATGATGGTCTTCCCCATTCATAGACCAACATTAGTAAAAAACCGGCCGAAGACCAAGTTTGTAGAGTACTAAGTAATCAGGCTATTCGTCGAACCACTCGTAGCATGACGGTCGTGTTCTTTGCTAGAAGAGACTTAAGTGTAGGGGATGCCCATGTTATAAAATTGAGTGATTCTTTGGAGCCTCGTCCCAATCAAGCCCAAATTGTTCCAACCATACTTAACCTGAAATATGTATCTGTCTCTGAGACTAACGCTGGCGGTGTCCAACAAGTAAATCCTAGGTTTGATGTGGATCAAGAGATTGATCAGAAGTCGTGCATAGAGGAGGGAGACAGAGGGGGGTCAAATGTAGGAACGAAGGGACAACCTAATCAAATTTCTTATGCTTAGGTCATTTCATCTTTCGAAACTGATTTAAAAGAGGCTCGGGTTATTAGGGCGTTTGCAATGGAAGAAATTGCAAGTCTTAAAGCCGATTTGACTTCCTGGGTTGAAAAATGGAATTTTTTGAGAGAGAAGAAGCTTAGATATAAAGATCAGGTTAAAATCCTTTTGTCAAGAAATCAAAAATTGATCAAACAAAATAATATTTCTAATACCAGGACTGTTATATTTAAAACCAAATTAGATGAAGCAAGAAGGAATGCGTTGATTCGACTTTCTGTTGAATCAGCCCTTAAACTTTGATATTTTTGTTTGTTGTAATGAAGTTCAATTTTGTCTTATGGTTTAAATATTTGTTAGGCATATAGACAATTTTAAATCGGCTTATACAGGTTAGTAATGTCCTATATTTTTCAGTTTTCATTCTTGGTGCAAAGTGTTTTTCTTTATTTAATAAGGATATCTGCAAACATCCTATTTATCTTTATGTGATTGTTATTCGCACTTTGCTAACTGATTCTGTTTAAAAATGCCAGGTATTAAGGAGTAAATGACATGAAGTTTGATGTTGTGCTATATTTTTGGGTTTTGATTGGCTGGAGTTTACTCATTGGAGGCTGCCTTGAATATGCAATTGTTTTCTACTTTGCTGGTTCTAGGTTCCTGTTTCTGAGCATCATTAGTTGATGGATTGTCGGATATAGTGATGTCTCATGTAGGGGAATAATGATATTGGATTTTATCTAGTAAGTTGGATATTTTCTTTCACATTATTCCATCCTAGTGGTTACTCAACGACATACCTAAGATCATGGCATTTCTTTTGCTATGTATTCGGATAAGAATCCATGTATTACCATAGAAATAGGGTGGTTAGTTAATGAGTAGTTGTTTGGTTCCCTATATAAACAATTTTCAAACATGGATAAGGGGTTCGATTTCTGAGACATTTGGAGAATTGATATTATACAGTTTTATACTTCATTCTGTTGTGTTGGTGTTTTTCGAACTTTTTTTGAAGATCACTGAATGTTGCAGGATATTACAAACCCTAGGTAAGTCTTTGAAATATTTGTGTTATGTTACTCATTATTCTCCTTTGTTATCTTCACTTTCATATATATATATATATCATGCTATTATATGTGAAATATATTTTTATGGATCTCAAATGATTACACTTGCCTAAAATGTAAATGGTTTATTGTTACATTGAGATGAATGAGCTTCTTCACAATTTCAATTGTTTATAAATCTATGTTAGAGAAATTATTAACTTGTAGGTTGACCTTGTTTCGTCTACAAGTTAGTAAATGATTATGTTTGTTATGTTTTAGGACTATGTATATGTTTGATTTCATTTGATAATAGGTTTCAATTTCTGTTTGAATTATTTTGTAATGAAATATCATCTTATTGTTAGATAATTCATATTTAATTTTGTTTATTGTAGATTTTTTCTAATAGTCCAGAATTATTGATCATCCTATGCTTTAAAACCTCTTGTCCAATTAATAATTCATGCTCTTGGCCAAGATAGGTAATTTGCATTTAGTTTACAAGTAGTTTTCTTTCAGAAATAGTTGGTCAGTTAGTTAGAATTCTTTGTTTTGATTAGAAGATTGAGTTAAGCAAATATTTTCCACACACACCCTAGAGAGACTCTCTATTTGGAGAGCACATCATACAGGCGGAAGGGCCTTGATCTTGTGAAGGATAGTTACTTTAAAAACATACAAGATTGCATTAAGTCAAGTGTGTGGGCTATCTTTCCATAAGTTGGCCTAGTTTAGTTTTCTCAGCCAACAAATGGCACTAGAAGGAGGGCCCGAGCTTAAAGCTTAATGGTTGATCGATCACATAATGCTTATACTAGTAATGAACCTACTTCCCCTCTTACAAGTTTTGGAACATTGTCCACCATGGTCTCTACATCACAACTTGAAACTGTAAATACACCCTTTTTGGATGCGGTTAGAACCATTATCGAAAGAGACCCAGCTGTCTCACCATTTTCCCCAAAAGAGATAAATCAAACCTTAGAGGAATCACATAGGATTTTAACTAGAGCCTATTCTCACCAAATAGGGGTTCCTCCAATTAATTTTTGATTACCAAGCAGAGCTCATTTTCAAACCTTGGAAGTGACCGAGTCAGCTGTTTATTCAATTGGAGAAGAGCCTCTTGAACCATTGAGAGGGTCTCCTGACTATAATCTAAGTGACCTTTTGAGAGGAGTAGTTGGCCCTAACACCTCCTGACAATTGTTTTTCATAAGTGGATCTGACCTACCCCCTTCACCTCCTGAATCACCACCTGACAGCCCCCGTCACCATAACAACGATTCTTCGTCAGATCCAAAATCTGATCCAGACATGGGTGATCGTGACCAAGGTAATCCTAATGTTGATATACCATGGTTACAACATGTTGCTATTGTTATACCTAGAATACAGCATAACCTACCTAAACATCCTGATAAACTGCTACCTAAGTTTGACCCAGATGATAAGGGCCTGGCTAAAAATCACATTGACAAATTCATCTTTGGTTGTTCAGACTATGATTGTTCAGCATGAGGATGTGGTATGTCGACTATTCCCTTTAAATTTCGAAGGAAAAGCTTTATTTTGGTATTTTTCCCTAACGCAAGGATCTATAACTAGTTGGGGTGATTTTAGTCAGGCATTCTTAAAAAAAATTGGTGAAGACAAAACCCCTGCTGTGTTATCACTAGAATTAGCTAGAATCAAGATGCAAAACAAGGAAAGAATAAAATATTTCAATCAGTGTTTCCTTACTCTCTTGAATAGAATACCAGTAGCCTCCCATCCTCCAGAGGATATTATAATTGAGAATTATGCTTCAGAATTACCTAAATCCCTTGGTATGTTTGTGAAATAAGCTGGTAAGATCACGTTGGTTGAAACCTTGGAAGAAGCAATAAAGGTAGAAAAGAATTCATTGACATTTGAACCAGAAAATAATGGAAAAATCAATAGTCCTTTTCATAAGAAAAATGAAACCGCAGCAAGAGCTAACACAGATAAAAGAGATACTCCCGCTTTCAATGTAGAAAAATTACAACAAGCAATCAGGTCTTTCACAAATGAAGTGGTGATATTGAAATGAAGTAATGGGGAAGGTACTTTGAATAGAGGAAATTTTAAAACCCCATACTGGCCATATACATCACCAAATGCCAAGAAAAATACTCTGCCTTGTAGAAATTCTAAAGCCTTGATGGCATAAGGAATTTCATAAACTGGCTAAGGATCTAGGCACACAATTAACCTCACATAGAATTGTAGAGAATTAGCATAAGGAGAGAAGAATAAGAATTAATGAACACACATTAATGAATGATCAATAAATAATAATTGATATTATTACATAGGTAATACATCCTTAGAAAGGAAAAAGGAGTTGCATGAAGACAACTCAAGCTAGCTCATAAAGCAGGCTTACTAATTATGATAAACCCCATAGTTGACTAAAGCACTTTCCCAATCTATCAAGCACTTCACGAATTAGCAATAGAATGTGTGAGTGATGAAGAGTGAAGGAAAGGCTTGCTAATCCTAGAATATGGAGAGAAAATAATGGAGGATGGGTTGGCAACAAAAGCTTCCAGCTTCCTAGTTGACTAGCTTTACCTTATCCATAGAAAAGCAGGATAAAGCAGAAAAAGCAGAATAAAGCAGATTCTATTGTAAAGCATAGTTACCAATTCTAGATGGCCATAAAGTGGTAAAGATTAACCCATAATCAGAAATAAATCATTCCTAGGATATAGATGGCAAGTGTTGACTCTAAGGTACAAGTGGATGCCAACTATCTAAGCTAGTGGGTAGGGAATTAATCAAATAATGATTAATTATTTTATGAGTGGGTTTATTATATTCCAACATGCCTGAAATATCAACCAATGAAAAAAATTTTAACACTATAAGGGTTGTCTATGCCTTACCTGAAAATTTTCCCGATCAGGAGTTCGAAGAGGATCATGAACTTGAGCAGCCTGAAACCGAGAGGAAACTCCTGAGGATCCTCTCCCATTTAATTTCCATTTCTGGGATAGCTTAGTCAAAGAGGAAGAGTGTAATGATCATTCTATATTTTTCAACCAACACACACATAATACAAGGAGTAAAGGGCCTATATATTCTCAACCATCGCCCACACCTAGGAACAGTCCTCAACCTATGAATCAGCATCCTATGACTCAAAGTATAGATCTCCAGTTATATATCATAGAGGATCTCAAGAAGCAGAGGGAAAAAATCAGCATGTTTGATTTATTAATAATTTACCCTATGCCTGGAGGTTCAATACTCTCAAATTTAACAACTTTATCAAATACCAATTCTAGAAGAAATAAGCCCTCTGTACCTTTAGTAAATAACCTCGATGCTTCAACCAGTAAAGCAGCAGCTGGTTTTAATGGAAATATCAAAACAGTCGCTGATAAAGATAAACTGATAGCTAAGAACTCCAAATCTACAACTCCCCCCTTCCTACTAACATTTGAAATCTTCAATCAGAGTGGCCATAATTGTATGATCGATTATGTAGCTTCATCAAACGTTATGCCCTATTCGGTCTATAAGAAACTAAATGCTAATCCCACACCCTGTGAAATTCAAATCAACCAACTGCACTGATCTAAGGTGAAAATTGTAGGATAATTAAAAGGAGTAATGATCAGAACGGCCACTAATCCACGGCTCTTACAGGTTATTGATGTAGTGGTAGCAGACATACCTGATGTTTATGGGTTGTTCTTAAGTTGTGACCGGTCTCAAGCTTTAAAAGGATATTTTTCAACCGATTGGTCACACTTATGGTTACCTAAAAATGAGTGACCAAATCAGATTAGGATTGACAGAGAGAGATACATGAAACACACAGTGACTGAGATAAACTCTCCCAACGAACCAGTCTTGTTTAGTGATTCCTTTTTAGGGAACTATGGGTACGATTCCGATTTGGGGAGTTTCCCTCCACTTAAATCTGCATTTGTTGATTCTGTAAATAAATCAGAAATTTTACATTGTGATTTTCAGGAAGCTTCTCCCAGTTTGATTAACATTGTGAATAATGTAAATGATGTAATTAGTCTTGTTGATAAACCTTGGCATTTGTACTTTGATGGTTCTCGATCTAAGGAAGGTGCAGGAGTAGGTTGCATGCTCCTAGGTCCTGTAGGAAACAAACTTATGCTATCTTGCAAGCTAGAATTTCTCTACACAAATAACACAGCTGAATATGAGGCCCTCATCCAGGGACTCAAGAAGGCAATGGACTTAAATGTCAAAGTTCTAGTTGCATTCAGCGATTCTGAAATCATTGTTCGGCAAGTCCAAAATTCCATTCATTGCTTGTCTAATCATTTTCAAAGTTATCAAAAGGAGGTATGGAACCTAATTTCAGCATTTGATGCCTTTAATATCGAGTCTATTCCTCGTTTTCAGAATCAGGAAGCTGACCTCTTGGCAAATGTAGCCTCGCGGCTCATTCCCCCAGAAAATTTTTCTCCCAATGGTTTTTCTATTGAATTATTATTTAGACCGTCAATCCCCGATAACATCACTAACTAGTGTGTCTTTAATGATGATTCACATATCATTGCCTTCTTAATAGGAGAAGATTCTTTTAAAGAATCAGCAATTGACGAGATCACGCATGATGAAGATCTGCACAATTTCTCAATAATACATCCACCTCATCCTGTTGACCAATCTTTTGAGCTGGTAAATTCGATCCCAACATCGGTTCTTAGACTTGAAAAAACCTACATGATAAGTTTAAAGGAGTTCCTAATTGCAGGTAGAACAATTCAAACATGCATTATGAATCCATAAATTTAGGCACGGAAGCAAATCCTCAAAATATCAATTTAGGATCAGACTGTACCCATAATGAAAAATCAGCCTTTCTAAAACTGTTTAGTGAATTCAAAGATATATTTGCATGGTCATACAATTATCTAAAGACTTTTGATACACAGATCATACAACACGTTATCCCTATGAAATCATAGTCGAAACCATTCTAGCAGAAACTAAGGAAAATGCACCAAGCTTTAGAACCAACGGTAAAGAAATAATTGAATAAATTTCTTACTGCCCGTATTATATTTCTTGTATGCCACACGCAGTGGGTGGAAAACCTTGTTCCTGTTAGGAAGAAAAATGGAGATATTAGGTTATGTGTAGATTTCTAAAACCTAAACTGATCATCAGAAAAGGACAACTATCCCATTCCTCCCATGGAACAAATCCTCCAAAAGGTATCAGGTGCTCAGATGCTATCTTTATTAGACAGTTTTTCTAGGTACAATCAGGTTCTAGTTTCTCCTGCAGACCAGCTAAAAACTACTTTTACGACCCCTTGGGGAACCTATGCCTACAAAAAGATGCCTTTCGGATTGATAAACATTGGGGCTACATTCCAAAGGGCAATGGATGCTTCTTTCAGAGGTCTGATAAGTCACTCTATCATTTTCTATTTAGATGATGTCACTATGTTTTCCAAAAACAGATCTAATCACATTTCACACTTGCGCAAAGTGCTTGAACATTGTAGGAAGTTCGGTATTTTCCTTAACCCTAAAAAGACAATATTTGCAGTAATCGAGGGAATGTTTCTAGGATTTGTAGTGTCAAAGGAAGGGATCATGATTGATCCAGAAAGAATTGAAGCTATATCTAGGATTCCTTTCCCTTATACTAAGAAATACATGCAATCCTTCATGGGAAAGATAAATTTCATGAGAAGGTTTGTTCCGAGTTTTTCTAAAATTGTGCACCCACTGCAGAATATGATTAAGAAAGACAACAGTTTTTTGTTTGGGGCGGGGGGGGGGTTAAAGAGAAAGAGTCATTTATTATAATTAGAGAAGCCATAGCTGAGGCACCCGCACTCGTGAGCCCTGACTTTAGGAAAGACTTTTATTCTCTATACTTTCACATCTGACATATCTTACGCAGCTGTTCTTACTTAGAACAACCAGCAGGGGGATGAAGTACCTATCTCCTTCGTGAGCTCAAATTTAAAAGGAGCTGAGCTGAACTACCACGAAGTTGATAAATAGGCTTTTGTTGTGTTCAAAGCAGTAAAACATTTTCGGCCTTATCTCCTTAAATCGAAAACCAAGGTAATTGTTCCATTCCTTACTATGAGAAATTTGTTAGTACAAAAATACCTTGGAGCAAAAAGGGCACATTGGATGGTTGCTCTGCAGGAGTATGACCCAGAGATTAAACCCTCTCAAGTTGTACATGGTTTGGAGTTCTGTAAATTGGTAGCTGAATCAGCACATCTACCTACGGACCAGAATGGCATACCTTTATATGATACCTTGCTGCAAAAGGAATTTTGTTTTATCCCAGATCCTACTAGTTCATGGCATACTGATATTCGAACTTATCTTGAGACTGGCAGTGCTCCATACCATTTAGAGCCAAAGAAGAAAAGGGCTGTAAGATTAAAACCAACACCCTACCAGTTGGTAAATAATGTACTTTTTAGGAAAAATACAGATGGAGTTTTGCTTCGCTGTCTAGAAAAAGAGGAATCTGATTCAGTTTTAAAACAACTGCATGACGGGCCTGCTAGTGGTCACTTTGATGGTGATACTAATGCTCATAAATTTTTAAGAGCAGGTTATTTTTGGCCAACTTTATTCAAATATGCCCTTTATTTCATAAGAAGGTGTCAATATTGTCAGACTGCAGCTGGCAGAGTAAAAAAACCAGCATTTCCTTTACAGCCTGTGGTGGTGGATAGGCCTTTCCAACAATAGGGAATCGATATTGTTGTACCAATAAATCCTTCCACCTCTCTTTAGCATAAGTACATTATAATTGCCACTGATTACTTTACTCGATGGTCCGAAGCGGAACCATTGTGGGTGGTTAATACAAATCAGGTATTGCATTTTCTTGAAACTAACATAATTACCATATTTTGGGTGCCAGAATCTATCATGTTTGATAACGCATATTATTTTTCTTCTAAAGAATTAACTGAATTTGCATTAGAAAAGGGAATTAGAATCAGATATTCGGCAAACTATTACCCGCAAGTCAATGACCTTGTTGAATCAACGAATAAGAACTTGCTGAAAATTCTGAAGAGATCCATAGCTGAACATCATAGGAACTGGCATACTATTCTATATCAAGCTCTCTCGGCTGATAGGGTTACCCCAAAATCATATTTTGGTAACTCTCCTTTCTTTTTGGTATATGGAATGGAGGCTATTCTTCCTCCAAACCTGTTTCTTCCTTCATTATAGCTTGCATGAGCTGTACAGGAGACAGAGTGTTCGACCATTGAACAAAGAATCAATATGTTTCTAAAATTGGAAGAATAGAGAGAGAATGCTAAGCGACATTTCACAAAGCATCAACAAATTTTTAAATCATGGTTCGATGGTGTCTCATCCTCGAATAGGGAATTATAGGTAGATGATCTAGTTTTGAAATGGGACAAAGCACATGAAGATAAAGGGGAGCATACGAAATTCCAATGTCTCTGGTTAAGTCCATATGCGATAGCAGAAAAACCTGGTCCTAATACTTTCCGTTTGTAGACTTTGCAAGGACAGCTCAATACCCTCCCAATAAATGGGCATATCCTTAAGAGGTACTTTTAGTAATCCCACATCATTAAGTCATTTTCATTGTATATTTCCATTGTGTATATTTCTGTACATATTTATTGTTCCATTCTGATTTCTAGATATGTTAGAGTCTTTTGATCTTGTACTTACAGATTAATTTTCCTTCCATCATCATGTTTACTTACTTGAAATTTTAGATGATGGATCATAAAAATAATTCATTTCTTCAAGATCATTCATTGTACATAAACCTACATGCTTGCCTCTGTAAATATTTGTTTTATCAGACACATCTCCAATATTTTCTCATAATATTCAGCACGAAGCATTTTGCATGGTGTTAAGGACAATCCTGATGGTGAAGTATGTCAAACTGTAATGATGGAAATACATATCAGATCATAATCATTGATTTTGGTTGGGAGTATCCGATGTCTCACAAGTGATTTGGCTTCAAACTTGTATTAGTTTTTGACCTATACAGTTTTTCTTTTATCCATTAGAGGAATTTTGAGGTCTAAAATGGGACTCCTAAGGAAAATAATAAAATAATAGTTAAAATAATAAAATAATAGTTAAAATAATAAAATAATATTTATTAATTTTGGAGGAAAAAAGAAAAAAACTAATTTTTGTGTTCGTATTTTCTACATATCTCCCTGTATTTTTCCTCAAATTTCGATTAGGAGATATCATTGGATGTAGAATTTGATTCCTCATCCAACAAATACCCACACTACATACTTTTGACAGACCCCTCTACCCCAAAAACAAGAAATACCTAAAAAAACATGATGATGACATCATCATCACATTGTTTCAGGTATTTCTTGTTTTTGGGGTAGCAAGTTCTGTCAAAAGTATGCAGTATGGGTACTCATTGGATGTGGAATCAAATTCCACATCCAACAAGCTCTCCCAATCTAAATTTGAGTAAAAACACATGGAGATATGTCGAAAATACGAACAAAAAAAGTAGTTTTTTTTATGACAAATATGTCAATTCAACCATTATGGTTGACTCATTTTATTGGAATTCTATTGGTTCTTGAATTCCAACTCACAAGAAATTATTGTTGACGCCTTTTCTTATAAGGCCCATTTTAGACCCCAAATTTCCACTAATGAATCCTTAGTTGTTGTCTCTGGATGCCTCTCTATAAATCGATATCTCAGGAAATTTATTTACCGGTTCCAATGGATGTCTACTAGGCTTGAAGATTAGTTGAAGATATCTAGTCATATTTAAGCTATCTTAAGAAGTCTGTGGTTTTCTCCCTCATTTTTGTGAATACATTGGGTCACTTAGCCAGGGCAGTACTCTTGAACTAAAGGTAAATATGAAAGAGGTTAATCAGGAAACATGAGGTCTCATCATGAGCTGGTCTATTTATGTACATAGGTTCTATTGGAATGACGTTGTCAAAATCTGGTCACCAAGCCAATGACAGCGACTCTCAGTCGAATAAACTGAGAGACAAGAAGTCTCATCATGAGTTGGCCTGATCAATTTCTGGTAGGATTGGTGAATAAGTCTATCATCATTTGGTCACCAAGGTAAGATAGTATTCTTGATTAATGCTTTTCATATTTATCCCCGTGTATATGATTTGTATATATATAAATAAATAAATAAATAAAAGAAGAAAAAAAGAAAAAAGAAAAAGAAAATTGGATGATTAAAAGTGAATACTGTCTGCTACTTTGCTTGAATGAGAGGAAAATCAGCTGATGTTCTGGAGAAGCTACATCTATACTGTTATTGGCTAACCTATCTTCGATCTTATAGATTCACATTGGAATTAAGTTATTCTACTCTATACCTGCCTAAGGTTGAAATGGACCAGGAATACCTAGATAACAGCTATAGGATTGTTGTGGGAAATCTGTTGAGGTCTTGTTATATGTTTAGATTGGTTTGGATATTGAATCACTTAAGAATATGTTTGATACTTTAAAGACATCATCTTTTATTATCTGAAGTGTGAACGTTGTTTTCACAGAGATAACTGGTTCGGTCAAAGAATGTCCCCATTTGTTGGCAAGCAACACCCTCCAGAGCAATTTGAACACAAAATATCAAATTTGTCATTCCATCAATTATTTGAACGGAATTATATATCACAACCTTAATCAACACTCATCAATAAATATTTTAGGAGTGCCTTCAGAATATTTGATTCCGAACGTACTCCCAATAGAAGTTGATGGATTGATTGATTTAAGGGGATTAACATCAATTTATATCGAGTTTGAATTTCCAGGCCTTAGTTTCTGATTTCTTCTTGATCATTTGTAAAGGTCATAATCCTGAAATTTAGTAACTCCTAATTTTACAATATCTATCATTCATGCATATTCAAAGTCAAGTGAAGTTATTACATCAATGGTTTTTTACTATTAACCTAAGTAAGCTGATACATGATATGATATTTTTTTTTTAATTTATATGCAAGGTCTAACAAGCTCTTTCACTTCCAAAATATCTATTTCATCAAAATAATCATCGGGGTAAAATGTGTATTTCATATCAATTTCGCAAGTTCCCCATTATTATACAGTTGTCCTCATTTATGAATTTTGTATCCTTAGATGAGATAAGATTTATGGGATTATGAACCTTTTCGACACCTTGAAGTATAGTCAGTGTTAAATTCCATCATAAGTGGCTAAAATGATTTTCAAAGGTCTCGTATGGGTTTGGTTACATTTACTAATTTTTTTTTTATCATTATAATATCAACCATAATTCTAATTTCATCAATTGTATTTTTTCTTATTAGTCTTGGTATTGTTGATATTCGATGATGAAAGATTATGTGATTATAACCATTAAATTATGCCCTGAAACTATTATTTTTATTAGGCCATCACATCAGTATGAAAAATGTTAATCAGTATTGGTGCTATTGTGGAAATTGAGGGTTTTGATATCTGCGTAACCCAAATGTTTGCCACCTGTTGATTTGTAATCATGCAAATATCACACATAAGTTGTTACCTGCTTTATTTTTCTATAGAACATTATTGCATGGTAAGTGTTCTGCGAGTCTCATTAACTTGTCAATTAGAAGGTATGATGACCCTGCATTCCATGACTGGGCATGAAAGTTCACAGTACTTTGGTGAAATAAGCCTGTTTGGAGTGTTGGTCGATATGTGCGAATTGTGGATAAATCGACTGTGTTTCTCAGTTTAGGTTTTGAAAATCTTGAAAGCCTATGTAATTGCTATCATGGCCCCCGTTTCGAGATTTGACCTCATGGGTGATGAATATTTAGACGTTGCTCCTGAATCCCATGAATTGGTGGTAAGGGTAGGATGGCTAGGGTTTCTGCATAAATTCTATGGTTTTAACCTGGCAATTTCCAGGGCATTTGCAGCATCATTTGATGGTATCAAAGCACAGGTAGGGGATGTCGAGTTGCAGTTGACAGAAGAGTTTGTTTCTCAAGCCATAGGTTTACCACGGGTAGGAGAATGTTGGTATAAGGGAAAACATGTGAAGAATGATTACTAGAAGGAGTTATTGACTCCAGCTAACCGACAAATGAAATATAAGTCTGGTTTCCCTTCTCAGCTACTCAAGAAGAAATGGCGCTCTCTACTCGAACTTATTATCAGGTATGTCACCTGTGAAGGTCGACTTTCCCAAACCCAGTTTTATCATCTTCAGCTTTTAATGGTTTTCAAAGGGCATCCTATGAACATGCTATATTATTTCTTAAATAGTTTGCATAAGATGGCTTGTGCCTATCAGAGTAATGTGGGGGATAAGGAGCGGAGCCTATTTCATCATGGACTGACTAAAATACTTGTTTCCTACCAGTTGGGAGAATTGGGGGATTATTGGGAATCATTACTCACCCGTAATGGGTTTGGGGAAAATAAGGAGTGGCCCCGACAAAGGCCCAAAACTAGGCGAAGACGTATCAAGACAAAAGAAGTTGGGCCTAAGTTAGAAGAATGTGGCTCTCAAGATGATCTTGACAATCAGGCATCTGAAACTGGTCGAAACCTAAGTAGCAGTGACTTTAAGGTCAAGTCTGAAGTGAACCCTAAGACACCTGTTGATGATTCTAGGCCTCGAACGAGAAAACTAGTGATTACAGCACCCTGCCCAAATGATGGTCTTCCTCATTCACAGACCAACATTAGTAAAAAACTAGCCGAAGACCAAGTTAGTAGAGTACTAAGTAATACAGCTATTTGTCGAACCACTCGTAGCATGACGGCTACGTTCTTTGCTAGAAGAGACTTGAGTGTAGGGGATGCCCATGTTATCGAATTGAGTGATACTTTGGAGCATCGTCCCAATCAAGCCCCAATTGGTCCAACCATACTTGACCTGAAATATGTATCTGTCTATCAGACTAACGCTGGTGGTGTCCAACAAGTAAATCCTGGGTTTGATGTGGATCAAGAGATTGATCAGAAGTCATGCACAGAGGAGGGAGACAGAGGGGGGTCGAATGTAGCAATGAAGGGACAACCTAATCAAATTTCTTATGCTCGGGTCATTTCATCTTTCGAAACTGATTTAAAAGAGGATCACATTATTAGGGCATTTTCTATGGAAGAAATTGCAAGCCTAAAAGCCGATTTGACTTCCTGGGTTGAAAAATGGAATTTTTTGAGAGAGAAGAAGCTTAGATATAAAGATCAGGTTAAAATCCTTTTGTCAAGAAATAAAAAATTGATCAAACAAAATAAGATTGCTAATACCAAGACTGTTAGATTTAAGGTCAAATTAGATGAAGGAAGAAGGAATGTGCCAATTCGACTTTCTGTTGAATCATCCCTTAAAATTTGATATTTCCGTTTGCTGTAATGAAGTTCAATTTTGTCTTATGGTTTAAATCTTTGTTAGGCATACAGACGATTTGAAATCAGCTTCTACATGTTAGTAATGTCCCGTATTTTTCAGTTTTCATTCTTGGTGCAAAGTTTTTTTCTTTATTTAATAAGGATATCTATAGAATTGAAATTTTGCAGACATCTTATTTATCTTTATGTGATTGTTATTCACACTTTCCTATCTGATTTTGTTTAAAAATGCCAGGTATTAAGGAGTAAATGAGATGAAGGTTGATGTTGTGCTATATTTTTGGGTTTTGATTGGCTGGAGTTTACTCATTGGAGGCTTCCTTGAATATGCAATTGTTTGCTATTTTGTTGGTTCTATGTTCCTGTTTCTGAGCATCATCAGTTGATGGATTGCCGGATATAGTGATGCCTCATATAGGGGAATAATGATACTGGATTTTATCCAGTAAGTTATCTATTTTCTTTCACATTATTCCATCCTAGTGGTTATTCAACGACTTACCTAAGATCATGGAATTTCCTTTGCTCTGTATTCGGATAAGAATGCATGTATTACCATAGAAATAGGGTGGTCAATTAATTAGTAGTTGTTTGTTTCCCTATATAAACAATTTTCAAACATGGATAAGGGGTTCGATTTATGAGACATTTGGAGAATTGATATTATACAGTTTTATACATCATTCTATTGTGTTGGTGTTTTTGGAACTTTTTTCTTAAGATCAATGAATGTTGCAGGACAGTAAAGACCCTAGCTAAGTCTTTGAAATGTTTGTGTTGTGTTACTGATTACTCTCCTTTTGTTATCTTCACTTTCATATATATATATATCGTGCTATTATATGTGAAATATCTTTTTATGGATCTCGAATGATTACACTTGCCTTAAATGTAAATGGTTTATTGTTACGTTGAGATGAATGAGCTTCTTCACAATTTCAATTGTTTATAAATCTATGTTAGATAAATTATTAACTTGGGGGTTGACCTTGTTTCATCTACAATTTAGTAAATGATTATGTTTGTTATGTTTCAAGACTATGTATATGTTTGATTTCATTTGATAATAGGTTTTAATTTCTGTTTGAATTATTTTGTAATGAAATATCATCTTAGTGTGAGATAATTCAGATTTAATTTTGTTTATTGTAGATTTTTTCTAATAGTCCAGAATTATTGATCATCCTATGCTTTAAAACCTCTTGTCAAATTAATAATTCATGCTCTTGGCCGAGATAGGTAATTTGCATTTAGATTATCATAGAGCAGAATTAGGAGCTGTTAATTTGCATTTATTTTACAAGTATTTTTCTTTCAGAAATAGTTGATCAGTTAGTTAGAATTCTTTGTTTCGATTAGAAGATTGAGTTAAGCAAATATTTTCCACACACCCCCTAGAGAGACTCTCTATTTGGAGAGCACATCATACAGGAAGCAAGGCCTTGATCCTATGAAGGACGGTGACTTTAAACACATACAAGATTGCATTAAGTCGAGTGTGTGGGATGTCATTCCGTAAGTTGGCCTAGGTCGGTTTTCTCGGCCAACAGGTAGCTATGGTATGGCGACGGGATAGTAGGATCTACACTCCCTTGCCATAACAGACGGGTAATTGAAAGTAATGAAGGAACATTGAAGAGAATGAGGAAAATTCAGGGTAAGTAGCATGAGCCAATTCCATGTACCACTTGGTCGCTTGGTCGGCATAGGAGGCCATTGTGGGTGGTGATGAATGGGTTCATTGGTTAATCGTTCCAAATATGGTAGGTTAATACTAGCCATAAAAGGTAATGTAGAGCTGATGTTGGATCAAGAAGGACCAACAATGGTGCCGGTAGCTAGAGGAACGTAGTTCCCATTCATAACTGGGGGTGGATGAGGTTGAATTATGGCAGTAGGAAAAGACAAGTATGGCAGGAATAGTTGGAATCGACGTGGAAGGGACACCGCCCCCAGGTATAAAAGGTGGAATGGTAGTCACAACGGTGGCTGGAATAGGACCACAACTAGTGGGTAGTGAACTAGTAGTAGTGTGTGCAGTGAGAATGGGCCCACTAGGACCAGGGCCTATAAGCACAGTGGAAGGGATACCTATGCTGATAGGTGGAATGGATGTGATCCCACTACTAACAATCCCCCGTTAAAAGGGATTAGGATGTGCACTTGTCATGGGGATAGATGGATTAGTGAACGAGGTGTGTTTGGACTGATAAGAATATGAATCAGATTCAGATGCCGTGTGTGGCTCCAAAGGCGGTGAGTGACCTCGAAGATGGCTTCGACGGTGTCGGTTCAAAGAACCGAATGGGGGGTGTTTCCCATAAGCCTATGTGGGTAGGTTGGTTGAGCTATGGTGACTATATGGAGTGTTGTGTAATGAATGAAAACTCAAGAGGATCAATCGCAGCCTCAAAAACCCAACTACAATTGAGTGTGTAGGAGGAGAGTGTATGAAATGGCGGCTCACAAGCCAACAACAATCTCTAAAATTAAACTGTGGTAGTGGGTCCCAACAAGGCAAGTCCACAACAAAGTGAGCAAAAATCCAACAAGCAACACTACATATGAAATAAAAATGACTCAATAACCTATTGGGTGTGAGAGCAAGAAATCTCCTAACTACAGTCTTGAATCCCCTTACAAATCATATCCTCGACAGGGTGATGAAATCCCAATTAGACAATACAAAATGGAAGAACAATATAGGCTAAGATAATCCCACTACCAAGAGGGACCGCTGGGTAAAAGAGCCCTAGAAGAACAACCACTAGGATACCTCATTCATGACATGTCCATTTGGTTTACCGACGCTCAATCCCTTGTCCCCCGACCCACGACTAGGTGATACGGGGAGGACTACGAAGGTTTATCCTTCGATGCAAGACGGAGTACAGTAATCCACCCTAACTTCCAAAACCCCTTTGTTTGGTTATTCTTGTGTCAACAAATACAAGAGGCTTTTGGTCCCCTAATGGACAACAACTATGTCTCAAGTGAAAGTGACAAAGGGGTGTTGTTTGGATGCTTTTCCCCAAAGTCCTAACTTAGCTACAATATTGTTTTGTCCTCAAGAAAGGTTACAATGTTGGTTGTATTAAGTTAATTTTAAGTCTTACTCGAGGTCATGAACCAAGCTTTTGATTTAGATGGTGTGAATTGTGTTCAACTGATGTGTATGCCAAACCCAACAATCCATGACGAAGATGTTCCAATGTCACTGTCGAGATGTGAATATAATGCAGTAAACAACATGTAACACCCCGGTTTTGACCCTGTTTGCATGATGTATATATAATGTAATTAATCATGGTGAGGAGCTAAAGGAAAAAGCCCCACCATCGATTTGGTTGTGTATGTTTCGGCAATGGGGATAGTTGTCGATGGAATATCATGCTATCCGGCACATTATAGTTTGGCATCATGTAAACACACACATCAAATAAAATAAACCCACAACCAGCTACAGCAGTGCAACATTGAATGAAAAGGGCATGATTCCAAAGGATAAGGGGTGGGGGATGTCAAACCTTGGTCTATGCGGGGGAAACCCATGTGTTGCCACCTTGTTTTGTTTTTCCATCTTCCCTTGTCTCATTCAACCTCTTCAATGCTTGTTGAGTTAGTTGGGGCAGTTATTGCTGAGTGGTGGTGGGTGTGGCAGGATTGTCCATCCTTACCCACGTGCCCACTCCACCAGTAGATTGTTCCTCTTCACGTTGCATGGGGGCAGAGGAAGAATTCATTCTCCACTCCCTCCACTACTAGGCATTCTCGCCGTGTCTTTTCATATTCATCACGCGGAGGGGAAGTCTGTTCACCCACGCACATAGGGGAGCTGTTCACACTCAAAAAGGGACGCGCAAGCAGAGGTCAGTTCGTTTTCCTCACGGGATGATTTGTGGGTTCTACGTAGTTGTTGCTCACGTAGCAGGATGGGAGCTATTTGGCCACTATCACCCATGATATTTCCTGTGGAGAGCCATCCTCTACGCTCAGGGACTGTGTTGCGGCATGTGTAAGTATTTTCCGCTGCTTAGTTGTCCAGGACGGACTGTTGTCTCTCCTTATGCTGTGATTTCCGTTTGTTGATTGCATATGTTGTTACGTTGGGGTCTGGTGTAATTTTCTCTCACGCACAGACTGTTTGGGGTCGTTTTCCCATGTTGTGAGCCATGCTCACTGATTGTGTTTTGGGACTGTTGTCTTCCCCGCATTTTGTTGGCTGTGGTGTCCAATTACGTTCTTTGCCGCTATGGATTCTTAGTGAGCCGTTTTCTGTCATCAACGATGCCCCTATTTTGTGGACTATGTAATGTTGCCCATGATTTCATTGTGAGTTGGGCTGCTGATGTACCCTGGTGTGGGTTGCTTCTTGGTTGCTGAAGTACCCTGGTTGTGGGTGTTGTTGTTGAGTTGTTCTGGCCACGCTAGGGCCAAGAACAACTCTGAGTTTCCTTGTGGGTTGGAGCTATGTTTCATATTTTGTTTGGGACTGTCCCTGGTTGTCCTTGCCTTCATCATAGAGCCGTGAGTGGGTTGTTTTGCTGCGGTATGCAGTGGGTGGAATTCGGACTGTTGTGAGTGGGATTAGAGGCTAGAGATGCATGAGAAGACTGGTGTTGAGGCCACCAGCTTGGCATTTAGCCTATCCTAGCTCCTTGACAACCTGGTGAACCCTATGGTGTAGGTTTGGCTGTGTGTTGGCAAACCTTGGCTATGTGTAAGCCTGCATTGACCCTTATTCCTTGAGGAATCATGCCCAGCTCGGGGGTGGCAGTGTTGCTGAGATATTGATGAGCACGCTGGCCTATGGTTGGGTGGAACGTTGTAGTGACGTAGCTGGTTGCGGGGCAAGTTCTTCATCAAAAGATAAGTTACCTTGACTATTCCATATCTGCAATTATTTTGATGTCAAATGAATTATGATGAACATGTTAAATGCTGGAATGTGTGTGTTGCTTCCACTGATTATTGAGTAACTGTGTATGCTTGTATGGATTATGCATCTGGATATGTATCATGTATCATGTTTAAGCTTTTAATTTCAGCATTGCTCCCTGTTCATGTTCATGGGTTTGTTTTCCCGTATGCTATTGGTGTTCATCGCATCCTCTTTGTCGGTTGGAGGGTCAGGGACGTGACAACATGGTATCAGAGCTCATGTTGCCGCATGGGCCTGAATGGACCACCAATGTGCAATGACAGAATTAGAATTTCCTTCTACCCAGCAGAGATCAGAATTTGATGACAGTAAAACCTCCAAAAATTGCCTAAGTGTTGAACAGTCAGAAGATCTAGTGAGAAGCTCCTCCGATACGTCGGAAGGTGTAGTCGGAAGGCCATCCGACGAGGCGCAGCAGCGGAAAATAATTTTGAAAAAAATTGTCTAAGTGTTGGGACAGTCGGATCATCGAAAGAGTTAGTGGAATGGTATTCCGATGTGGTGGAAGAGCGAGGCAGAAGCATGCCCGACGGGAACACTTGGATGGAAAATCGCGGGAAAATTTCTAAGTATTTGATGTCCGTCGGAAGGAAATAGCTGTTTGAGTGCCCATCGTTGCGGATGGAGAAACAGTTAGGCGTCCGATGGATAAGGCTTCCGACTGCCGACGCCATGAAGAAAGTTAGTTTTAAAAATTTTCAAAGTATAAAAGTCGTCGGCTATCGAAAGAAGGAATTTGTTCGTGCGCCCGCCGTTCCGGAAGCCAAACCACTAGCCTGCCGATGAGGAAAGACTACCGCCGGAAGAAGATAGCATTTTGCGTGTCGCCGTTTCGGAAGCCGAAAGCACTAAGTCTTCCAATGAGAAGTGACTGCCGATGCCAATTCGGGTGTGCCATAGTATATTTGGCTGCCGATCGGGAGAAGATTGAGGATGTTAGGTCATCGTTGTGGCTGCTGATGAAATTATTTCTCCGACGCAAGGAAGAAAATAGAGCCGGTCAAGCACTGAAGAGAAAGCCAGGAAGGGAAAATTTTGGAAAATTTTCTAAGTCTTGGAGTCATTGGCCATCGATGATGATTAGTGGATTGGACATCCGCCATTGTGGCTGTCGAAAGGACTAACCTTCCGAATGATTAGAAGATCTGATTGCCGAAGTTAGTGCTTAACAGATCTGACTGCCGATGTATAGTGGAAGAAGCTATTTGTTTCAACCGCCGATACAGCGGAGGAATTAGTGGTTTGGGCTGCCGAAACGTCAGATTGATAGAGGAAATGTGAGCCGATTCTGCAGAGGAAATTTTGATATTTTCAAGTGGGATTTTCCAGCAGAGTTCGACTGGTTTTAGTGGGATTTTCAGCTGTATTTTAGTGGTTTACAGGTGGCTAAAGTTGGCACCCAGTCCAAAATGCAGTGGTGTGTAAAAATGCAAACATTTGGTGAAAGTCTTCATTCTTAGAAGTGGTGTGGTTTTCACACCCGAGGTCGGAATGAAGCATGTGGATAGGCGTTGGAAAGATTATCCAGTAGGGAACAAGGGTAAGTCACCAGAATCTGAGCATGGAGTAGAAAAGTGCTAATGATGGCCGCTTCTATCAAATGGACAAATCTGGACAGTTGCATGCCCAGAGGTAGCAAGGACTATGAAGGTTAACCAGCTGTTGTGTGGAAGAGTAGTTCCATGCAAGGATGAAAGACTTGAAAAGGGAATTTTCCTTAAACTCTATCTTGCTGATTATAACTACGTTTCCTAAGTTTTATGCATGAAATGTATGAGGATATGTTTTGCATGCATAGAATATTGGGAATTATATATTTATAATAAGCCACTAATGATAGTTATTGCATTGGTGTTGGCATTAGTGGAAAAACCAACGACGACATGGACCTAGCTGAATATGTTGCTGATGCTGATGAATGTGACCAGAAACCCTATGAAGAAAGGGATAAGGAAACAAGTCCATAACAAAAGTTGGTGAGCAAATTCTGTAATCTCCTACAAAGGACCAACCAAATTGGTCGTTTCAAGGGTGTAAGTACGACCCATGCAGGTAAGAGTTTGCTTATGACAAATTCCACGGAGTGGTAAAGGTAAGAGACCTCATACCATGTGGATGTTTGAATATAGAAAGGTGTCATTCCTGTATATGTTGATTAAGCTTAGTGGCCCAAGGAAAGTAAGTATAGGGAAAATGTTGTAATGTATTGCATGAATGCATTGAGATGAGTGCATGTGATATCATGAATGACTAATAAACTGAAATGATGAATTGATGACAATTCGGAAACCATTTCAAAGGTTGTCATGAATGTAGGATAGGCATGATCAATTGACTGCCAGAAATGCTCTATTGAAGAGCAAGGTGGTGCAAATGATATGCTTGTGAAGTAAGGAGTATCTAAACATTTCATTTAATTGCATGAATGTTGTGACTATGCCTTGCAAATATGATGATGATTGCATGAAGTAAATGAGTTTTGATAATATTGATGTGATTAGCAGCTGGAAGCATTTGAATTTTATAAATTCTAAAAATGCTTCGGTGATGGTTGTAGCAATGAAAAAGTTATATGCATCCATACTTACCAAGTGTTTGGTTGATTGAAGCTCATGTTTCAGGTAGATTATTTCAAGCATGGCAGTGAGAGGTAAGACCCTGACCAATGCCAGAATCTACCTTATGGTATGCATAATAGGTTGTTAAAATTCAAATTGTGAATTTTGGATTGAAGAAATTGCTGACAACTACTAGTCACTATTGGCTTGCATAAGATTGTGTTGGATGATTGAAGCTCAGGTTTCAGGTAGATTATTTCGAGCATGGCAGTGAGAGGTAAGACCCTGACCAATGCTAGAATCTACCATGTGAAAGAGCCAAACCTTATGAGAAGAGTCTCATGGTTGTGAAAATAGTTGGTGTGCATAATGGGTTGTTAAATTTGAATTGTGAATTTTGGAAATTGCTGACGACTACTAATCACTGTTGGCTTGTATAAGATTGTGTCAGGAAGACACATGGTAAGTGGGTATTCATGTTATGTTAGTAAGCATAAAATTATAATGGGCATAGTAGTGCTGCTTATAAGAAACCCACAATTGAGCAAATTAATTTTTGTAGTAGACAGAATTGCAAATTCTTATTGAATTTAATTACTAATGTCATTGCTTGGTTATGGAACAATCAATTTGGATTGTATTACCAGATAATGATTGACTATTTGGATATTTGATGAATGTGCTAGGGGTACACATTACAGGAAGATCATGTGTGATGGCCTGCAAGAGCCAAACTTCATGGGAAGGTTTTCCCTTATCTTGGAAATGGGTTTCGGGTGAAACGCCATTGGACATTTTGGAAATGTCTCATCTGCACTGCATGTTTGGTAGTAACATGAGTGAGATGGTATAAATTATGTCGGTAAGACATGTGTGGATATGAAATGTAAAAAGGAGTTGGGATGGAAAACCGAGGGACTGTTAACTCAGAGAAGGAGCCCCCATTCCTCCTTAACAAAGGCATACTGTGTCGACAAATGGATAAGTGTTCTATGACCCTTGCTAAGAATATGCATGTTTGATTGTTGAATTCAATATGCAGAACATGTTTTGATTTAATATCCATTATGACCGATTGCTTGAATATGAATAGGGCCTACATGGCTAACATCGGAAAGGGGTGCACACTTTCCTGATGTCGGATTATGAAAGGGTTTTCAATATTGATTACACCCTAGGGAGTGGATGCACTCCTAGTGTCTCAATACTTGATAGTGAATGATATGAAATATGATTACGGTTTTAGAGAAATAACGTTGATGAGTTGCTTATATTGCTTGTGTGGATAGGTAAAAGGTAAAAGGTAAATGGTTGTTGTGAGGGGTTGTGGAGTAAGGGTTATGGTTGATATAAGTGTATGCTGGGTTGTGATATGCCTGAGGATCCATAGTAGATCCTAGACCTGGAAATGGTCACGGTAAAGTTCCAAGCCCCGTTGACATGAGGATGTACTGACTGGACATTAATTATTTGATGTTGTGGGGTAGCCTGCGTGCTGACCTAACATCCAAGTCCATAGGCGATCCCAAGGCTTGCAAAACGAAGCAGGATCCTGTGGATGAACAAGGAAATGCACAATACAGATAAGTATTGGATTATTTTTCTTATGAATATACATGTGTTTATGATTTGGTTATGATGTTTTAAGCTCTTGTTTTAGAGATAAAACTGATGAGAATAAACTAAACATGTGAATCTATTCAATGTTTGGATATAGGTATCGCTGGGAGCGAGGACTATAAGAGCATCCTAGGGGTGCATGTGGACATGTGACTGTCCTGGAAAGCTCGGAATGAGCCGTAATGAAAAAGGTGTTAGTGAGACCGTGAGGTTCCTAGCAGCTGAGACAAACCATGTGGAGAGACTCCATGGTTTAGAGGTCTGAAATGGACCAGATACACTAAGTGCCATGACCAAGAGAGATTGTTCCAGCATTCACGATGAAGTGAAAGAGGCTGAGAGATAAAAA
>LPNX010337108.1:45249-258240 GCA_001517045.1 Pseudotsuga menziesii | reverse complement strand
ATGCATTGTGAAAACAAAAGATTGTTGAATGCATGTATGACTGAAAATGGAATGTGTGTATTTGCTTAAAGTAATTTGTGAATGCTGGGATAGTTAATTCCATGCCCAAGAATGGACATGAATGAGCTCGTGTGCCTATTGGGGAAGGCATGAAAAATGTGAAAGCCTCCTTGATGAGACTTGGACTGTCATGCCAATTGGGTAATTAACTAACTAATTTTAATGTCTATACTATGCTTGGTCTGATAGAATTTCAATGGTGCATTTCACAGGTGAGAAAAGTGAAACCCGGTGGTGCACATTGATCATGGAAGCAGATCAAAAGTTGCTGGAATTGGCTAGAAGTCTCCTTCAAGTGATTGCCAAGACCCAAGAAAATCTTGGGGAGATGCTCAAGATACAGAAAAGGAAGAATGAAATGAACCACCAGATTTTGCAAGACTCTGTTGGTTTGCAAAGGGAGGTGAAAATCCTTCTGGGAGCAATCGGCAAGAGAAAGGAAGGTGGATCAGTGATGGGACATTTGTCCAAGCGACCCATTTGGAAATGGTCCAAGCATGAAGGCTCAAAGGAAATTGAGCAGGAAAAGATGAAGCAGCCAGTGAAATGCTGGGAATGTGGAGGACATCATTTACGCCGGGACTGCCCAATGAGGGAACATGATGAGGGAAATAGCCGCAAAGTTCCTAGACTTCGGGATGAGCTGAAAGATGAGAACCAGCAAAAGAATTCCATGGAAGCCGAGGGGCTTGGTATTGAACGTTCAAAGTAAATGATTGAATGTGGGACAGATATGCAAAGTTTTGAAATTTTTATGTGCAATTGTATATATATTCCTATATAATGGAACACCGAGGACGGTGTTATTCCAAGGGGGAGGGGAATGTAACACCCCAATTTTGACCCCGTTTGCATGATGTATATATAATGTAATTAATCGTGGTGAGGAGCTAAAGGAAAAAGTCCCACCATCAATTTGGTTGTGTATGTTTCGGCAATGGGGATAGTTGCCGATGGAATATCGTGCTATCTGGCACATTATAGTTTGGAATCATGTAAACACGCACATCAAATAAAATAAACCCACAGCCAGCTATGGCAGTGTAACGTTGAATGAAAAGGGCATGATTCCAAAGGATAAGGGGTGGGGGATGTCAAACCTTGGTCTATGGGGGGGAAACCCATGTGTTTCCACCTTGTTTTGTTTTGTCATCTTCCCTTGTCTCATTCAACCTCTTCAATGCTTGTTGAGTTAGTTGGGGCAGTTATTGTTGAGTGGTGGTGGGTGTGGCAGGACTATCCATCCTTGCCCACGTGCCCACTCCACCAGTGGATTCTTCCTCTTCACATTGCATGGGGGCAGAGGAAGCATTCACTCTCCACTCCCTCCACTGCTAGGCATTCTCGCTGTGTCTATTCATCTTCCTCACGTGGAGGGGAAGTCTGTTCACCCACGTGCATAGGGGAGTTGTTCACGCTCACAAAGGGATGTGCAGGTGGAGGTCAATTCGTTTTCCTCGTGGGCTGATTTGTGGGTTCTACATATTTGTTGCTCACATAGCAGGCTGGGAGCTGTTTGGCCACTATCGCCCATGATCTTATATATGGAGAGCCATCCTCTACGCTCAGGGACTGTGTTGCAGCCTGTGTAAGTCTTTTCCGTTGCTTAGTTGTCCAGGATGGACTGCTGTCTCTCCTTATGCTATGATTTCCGTTTGTTGATTGCATATGTTGTTACATTGGGGTCTGGTGTAAGTTGCTCTCACGCACAGATTGTTTGGTTTCATTTTCCCATGTTGTGAGCCGTGCTCATTGATTATGTTTTGGGACTGTTGTCTTCCCCATGTTTTGTTGGCTGTGGTGTCCAATTATGCTTTTTGCCGCTATGGATTCTTAGTGAGCCATTTTCTGTCATCAATGATGCCCCTATTTTTTGGACTGTGTAATGTTTCCCATGATTTCATTGTGAGTTGGGTTGCTGATGTACCCTGGTGTGGGTTGCTTCTTGGTTGTTGAAGTACCCTGGTTGTGGGTGTTGTTGTTGAGTTGTTCTGGCCACGCTAGGGCCAAGAACAACTCTGAGTTTCCTTGTGGGCTGGAGCTATGTTTCATCTTTTGTTTGGGACTGTCCCCGATTGTCCTTGCCTTCATCATAGAGCCATGAGTGGGTTGTTTTGCTGCGGTATGCAGTGGGTGGACTTCGGACTATTGTGAGTGGGATTAGAGGCTGGAGATGCATGAGAAGAATGGTGTTGAGGCCACCAGCTTGGCATTTAGCCTATCCTAGCTCCTTGACAACCTGGTGAACCCTATGGTGTAGGTTTGGCTGTGTGTTGGAAAACCTTGGCTATGTGTAAGCCTGCATTACCCCTTATTCCTTGAGGAATCATGCCCAGCTCGGGGGTGGCAGTGTTGCTGAGAGATTGATGAGCACGCTGGCTTATGGTTGGGTGGAATGTTGCAGCGACGTAGCTGGTTGTGGGGCAAGTTCTTCATCAAAAAATAAGTTACCTTGACTATTCAATCTCTGCAATTATATTGATGTCAAATGAATTATGATGAACATGTTAAATGCTAGAATGTGTGTGTTGCTTCCGCTGATTATTGAGTAACTATGTATTCTTGTATGGATTATGCATATGGATATGTATCATATATCATATTTAAGATTTTAATTTCAGCATTGCTCCCTGTTCATGTTCATGGGGCTATTTTCCGGTATGCTATTGGTGTTCGTCGCGTCCTCTTCACCGGTCGGAGGGTCAGGGACGTGACAGAACAGTAAATATGTTGCAAAGTAAAAAAATTCTTTCTGAAATAAAATATACTTGAATCAAATAAGAAGTAAAAAGAACTAATCAATCGTAGGAAACATGCATGGAGTCTCAACCATGGAGCTCAACTAGAACGTCTCATAAACCAAGTAGGTGGGATCTCGAAACATACCAAGGGGTAGAAAAAATATTAGATCTGGATAGAAAACAGGTCGAAACAAGGTTTTGGACAGACAGGGGTTCTGAAATAGGAATCAAAAGCATAAAAAATAGACTCAAAACTGTCGGTCACACCTGTTGGTGGACCAAGTGCAATATGGTTCATACAGAGCAGACAAACAATCATGATCTACGTAGAAAAAAAGTCGACAGATTCAAGTCGCACAAAATATAAGGTTAAGCACGATTAGGTCGCTCAAAACCAAGTCATGGTAGCGACTAGGGTTGCTCCAGAAGATGGGATAGTAGCGATCTGGGTTTTTAAGCCAAGTAGCTCTTATCGAGGCTAAAGGCATGACCTAGGTTGCGCGTATCAGGAAAAAAGGCATGATTGGGTTGCAGATTTCAACTAGATAGATACGACTCGGGCCTAGCAATTTTTGTTTTGAAAAACAGAGTCGACTAGGGCCGGGGGGAAGGCATTGATACAGTAATGGTTCGGATCAGCCACAAGGGGGACCGATCTGTGATGACTATGGGAATAAAAGAATAAAAAACTAATTTATACCCACAAAAATAAATATCTGTATGGATCGACCAACAGATTCACCAAAATTGTAATGGGGATTTCTCCCCTATTACATGCAGATGCACCAAACTTAGCTTAACCAACGCATAAGGAAGAGTTTAATGGAATAACATCAAACTAAAAACTATAGAAATAACGATAACAAATTAAAGCAAATCATTTTGGGGTTTTAATATATACATCAACTAACTAAATGCAAGAAACAAAAAATAAACACACCTTTCTCCTGCAAGATGGGCCACCGTAGCCGTCCTCTGAAGTGGTTCCATTGCTCCACGGGTTGGTTTTCTAGTTTTCTCCATGGATAGTTGTCAAATGGGGAATGAATCCAAATTGGGTATGGAGAGATCTCAACATACACCGTGGGAAATGGTGCGGCAAGGGGAATAATGGAAGGAAAGTATGTGGTATACATGAGAGAAAAATGGCACATCGTAACCACAAGTGAATGGAAAGGTAAGTGTTTTGGGAGATCCCTTCACAATGTATTTATAGTATGGTCTTATGGTTTTTTAAACCATGGTAATGACCCATGGTATTTATATGTTGTTATTTTACCTTTTCTCTTTTTTAGGGTTTTTAAACCCTTTTGGGAGAGACTGAAGGTAAACCCTAATAAAGGTTCACTATCCCTTCATTTATGGGAATGAATAATGGTGTTTTAGAACATTTTTTTGGAAATACAATTGTGAAGGTAAAAATTAAGGGAAATGGTAGGAATATGATGTATTTATATGGTTTAGACCATGGACATATAGGTGAACACTTCTTAGTGTCGACAGGAAGTGCATCAAATGAGTGATACAATTGTCTTTCCCAAGGTCTTCAATACAAACCAACAATAGTATGATTTTATATCATGTGAATAAATGAGCTTATGTCGAGCATAATTAAACACCATCTGATTATCAGCCATTGATTTATATTTTTAATAGATGTGAGGAGGCCCACTGATAATGATGTGGACTCTAAGGTATTAGAATTTGAATTCCATTTATATCTTCAAGCAGAGAGATCTAATAATGTTTGCAGCAATTGAATGGAGAATGAAAATACAAACTAAGCAAAAAAACCACACATGAAACGGACAAGTATTGCTCAAGAATTTATAGTATATTCATCATAATAATATCTAGTGTTACAATAGTTTACATAGGAAAATAATTTGAATACATAGCATGCAATTTGAATCCTCTAAGTGGATATGACAGTCTCTAACTAAATCTCTAACTCAAGGTCTCCCAATCAATATCAGAGTCCAAATAGACAACTCCCTGATGACTAATAACTCCAAAAACCATTGACATCTAGTTAACTTAGTGAAACTGAGTGTGGTAGGTAGGAAAAGTGCTCCTCCCCATGCAACCATGCATTACCCTTGCATTGGTAGCACTATCCTAACTGATTGTGAAGTAACTGAATGTAATTGGGGGCTAACTAAGACTAACTAGTACTAACACAACTGACTGGAGTAGGTTGGTGTCGGGACTCCTAGTGGCTCCTAAAATGTAGGCATTGGTCTAGGAGGTGCCCAAAGTGATGCATGCACATGCAGTAAGTGGCAGTTAACCTCTAGCAGTGTTCCCCACACTCTAGTGTCTGCTATAGGTGGCCCCATTAGGTCAAGTGGACCCAATTGCACTAGTGGACCCACTTAATTAATTAAGGTTCCTAAGTTAGACTAATTAATCTAATAGAATGTATGAACAAGGGAGGATTAAAAATCCTAGCATCCCCCCTGAATCCTAACTTGGACAACTATGAGCCATGGTAACAAGACCATAGGTCACCCAATATACAATGTAAGAGACACAGTACAAATGAGGTAGGAAAAACACTTGGCAAAACCCCCCTCAAAATAGGAACTGAGAATCAAGCCTTAATGCCTAGAAGAGACCAAAGAAAGGTAAATCTCTTTTTGGTAAAAGACTTGGTAAAAATATCTACAATATGATCCTCTATCGGACAGTAGTGCAGTGTGATGGTTCTGTCATGCACCAGCTCCCAAATGTAGTGCATGTGATCCTCTATGTGCTTTGTCCTTTGCTTCTGAACAAGATCACTGGATATATTGATTGTACTCTGGTTGTCACAATAAATATATAATGTAGATGAAGTATGAATCCTAAAATTTGTTAAGATTCCATGTATCCAAACTACCTGAATAACTGCATTCATAGCTCCCCAATACTTTGCTTCTTTTGAAGAAAGTGCAAGGGCTGCTTGCTTATTTCTAGAGAAACAAATTGGCCTAGATCCAATCATCAATACAAAACCTAAGGTGGATTTCCTATCATTTCCATCTCCTACACAGTCTGAGTCTGTAAAGCATGTGATATCCATTTGTGCTCCAGTAGCATAGTGGATTCCATAATCAATAGTACCATGCACATAGTGCAAGATCCTCTTTGCTTCCTTCCAGTGCAACTCATGTGGCTCCTGCATATATCTGACAACATCACTCATACATAGGATATGTCTGGTCTTGAATGAGTGAGATATAGAAGGCTTCCAATGATTTGTTTGTAGAGAGTGTTTTCTACCAAAGGTGTGGAGCCACCTTCTTCAAGCTTGATGCCTAAAAGAAAAGGGCAGGGGGGTGCCTTTCAGTTCCCCATGTGGAACCTCTTAAGCACATCTAATGAATACCTGGACTATGAGATCATGATTCCCCAAGTATTTTGACTTACTTCGATACCAGTGAACTATCTTAACAGTCCTAAGTCAGTCATAGCAAATGACTTATTAAGAGCATACTTGATGCTACTCAATCCAACAACAGAGCTTCTAGTAATGAGCAAGTCATCCACATACAATACAAATAGAATCAAGAACCCCTCCTTCTTCTTCATGTAGACATTGCAATCAAATTTTCACCTTTCAAATTTTGAGAGATGAGGAATGCATCCATCTTGGATTATCATGCCCTTGGGGCTTGTTTGATTCCATACAGTGATTTCCTCGGTCTACAGACTAAGGAGGGATCAGCAATAAAACCCTTAGGTTGTTTCATATAGATATCCTCCTCTAAATCACCATGGAGGAAGGCACTCTTCACATCCATGTGGTGTACATCCCATCTTTTGGAAGCAACAATGGCCAATACCAGCCTGATGGAGTCCATTCTAGCTACTGGAGTGAATGTCTCGTTGTGGTCCAAGACTTGGACCTGAGAATACCATTTTTCCACCAACTGAGCCTTGTACTTGGTTGTGGTCCCATCAATAGCTATTTTGGTTTTGTAGATCCATTTGCATTGTACGAGCTTCCTTCTTGGAGGTAAGGGGACAAGTTCCCAGGTCTGGTTGTCATGTAGCGAATCAAACTCCTCATCCTTAGCTTCCTTCCATATATGATCATGTAAAGCCTCCCTGAAGGATTGAGGATCTGAACCAAGCATCATAAAACACCTCTCAACAAGAATAGGATCTGAGTGAGACAGTGCTACACTCTCCTTCTGATACTGGGACCTCATTCTTATTTTGTCATCTAGATCCCCAACACCATCTCCCGTTGCTTCTGATGTTCGATGGGGAGAAACAAGCATGAAACCTGCCTGAAAAGGCTCTGATACCATATTAGAATTTGAATTCCATTTAGTTATTCAAGTAGATAGTTCTAGTAATTTTTTCAACAATTGAATGGAGAATGAAAATACAAACTAATCAAAACAAACCATATAGGAAACGAACAAGTATTGCTCAATAATTTACAGTATACTCATCATAATAATATCCGGTGTTACAATAGTTTACATAGGAAAAGAATTTGAATGCATGACATGCAATTAGAATCCTCCAAGTGGATATGAATATATCTAATTGAATCTCTAACTCAAGGTCTCCCAATCAATATTGGAGTCCAAATAGACAACTCCCTAATGACCAATAACTCCAACAACCACTGGCATCTAGTTAACTCAGTGCAACTGAGTGTGGTAGGTAGGAAAAGGGCTCCTCACCATGCAACCATGCATTATCCATGCATTGGTAGCACTAGCCTAACTGATTATGAAGTAACTCAATGTAACCGGGGGGCTAACTAAGACTACCTAGTACTAACACCAACTGACTGAAGTAGGTTGGTGTTGGGACCCCCAGTAGCTCCTAAAATGTATGGATTGGTCTAGGAGGTGCCAAAACTAATTCATGCACATGCAGTAAGTGGAATTTAACCTCTAGTAGTGTTCCCCACTCTCCAGTGAATGGTACAAGTGGTCCCATTAGGTCAAGTGGACCCAATTAATTAATTAAGGTTCCTAAGTTAGGCTAATTAATCTAATAGAAAGTATGAACAAGGGAGGATTAATAATCCTAGAACAAGGTACGTGAGTACAAACTAGCAAGTGTGAATAGATATTTTGATGTCAAACACTTGTAGAATCAAACAATCGTGGGTCATTTATGTATACCCATTGTCATTTGCGAGGAAACCTAACACTAATGACTGCAATATCCAAGGTACTCATTGGGGTTCCTAGATCCATTTCCTAGATGATGATTTGACGTCGATAGGAACGAATCCATCAAAAGGAGGGAATTAATGCATCCCACATCAACTAATATGAAACTAAGATCAATAGGATGATATAATTTGGCAGATCTAGGAGATCCAACACTGTATACTGACACAAGGAAGGCCGACATGATTGGTTAGGAATATTTGAGGAATGGACAACACTGTTTTGACTTCCCTTGAACAGATAACACGACGAATAATGATACTTGGAAACATAATACTCTAGAAACCAACCATTGTGAAATTCTCCAATTCCATATGAATTGACGAAAGCTCCATTAATGATAGGAAGGATAACCTATCGATGGAGATCTGTTCAAATTACTGGTACATCTTCCTAGGGAAAATGTAAATGGTGTACTTATAACTAATGTACAGATAAGTTTCATGTTCAATGGTTCCAAGGAATATTTACTTCCATTTTCTTCATGATAAATTATGAATAGATTCAGTAAATTCCTGTTTTTATTTTTTTGTTTTTTAATTTTTAGTACATTTTCATTTATTAGCTCAAAAAAAGAATAAAGCATGCTATGGGACATGAGAAGGAATGAGTGTTGCATGGGCGTACTCTATTTTTAAAAAGCACGATTCAGGCCAAGGAAACAATAAATATTGCAAATAAGGGATGATCTAGTTGTGCACACTCTTATGGACGTTCCCTCTATCGGTTGGCTATCTGAAGTAGGATTATGTGTCGACGAACGATGAAATAGAACCAAACTGCAGTTATCCAATTTGGTGTGCTGAACAAGTAGGAAAGGGTAAATATGGTTTACTTCACGCTAATTCTCATGAAAAACACCAAAATCATAAATCACAATGAATTGTGGTCCATCAACTACCTGAATCAATTAGTTCTCGCATGTATAGGCCAAATTAAATAGAAGCAATGGTGTATAGGCATCTTGAGCAAAACGTGATTGCAAAGGCAGATACACAACGTCAATAATAAGCATTAAAGCAATAGGAACAAGTGTTCATGTAGATATTTTAACACATTCTTATGTAAACTAACATGAAATAGCGATCCCATCATGAAATGGTTAGAACTGTATGGAAGATAAGTATGTGGTCTCATACTCCAAGTCATGATGGGACTAATTGGGCTCTGAGGCCTACAAGAATAAATCAGCATGGGAACCAAAACAGAAATGGGGTGATGATTAGGGTGTCCCATGTTTGGTAGGCTCTTCTGTCAGAATGATGGAAAATACAAATATGATGGGTTGTGTCACGTCCCCGTGCCTCCGACCGGCAAGGAGGACGCGACTAAGAGCTTAATTCGACCGGGTTAACCACCCATGAACATGTACAGGCTAAAAATTTCATAAAACAAAATGCTGAAAGAGAGAATGCATTGCAGTATAACATGCCTAAATGCGATTCATTTAACATACACAACTACAATTGTAGATTATGCACAGCTATAATTAATTATCCTTGCACAGCGGAAACAACGGCATTCAAACAAGCATTCGTTTAACATGTTCATTCCATTTTAATTAACAGTAAATTTAGAATTTGCAGAGGTGAAATGCACAAGATCACTTATCTTATGAATGCTTTGCTCCGCAACCAGCTACGTCGCTGCAATGTTCCACCCAACCATAGGCCAGCGTGCTCCTTAATCTCTCAGCAGCGCTGCCACCCCCGAGCTGGGCATGATTCTCCAAGGAATAAGGGAACTAGCAGGCTTACACATAGCCAAGGATGTCCAAAACACACAGCCAAGCCAACTCAGTTGGGTTTATCAGGCCATTAAGGAGCTGATGGAGGCAATTTTCTAAGCTGGTGAGCTCATTACAGAGCCAAGAACACCTACACCAAAACTAGCCTGACCTCTAAGACACCCATCCACACCCAACATAAGGAATCAGTCCCTTCTCTGCTACACAGTCCCTCAGGCCCTGCATTCCCTTCCAGTGCTATTCAAGGGTGATGGAGAAGAAGGCCAGCCCTCTAGCTCTGCCTGTGTGGTTTCTAGCACCAAGTTTATCAAGCAACTAAGCCAACACCCTTGCTCCCAATACAGTCCGAAGACCAACAATTGCACTCCGGCAATTAATTCAGCTCTCACAGCTTAAACAGGGAAAATGAATTACACAGCCCCACACATAACAGCAAAAATGACTCACACATGAGGGAAAACACACAGTCCTGAAGCTTATCAGGGAAACCAACTCACAGCAGGGAAAAAACGTCCCAAATAGCCTGTGCGTGAGGCCAATAGTCGCTGAGACAGTCAAAAACGTGAATGGCTCTTCCCAGCCATGGTAAAAACACATGAAATCACAAAAAAACGTGGATGGAAAATGCACCAGCAGCTCCAAAAACGTGAGGAAGACAACCCAGGCCCTGGCATTACAAAAACGACCTCCAATCCATAGGAAAAATGAAGCCACAGCCAAAAACGTGGAAGGAAAAACACACAGGAAACTCCAGTTGCTCCCAAAACGTGAGGAAAAATGGAAAACGTGAATGCCTAGCAGAATGGCATACGTTTTTGGGCATTTTTCTTGCCAAGGAAGTCAGAACATGTTTTTCAAAAATGGGTCTCTGCCCAATTCGAATTTTGGTTGCCCATACTCTTCCCCTTCCATGCAATAACTGCCTCAACCACCAGCAGTCTCTCTTCAATGAAAGTGGTTGGGTAAAAACAAGAAGAAGTCACATGGGTATTTTCCCTTATTGGCTAAAGTTGGACAATTTCCCCACATCCTTACCCTTGGAAGATCATGCCCCATTCGATTTAGTTTCTGTGACCATAGCTGGTTGTGTTCATTTTAATTAATTATAGATGCATATTTACATGATGCTGAAACTTAATATGTGCCGCACGCCCCGATATTCAATCGGTGACGATTTAAATCCCAAAACATAGCATAACCAATCAATGGTGGGGCTTTGGCCTTTAGCTCCACACCATGATCATTACAATATATACATCATATACATCTAATGTAACGGGGTCAAGACCGGGACGTGACAGGTTGAGCCACCAATTTCTGACAGGTTAAAACCTATGGAAAGTTTGGGTTGCAAAAGGTTCAAATGCATCTTCACAAAGGGATAACCTTAACCTATATGCATTCTTTCGAATATATTTTATAACATCAAGGAACATACAAAGGATGCTCCTATACTTTGGTGGATTTAATCCAATTATGCTCCTAGAGGCCCACAAAATATGTCCTTAGGTCGGTGCAACTAAATTTTTATGACTTCAAGGATAGTTTGATCTGATGATAAAATTTCTTCCAATAAGTCAAGTGAGCTAGGAGAGATCATAACCAAAATGGGCCAAGTAACTACATCATATTCCTCCATGAAGGGAATATTTTGATCAAGATCTTCTAAATCCATTTCAATAGCCTTGTATGGTACTTCTACAACAGATAAGGGTTGCGAGATCATAAGTTTTTACATGAGGGAATCATTTTTTAACGATCTTGCCCTAATGCCTTGAAACTCCTTTAGAGCATCCCTAATGAAAGGAACATTTGTTTGGACAACAATTTCAAGCATGCAATAATATAATTGGTCGATCATGACAATCTTCCCCCAATGAGGGAACTGAATCACTCGAGAATCTAAAGACACTATATCCATCATCGCATGTATCCAACTACATCCTAATAAAAAATTGTAATATATAGGTGCATTTATTACCTCAACATCTATTGTGACTGTTTCTACACACCAATCAATAAGGAAGGATACAATGAGTCCATGAGGAGAGAACGAATGTCCATCAAAATATTTTTGCAGAGTATGGGATTGAACTAAGGTGGGTGATCCTAATTATTTCCAACATTTAAATCAGAAGTCATAATTTGAGGCCCCTTCATTGACTATGGTTTGAATAATGTTCTTTCCATGATATGTTACTTTAATCTTAAAATCAAATTCAGAAGGGATCCTACATGTTAATTGGTCTAAGTATAATGTGATCTTAGTCACATCAAATGGATCAACAACTCTAGTTGAAAACAATAGTTTCCTTCTTTGTGAAGAACGATATTGCAATACCTCCATGGTGGACATGGCACATAGTGCTTGAGCTATTTCCTCAACAACATTTTTGTTATGAGCAGCTCATGCGTTAGGATTATGCATTGTTCTATGTAGATCACCTTTGGGGGTGTGGTACTATGTCTATATGTTATATATAATTCTCCATTCTGTTAGTGGATCATTCTATAACTGAATATATATCTTACTCTCCTATTTCTATGGGGTAGGTGTGGTACTATGTCTATGGTTGGTGTCTCAATTGTGAGAGAACCACTTGGTTGTGATTCTAATTGATAGAATGTACTAAGAGGGACATCATGAGAATGATATATCATTTGAATTCTCACATCATGATCATACATGAAGTACCATCATTGTAGCAACCATTTGATGACAGTGCTACATATTAGGTTGCATCAATACAATGGATTGTTGTTTCCCATTGTCTTAAGCTGGATTCAGTGCATCTCCATTCCCAAATTTCGCATTCTGCTTACTCTTATATTTCTTCTTCTTTCCTCTAAGTTCCATGGATTGAACTATGACAATTTCAGGAGTTTGGGAAGGATTAACATTGTGCTTACACTTGTACTTCTTATTATTTCCTCTAAGTTCCATGGATTGAACTATGAGAATTTTGGGAGTTTGGTAAGGATTAACACTGTTCTTACCCTTGTACTTCGTCTTATTTCCCCTAAGGTCCATGGATTGAACTATGAGGGTTTCAGAAGTTAGGGAATGTTTAGCAAGTTGCTTCATATCTTGGACAACTGTAGGTTGTGAAGTTTGAATAGACATTTGTCCCATTTTTTGGGTTATTTGCTCAAGGTTGTTGATGAAACCCATCATAAAATTGGCATGAGATTCATGTGGTGGCCTATTTGGTTCAAACATAGGCATTGCATATTGGTTCCAAAAATATCGATTACTTTCTAGAACCTTGCCACTCCATTGTGGAATGGGATTCATGGGTGTATTTCCCCCTTGTGGGGTTAGACTCTAATGATATTGGATATTTCTTGGAATATGACCACACGATTGATTAATGGGTGGATTTACCCCTTTAGGGGTTAGACACTAGTGAGATTGGTTATTTCCTAGAATCTGACCACGCCATGTAGGTGGTCCTTGGATTTGATTGGCATTCCAAGGTAAGTTTCCCCCTTGTAGAATTTGTCTCCAAAAGGATTGATTACTTCCTAAATATTGACCACCCCATTATGGAATGGGGTTGATAAGTGGAGTTACCCTAGGCATTGTGCTAGGATAAATCAAAGGATCAACCTCCAGTGCATTTCCTCCCATCGATGAAGGATCATTCCAATTGGCATTTTTGTTCTAGGATGCATTATTTTCGCCATGAATATTAACATTCCATGGTAAATGGTTTCCCCCAGAAGTAGAACCTAGAAAACTATTGGGTGTGCTAAGAGGATTTTGATAACCTCCCACAACCATTTGAGACAGCATTGATTTGGTCCCTTGAATTCCTGATGAATCCAAAGGGTCAAGTGTAATGTTTTCCATATTATTCCAACTTTCAAAAAAACTAACCAGTGTCTCACTTTCTGTAATTATGATTGATTTTAAAGGATGTTCAAAGGGTGGATTTACGTGATAAAATGTGTGATATTCTATTTTTTCAATTTCAACTAAATAAAGATCATCAATTCTATCTATGTTTTGTCCATGATGTGACCAATTTTGAGAATCGGATTGACGTTGTTCTTCTTTGGTAGCATTTGATTGGGTTTATAAGTAGTTCAATTTAAAAGTCACAAAGGTGTGGTTCATGTATATTTCTCAACAATGTAGTGGGGCCCTCAAAATTTGGGTATCTTGCTTCACTTTGACCATGACGGGTGAATCAGGATATTAAGTACCCTAGAGTTTAATAAAAGGAGTTGTGTATTAGAGTATACCAAAATAAATTCAAACAATCCTAAAGGAAACTAGAATCAATAAAAATAAAATTTTCCACACATCTAAAAATATTCTAAGATAATCAGCAAGAAAACCTCTTTCCAACAAACCACAATTTAGTGAAAATATGGATTTAGAGGGCCTTCCAAAACTAGTATCTCTTGAGGGACATCACACCTTAAAAATTACTAAATAGTGAAGGTACTAGAAACAATTACATTGTTATTCAATCACTAGGGGTGCAAGTATTAGATCTTGGATTCCCAAGGAGATGAAACAACCTTGTGTCTATCTCAGGTATTGCAAGTTTCCCCCACTCACAATATCCTTTGTGATTCCATAGGAAAATAAACTGTGGTTACCACTTCACAATTGATGGTCGAGTAGGATAGTCGTCGGTCTAGGATAACCCAAATAGAATAGATATATCAAGAAAGTGATGTCACCCTGAACACTTGTCACTTAATTGAAATATTGTAATGTGCTCGTATCTCACCAAATAAGCAAGAGGAGGGGTACCACCCTTACTAATCTAGATTGACCTCATGCTTAATGCATGTGTTAGAAGATATTTCTCGACATGCACTCTTTGTTACTAATGGATTTGATATTCTCTTTAATCAATACTAGTTTCAAATTTTTGCGGCCGAGGAGGTGTTAAATCTCCAATATTAGTCCAAGGCCCTAGCCTAATCTATGTTGGTGATATCAAAATTAATCTTGATAGATTTTAGATTAAGTGTTGATTTTAGGATTGTTTTCTTAGTTTCAAGGAGTGATGGTAAAACTAGTGGTGTTTATGACTCAAAATGTTGAACCAATCAAATCCACAATTATCACTACTCTTTCCTTTATTTCAATGAAATTCTATACTATGGAAGAGTAAGAGGTTCTTTGAGATCCTTTAAACGTGCAAATTGCAAAATAGAATCAATAAATTTACAAATTTGAAAAAAAATCAAATTTTTAGCAACGGTTCAAGAGGTTGGCTTTATACATAAGATGTGTTCAATTTTCTTCAACTATCACTAATTGGAAATGAAGACTATTTGAATGTTCAATGTTTTCTTGTTTCTAATAAGTCTCTCAAACTGACGTTTAAATGTAGGATCATGATTCAATTTTGAATTTTAATGTTTAATTGATGGTTTGAACATCAATGCAAAATTATAAAAAGTCATCTTATGTTTTTTAAAGCCATCTTATGTTTCTAATAAGTCTTTCAAATTAATGGTTTGAAAATCAATGCAAAATTCTAAAACTAACAAGAATTTACACTTAAGATCCACGTTCTCTTTCACAGGACCGCACGAAAGTGAGTGTGAAGAGGATACTTGTGGCTCGACAATATTATTCAAAACTTCACAAGATTCCTATTACACTTGAGATCCTTGTTTCTCATTCACACGACCACCTCAAAGTGCAAGTGAAGAGAATATGCAGGGCTCATAATTTTGCTCAAAAATAATCCTAGACTATTACACTTGAGATCCCTATTTCTCTTTCACAAGACCGCCTGAATTTTTGAGTGAATAGGATACATAGGGATCGAACACAAATTATATCAAGAATTTTGAAAATAATGAACAAGGTCCTGTCATTGTGTTTGAACTGATCTTAAGTGATAGGTCCATATTTTTGAGAATTTAAGTGAATTTTATTTAAATGATCATCTTGAATGTGTCTTCAATGTGATTTCATGTTGTGTGATAGGTCAGAAATTTCATGCAACTTAAAATTCATGGCCTAAAGGTTCATAAATTGAAACAATGTGTCATGTTCTTCAAATTTCCAACAATTTCCTTATGCAAACATGTGATTAAAAGGACCAAATTAGACAAAATTTCATACATTTAAGAGTGAAATAAAGGACCTAATTGGTAAATATGTCATAAAATTTCATATCTCGGCATTATTTTTAAAGAAAAACTTGAAAAAACACTAAAAAAACTACTAATTAAAGTGATTTTCCTAGATTTTTAAGGACATGTCCAAGAATCCTAAATTCAAGGGAAAATGAACCTAAATCCTTAATAAATTCTCCTAATGGTGCCTAATAGGTATCTACCATCATATAAAAGTTTGAAAAGTTCAAAATCATCCCTCAATATAGGTCGGAAACAGTGATTTGTGATTCCTATTTATTGACAATTGTTTGACAATTTTCAAGCTAGTAGGCACACAAATCTTTAAAATGTTAACAAATCCTCAAATATTGACCAAAATATATGAAATTAGATTGTAAAATCAATTATACGGTTTCTTAATCTTTCCATATCAAAACAAAATCACTCAAAATAGACAAGAAATGAGGATTTTATGCCGAAAATACTAGACACCGAGCCATGCGTGACTATGTATGCCCTAAACCCGTGTGCTTCAAAGTAACATGTGAATTTAATAGCCTAAACTTGCATGTTTGTTATGGAACACATGAGTGTACATAGAATGTACCCATGTGTTTCCAATAAACCAAATATCTCATCCAAATCTTTCAAAATTTGGATGTGTAAAGGTCGATCTAGGTCAATTTTAGACTCTAGAACTAAACTAAAGCCTTTAAAGACAAAGATCAAGCATGCATTAATATATTTTAAAAGGTAAGAAACACCCAATAAATGGGAAAAACTAAATAAAAAATGTTTCAATAGAAAAAACCCAATCTCCCCAGTGGAGTCTCCATTCTGTTATTGGAGTATTCTACAAATTAAGTTATATCCTACTCTCCTATTTCTATGGGGTGGGTAAATCCCAAATGACAAAAAAAATAAAATCAATTATCACAATAATCCTAAGATATTAAACATTCTTTCATGGAGTTTGAGAAGGGGAAGAAGAGAGGAGAATACCTCTTGTAGACTTGAATTTTGATAGAGTTCCTTGATGAATGTCCTTGCATCTCCTTGAATCTCCTTCACACCTGCAAATCTCACCACAAAATCCTTCCTACTATTCTAGCAAACTATCTTTAAGAAATATATGCCATATCTAACTTCCTACCAATTCTACATCAAGATGAAACTTGAAGGGACAACATTGAATAAGAATTGGGAAGAAAAATGAATTGATTAATAATAGATGAACATGGAGAAATACTTACAACCCTTGAAATTTCCTTCATTCTCCATAGCCTAAACATACTCCTCCACCATCCACGCCTTTGATTCCCAAAACGTTTGTAGTAGAAAAGTGATTTCTAGCCCTCAATTCCTCTGACATGCCTTTTCTCTCCAATTTGTATCCTCTAATTCACCTCATATAGCATTGGGGTTTGGACACCCAATCACTTAACCATGAATGTGGGATTAATATTTTTGAAGTTCGTTTTTTGTTTTCTTCAAAAAACCCACTTTACCTAGTTTTTTAGGCATCAAACTTGATCTTCAGTATTTCTAGGACAATTAATACTCATGTTAGGAATTTTTTCCACTTAATGAGTTATAGGAACTGGGTTTTGGCCCTTAAGTGGCCATGGACTTGGCCTCTTTATATCCACCTTTTTCTTCAAGCATTTATTCCTTTTTGGAAGCAGTGGTCAAATGAGAGATTGAATCTCTCAATTGTTCCAAAAATTTGATCTTCATGTTGCAGGCGAAATAGAAATATGTTTTCATACCAACACTATCAAGGGTGTAAATTTTATTGTTAATAGTTGTGGTGGAAACCATAAGGACGACATGCATTATAGCTTGCAGCCATAATAATGTTGAATTTGAAGTGGCTTTTTCCAGTCACCTATGTGCAGAATTTGCACCTTGCAATAAGATATCTTCACTCAAATCATTTTTCAGCCTTCAAACTAAGTGATAATGATTCTATATATATTATTTTGGAAGAACAGTGATGATAGTGCATGAGTTCATATCTGAAAGCACATTTTCTGGTTTTATTCTCAGCACTATTCATGTAGCAGACTTGATACATAATTCAAGATTTATTGTGAAAAGCTGAGTACATTCCAGCTTAGGTGTTGTTCCCATCTTATCAATCCTCATAATTAATATACAACAAGTATCACATCCATTGTAGTCTAGGAATAACGGGGAATAAATTTTTTTCCAAACTTTCCTGTAAAGAATTTCCCAGCAATTAGGCCACCATTTACCTCGATCTTTCTATGCATACTAGAATTCACCATTAGAGGGAATGTTAGGCCTTCTTTAATGAAGCATTCAACGCTTTGGATTCATGATCGGTTGTACTCTATTTGATGGTTTTTCAACCTTTTCTAGTGGATATATACATTGTGGAGGATAGGTTTTGAACCCTTGCATGGAAAAATCCTTCCTTTGATCCTAATATATGGATAACATTCATCCATGAATGGTTCACATATGTCATGCAAAGAGACTGGTTACATATATAATAAGGTCCATAACTGAGATGTGAGTTTTTTTATTCCCTTTTCATCCACTAATTTCCCAGAATTGGATAATAGTTGTTTCTTTCACCTATGGAATGACTTCTTTGCAGTTTTGATGTCGTCTTTACCCATAGACATGCTAAAAACTACCACTTTACTATTGCATGAGGGTGAAATAATGTCCATCTTTCGTGGAAAGTTAAACCACTAGTTGTTATCATGATTTTCAACCAGGTCAATAGATTCAATGCCTTGAGTGGTCAAGTGAACTCGAACTACCTTTTTCTCTGTTATAAAATCATTCAAAATCCACACACTCTTCCTCTAACAATTATACCCAACCTCAACACTCCCACTGGAATTGTCTTCAAAACTCAAGAATATTCACCACTCATGGTTATCTCTACTTTGATACCGCGTGATGTAGCTATTGGATTTGTAAATCAAAGTACACAACTAAAACCAACAACAACAACTAAATTTCAAACAATAGAATATAAAATACCTAATTATGTTATCTTTTATTCAAATAATGGCCAAATATCTTGAGCCACTATTGCAATCTGAAAGCATATCCTTATATAATCTCTAGGATTTCTCCTATAATCAAACCTACTTCTACACAGAGGAAAATGCCTCATCATTGTCACCATATTTATATTTTTTGCTTAGATTTAGGGTGTGAATTTATTTATGGGAGTTCAAACCATGTCAACCTCTAGTTTTGAATAGGTAATTCATTATGTCAATTGAAATATTTTTTTGGGTATGACAAAGGATATCAGAACTGTTAGGTTTGGAATATGGTCATGGGAATATACACCTTTCTAAATATCCCTAGGGTGCAAAGAAACCATTTAGTGCAATGGGAAATAACAACTTCTCTTCAATATTCATACCGATAAAAAGAATTGATCTCTTGGATATGTGTCATGAGGTATCTCACCACTAGGATTATGTCACTCATGCATGTATTGGTGAGGTTGTTCATCTTGCTGCAGCATGTCGATCCTATTTAGACTTTACAAATTTTTTTGTGCTCCTTTTCAGCCTATTTGAGGTTGCTACTATGTATGGAAGTGTGTCGCAGTATCATGGACATGTTAGAGTGTGGGTTAAGGTTTCCTTTGCAAATTTGAAAGGAGCTTCTATTTTCTTGATGTATGATTGTCCTAAAAGGTTGTCATTTATTGCAGTAATGGAATTGAAATTTCATCCTAATTTCAATATCATTTTGATTAATACCTTGAGGTCTATATTTGCCTCACTCTTCCCTACAACTACCTATCTATCTATCTCTCGGGGATGCTCATTATTTCGTTAGTGACTTGTCTCCTAAGAGACAAAGTCTGATCATAATATATATCTGAGTATATAAAGGAAGGTCTAAACCACATTTTTTTCTTCTTTTTGTCCAATTATAATTTTATTGCATGTGCTTAACTAATTATGTTGTATAGCTATGGGAATTTGCATCCAATAGACAGGTAGAGTAAATTACTACTTTCATGTAGGGATTCTATCTTGTTGATTCCAAAATTTCTATCTGATTTTTTAAAAATAATTTAGAGGTTACATTTTCCTAGGATGGGCATATACATCCTAGGAATGAACATCCAAATCTTATAAAAAATCTCCAAATGTTGTCTAACAATATTTCCATCCATTATAATATCATGCAATAAGTAAATGATGTATTGGTTTATTAGAAGTGGAGACTTTTTGTACATATATTTTAAATATTTGAAATCTACTAGTTCAAGTTTTGGTCCTTTGAATTTAAGATGGAAATCCAAATCTAATTGAAACTATCTAAAGGTTTTCTAAGATGTTCATGGAACCTGAGAGAAACATGCACCTGTGCTCATTTTATAGGGGATGGTGCAGCCTTGGCCCACATTGGAGGAACATGAGTTTGGGACACCATTTTCTCATCCTTTGCATCTATATAAATTGAAATTCTCCTTTCCATGGAATCATCCACCACTGTCTTCAAGTTACTAATGAGTTTTCAGTCAAATTCAAATATCTTGGCATGACTCTAGATGACTCGATAGATAGTTTAACAATGGATGCTTGCTTGTAATTCCTATAAATTTATGGTATTTTTTCATTTTTCATCATTCAAGCATACAAAATAATGATTATAAAGCTACTATAGATCCATAATGGCTTACATTGTAATAGTCCTTCAAGTCCTTCAACTACATTTATTAAGTGCAAAAATGAATTGAAGGACTAGTACAAGGTAAGTCATTATGGATCTATAGAAACTTGATAATAATTATGTTGTATTCTTGAATGATGAAAAATTTGTTTGAATAACATCATTTCCAAGAAATAAAAACTTCTTAAAGCATGCTAACTCAATGGTAGAGAATCTACCTAATTATAGGCAGGAGGTTGGTGGTTTGATTCCTCCGTGCCCTATCATAAATTTGTTATTGATGTAATTGTAACTTCGGAATGTATTTAATTGTATATCTTATGTATTGTACCCTAATGTTTATTTTGGGAAGTATCTATAATGTAATTGAGTCATGTCATGCCCCTATGTTCCCATCAGGAGGTTCTATAATGTAAACAAGTCATGTCAAGTCATTGTGGGTAACCCTCCTATTGATCAAGGGTTAAATTCCCCACAGTTGTGGGGCCCTAGGATTATTATACTATCCTAGAGAAGTTGAACCTAGGTGAGTTATTGTAATTCGTCGAAATAGTCCCCACCATTGTGTTAAGGATAACCCTCCTTGTTGGTCGAAGGAGGCAAAGTCCCCACAAGTTGTGGGGCACTAGGGTTATTAGACTCTCCTAGAGATGTCGGCTCTAGTAAGTAATTGTTAAGTGAGGATGACATGTTGGAGAGGAAGTTAAGTGAATGAAAGAGTATAAATAGAGAGTGAGCCACTCTATTTATTAGACACACACTCACTCACTAGGGCACATGAGTGAGAGAGAAGTTGTTGGGATTAGAGAGAGAGACTACTGCTGTCGGGAGATCATCTTTATGTTTTTAGGTTTTACTTTTGGTGTTGATTCTATCTCTGATGAAGTTGCGGGGTTTTCTACTTTATGGTTCCCCCAAGGAAAACTCTTTGTGTCTCTTGTATCTTGTGTTTTTTGATGTATTTGTAACTTCAGAATGTATTCATCTATGTATCTTATGTATTGTAACCTGATGTTTATTCCAGGATGTATCTATAATGTAATTGATTCATGTTGTCATGCCCTTATGTTTCGATCGGGAGGATCAATAACGTAAACAAGTCATGTCAAGTCATTGTGGGTAACCCTCCGATTGTCTAAGGGTTAAAGCCCCCGTAGTTCCGGGGCACTAGGGTTATTAGACTCTCCTATTAGAGGTCGGCCCTGGTAGGGTTTTAGTCATGTCAATATTAGTATAAATAGAGAACTGGAGTCTCTATTTAACATACAACTCATACACACTCAAGTGTAGTGCATAGTTGAGGAAGGAGAAGACACTGGGGCTAGACAAGAAGAAGATTACTGCTGTCGGGAGATCACTTACTGTTTTGGGCTATTACTATTTTGGTGTTGATTCTATCTTTGAGGAAGTTGCAGGGTTTTCTCCATTTATGGTTTCCCCAAGGAAAAACGTTGTGTTCATTGTCTCTTGTGTTTGATTGTTGTACTTGTTATTCTCTTAGTTAAAGATCCTAATAATGCTAGCTTAATGTTGAAAAACTAACATGGCATCAGAGCTAACCTGAGAAGAAGACACTAAGCATTTGTGGGAACTAGAGATTCCTAGTTTGTGGATCTTCCTCCACAAATTTTCAGCAAAATTAAGGTGGAATAACACTCCTCCTTAGGGCGCATATTTCAGTCGAAGTAGAATCCAATTCTGAGGTCTTTCAGTTTTGGACCCTACACTACTGCCAGAAATTAGCGCTTTTCATAGAAGAGGAATTTTTCAGTGAGCCTAGACCTGGATTAATATCCTCCCCAAAATCGAAGTTAGGGCCAAATTTCAAGAAATTTGGGTGGATAGATCTCCAGAAAAGCAAAACCCTAATTTTCTCTTGAACCAGATCTACAGGATTTCAGCTCAAGTTTCAGATCTGACATCTTGACCTGGTAAAATCTAAAATATTTTGTATTTCCATTTGTGGTTCTCAGTTAAGATGTCTCATCATACCAATCTTGATGAAAATCTTGAGGGAGCTGATAACTTCCAAGCATGGAAGTATAGGATCTCCCTGGTCCTGGAAGAGAATGAGTTAGACTCCTACATCCATGAGGAGGTTCCAGTTCTAGAGGGAGATGAGGCAAAGGCCTTACATAAGAATAATATGGTTATGGAAAAGAGGATCATTGCTGATTCTATCAAAGATCACCTTATACCTCAGGTGTCCTCTCTCAAGACACCTAAAGCTATGTTTGATGCCCTAACCAAGTTGTTTGAAGGGAAGAACATAAACTGAAAGATGACTCTAAGGAATCAACTGAAGAATGTGAAGATTCAGAATTCAGAGACTATTCAGTCCTACTTCACAAGGGTTTCTCAGACCAAGGAACAATTAGAAGCTGTAGATGAAGAAGTGGAGAATGCAGAGATTGTGATGACAACACTGAATGGCCTTCCTAGGTCATGGGATTCTTTCATCCATGGAATCTATGCTAGAAAGAAGTTAGTCAAATTCAGTAGACTATGGGAAGAATGTTCTCAAGAAGAAGCACGAATAGCAGCTTGAGAAGAGAATATGGGAAGTGAAGATCAAGCCCTCACAGTTCACTCTAAGAAAGGCAGAAGAAAACCTCATCACTTCAAAGGTAAGAATCCTCATCATAGAGATAACAATAGAAAGGACCCATCTAGATTAAGATGTTATCCATGTGATGAAATAGGACACTTTGCAAAAGATTGTCCTAAGAACAAGGTCCACTCTCATAAGAAGAAGGGGAACAAAATAAGACATCATGCTCATGCTGCAGAGGATGATTAACCATCCAAGAAAAGAACTAGATATGAAAGTGAAGATTCTTCAAGCGAGGATGAATATGTTTTGATTTTTTCTCTCACAGGTAACATTACTCATGGTAGTGATGATTGGCTTATAGACATTCGGGATTCCAAACGTATGACTGGATTCAAGGAATCCTTTGTAAGACTATCAGAACATGAATCACCTCACAAGGTGAAACTAGGAGATGACTACCAATATCCAATAAAAGGTAGTGGGGAATCTTCCTATCTACTAGACTCTGGAAAGTCTCTAATAATGAAAGAAGTATTGTTTGTGCCAGGACTCAAGAAGAACCTTCTCTCCATATCAGCATTGGATGAAAAAGGAATGAGGGTTTCATTCATAGATGGTCAATTCATCATGTGGCCAAGAGGTAAGACTATCGATGATGCAGTAGTGATTGGAGAACAAGAAGGAGGTTTATACAAATTGAAGGGCCATCTAGATCAATCCTTGATCCATGACATAGTAGAGCCAAATAAGATTTGGCATAGAAGGCTTGCACATGTGCATTACATAGCACTACCTATTGCAAGCAAAGTTGTTGAAGGTCTTCCAGAATTCCAAGCAAAACATGATGGGATATGCAAAGGATGTGCGAAAGGAAAGAATACAAAGAAGACATTTCCTAGCAATGAAAGCAAAGCCAAAGGAATCCTAGAAATCATCCACTCCGATGTATGTGGTCCTATGTCATCAAACTCACTAAGAGGGTATGCATACTATGTTTTTTATATTGATGATTTTTCTAGGAAGACATGGGTTTACTTCATGAAGAACAAAGATGAAGTATTTAGTAAATTCAAGGAATTCAAAGCCTTGATCGAGAACCACACTGAAAAGAAGATCAAGAATTTTCGATCAGATAATGGCGAAGAATTCGCTTCAAATGAATTCAAAGAGCTATGCAAAGAATCGAGGATTAAGAGGGAGCTGTCCACTCCTTATAATCCACAACAGAATGGGATTGCAGAATGGAAGAACATAACTATCATGGAAGCTGCAAGAGTTATGCTTCATGATCAAGACCTTCCTATGCATCTTTGGGCAGAAGCTGCTAGAACAGCTGTGTATGTACAGAACCGTACTCCACATAGAGTACTCAAGAACAAGACTCTTGAAGAAGTCTTCTCCGGAAAGAAACCAGAAGTCATCCATCTCAGAATATTCGGCTGTCCTATGTACATACACATTCCAAAAGAGAAGAGAACAAAATTAGATCCTTTAGGAAAGAAAGGTATCTTTGTGGGATACTCTGAAAGCTTGAAGGCTTATAGAATATATTTTCCAAGGTACAAGAATATTGACATCAGTAGGGATGTGACATTTGATGAAAACACACCTTACAACAAATTTAGAAAGAGACCTACTGAAGAACCTAAAGAAGCAGAAGCAAAAGCACCCAAAATTTATGATACAACCATGAACGAAGAAGCTCAAGAAGAAGATCGAGAATTTGAAGAACCACAAAGACCTATAGATCCACCTCTAGAGAAGAACCCTTATAAGAGGAAACTTGCTTGGGTACGAGAACTTATCCAAGGTGTGGAAAGATATGGGGCTTCATAAGAGAATCACAGAGAAATAAAGAGAACCAAATCTCGCTCCGGGTATGTAGCTTTACTATGTGATTTCATTAATAAAGAACCTTCCAATTACAAGAAGCGGTACAACGGAAAGAATGGAAGGATCCTATGATCAAAGAATACCAATCGATCATGAAGAATGATGTTTGGGATGTTGTCCCAAGACCAGAAGGGAAGTCAGTTGTAACTTCCAAATGGATCTACAGGATCAAGCATGTTGTAGATGATAGCATTGAAAAATATAAAGCAATATTTGTGGCACAGGGTTTCTCTCAGAAAGAAGGAATAGATTATGAAGAAACCTTTGCACCTGTAGCCAGATACACTTCCATCATATCGGTACTTGCTCTAGCTGCAGTGATGAAATGGAAGATACACCAAATGGATGTCAAGACTGCTTTCTTGAATGGTGTAGTAGAAGAGGAAGTCTATGTAGAACAACCACTCGGTTTTGAGACACATGATAGAGAGTCTCATGTATGCAGATTAAAGAAAGCCCTGTACGGTTTGAAACGGGCACCCAGGACCTGGTACGGTAGAATTGACGGCTTTCTATCCAGTTTGGGATTTACCCAGAGTAAAGCAGATTCCAACCTTTACTACAAGGTTGAAGATGGCAACCTAGTGATGCTTCTACTATATGTAGATGATCTATTTGTAACAGGTACGGATGGGTTGATCGCTGATATGAAGAGAAATCTTGCTGCTGAGTTCAAAATGATGGACTTGGGGATGATGCATTACGTTCTAGGTATGGAGGTGTGGCAGAGTACAGATGGAATATTCCTTGGACAAGGGAAGTATGCAGTAGAGATCCTGAAGAGGTTTGGGATGATGGACTATAAGGCTATGGCAACACCTATGGCATCAAACCTGAATCTATTGAGTGATGCTTCATCAGAATCGGTTGATGCTACGATGTATCATCAGATGATTGGGTCATTGATGTACCTGACAAACACGAGACCAGACATTTGCTTTGCTGTGAACACCTTGAGCCAGTTCTCGACAGATCTAAGAAATGTTCACTTGATTACTGCAAAGCATATTTTGAGGTACCTGAGGGGTACAACTAATTATGGGCTCAAGTATGATGCGAATCAGAAGATTAAGTTGGAGGGTTATGTTGATTCATATTGGGCATGCAGTGCCATCGATAGGAAGACCACTTCAGGGTTTTGCTTCAGTATGGGATTAGGTGTGATCTCTTGGTTTAGCAGGAAGCAATCCTGTGTGGCACTGAGTACAACTGAAGCAGAGTATGTTGCAGCTTGTTCAGCTAGTTGTGAGGCAGTATGGCTATGGAAGCTACTATCTGATTTATTTGATCTCCAGTTGGATGCTACTTGTATACATTGTGACAACTAGAGTTGCGTACAGTTGTCATAGAATCCAGTGTTCCATGACAAGTTCAAGCATATCGAGATCAAGTACCACTATATCAGGGATATAGTGCAGAGGGGAGTAGTGAAGCTCCAATATGTTGTGATGGAGGAACATATAGCTGATTTCTTGATGAAGCCATTGGCTAGGGTTAAGTTTGAGTACTTCAGGGAGAAGCTTGGTGTTCTCCAGATCGAGATTTCCTCCAAGCGAAAGTGATGACTCCCATAGCCTTTCTGTCATGGTGAGAGGATTAGTTCCTTCGATGGTCAGATGTAAGGGCTGAGCCTTTCTGTCATGGTGAGAGGATTGGTTCCTTCGATGGTCAGATGTAAGGGCTGAGCCATTCTATCAGATATGAGTGCTGAGATCCATAGCCATTCTGACGAGTAGGTCAAATATAAGGGCTGAGCCACTTTGTACTGAAAAAATCCCCACTCTGTTACAAAATTGTTCTTGTGCATATCCTCCTTCACAATTATTATCTAGTGGTAGCCTAAAAATCCATTCATGAACAAGTAAATATATTTTCCTCTGACTCCTTCCAATACTTCGTTAGTGAACATTTTTGGGAATAGATCATGAAGACTATCATTGAGCTTCCTTAGGTCGACACAGATCCATATTTCCCCTGTCTTTTTGTCTTGCATGACCATCAAAATGATCCACTCTAACTCTTCCACAGGTTTGAGAATTCCACCATCCATCATCCATTCTAGTTTGGATTTTACACGGTCCTTGTATCACGAGTTCAATGTGTAAGGTCGTTGCTTCACTCGTTTTGCATCTAGATTTAGAGGGATTTTCATTTTTCCCAAGTCTCCTAAAATCCCTTTCATCTTAGCAATTTTTTTCAGAAATAAATCCTGGAATTCATGTCGCAGATCGGTGATCTTCACCATAGTTTCCTCATCCTAGTAATCCCCAACATAACCAATTATGTATAATCTATCGTCCCAATATTAAACTTCCTTATCTCAAGTGGTTGTTTGAATTTATTGGATGGTATTTTTGGTGCTACAATAACCTGACTTCCCTTTGATTATGAGATGTTGATAAATCTTGGATCATCCTCATCATCAAGATTTCCTATCACATTGTATCATTCTGACATTGATTGTGTTTCAAATATCTCCTGTGATCTCGTTGGTAACACCACCAGATTTATTTCCAACATGATATTGTGGATGTTCTAAAGTGCATTATGTATGACCAAAAAATCATTCTCAAAGATGAAAGTATGACTGAATATTACAGTCAATTCTTCCCACATCGTAATTTCCCTTCGTTGTTCTATTGAAACGTACCATCTCCTTGGTATTTCATCCAACGTATGGATGAATGCATGGACCCATTCCTCCTTCGGCTTCAATACCAATGCAGTTTGGCATGCAACCAGATAATCATTGGGATTTTTCCTTCATTCATATTTATTTCCTTGGTGGCGCTTTGCCTCCCCAAATCGAAATTCCATTATTATGTGACATATCTACCAGTATTCTATCGAATTCTTGTGCATATCCCACCATCTTGCTAGAGTAGCCTTTAGCGCTTCTTCCAATGCCAACCATTCACTAAGGATCTGATACTTTATCCTCAAATTCATCAATAAAACTAGCCAAGTTAGGTATCCCTTCATATGTCAATAGTTCCATGACCTCTATTGCGACCTAGCGCAGTGATTGAGTGACTTGCGCACATTTTATGACTAATACTTCATGTAACAGGTTCTACCAGTTCTCTAGTGTATCATCAGATTCTGATGATGTAGAACTAGTACTTTTCCAACCTAGCTCTCTTTTTTGTGGTGGGATTGATGTAGTCTTCAGAGATATTATGGGAATTATCCCATCCTCCCACAAATTCCCCTTTCATTGGTTCAACGTATCTTCGTCCTTCACTAGGATATAATGGTGAAATGATATGCATGTCATAATTCTCAAAATTAATTACTCTTTTCTTGAATTTGATAACTGCCAAATTGTCATTTTCCCATCCAATCCTCAACAGTGTGGGATATGAGCTACTTTTGTCAACTATCTCAATAACATCGAATTCTACATAGTTATTTAGTCCCTCCACTTCGACAAGTAAGTGTGGTACTCTGCTAATTGGTGACACCCTGGTCTGATTTTCTAGTTGTGGTTGTACAAAAGACCAAACCAATTGCGGTTTCCCCATCCTTTCCCTTGTTTGCTTCGTTGAGATATTTACATCTAATCTGAGATCCAAGATGACTGAATCCACATCATAATCACCTATCTAAACATTCATCCTCATTTCCCTTCCCATTTTCTTCTTATTAAATAATTCACTGAGTGACCTTGTCGCCCTTTCTCCCGTCGGCACAGCAAGCTTTCTTTTTCTACTAATGCATCGGGATCTTTTGCTAGAGACAAACATCTTTCTAGAGAATTTTGCAACGTACTAAACTTATGTGATGATCTTGTAATAGCTATTGAATCAAAATTTGGTGTCATTTCATAGATAGGAAACTTACCAATGTTTTTGTTCAGTATGTCTCTTGTGTCGAAGAAGGTTTCTTTCTCAGCATCGACGTCAAATTGTACATCATATCAAGCTGCTGGTTGGGTATTTGGAAATGGTCCATCGGATCATGTCATTTCTCCTCCTCGAGTTATCACTCTGACATCTATTGTCTTAGTTCTGGATTTCATTGAATATTTCCTATAGTTGGTCCCTGATTTTTCTTATGAGTCTAGTTTGCATCTTGGTTCGGTTGTACTTGTGTCTAGTTATTGTCTTGCCACTTCGCAATCAGCTATGGGAATTATTCGACAGTGTAATATACAGCAGTACAATAAGCACATTAATACTATGTATTTTGGCAATCTCTCTATTAATGTCCCAAAACTCAGCAATTATATCATGTTACTAGTCTGCGACCTCGTCCCATAACTCCTCTACGACCGAAGCCTCCATTGTGATCTCCACGGAATCCTCCTTGCGGTTGATACTATGGTTGGTTGAACTGATGCTATTGATTAGGTTGTGGTTGAGCATATTTTGGTTGAGTATATTTTGGCTGAGTATATTGTTCCTATTGCTAGTTATACTACATCTGGTTGTACTACAGTTGCTCCTGAACGAACTGTAGTTGCTGATGAACGAACTATTGTTACGGTTGCAGTCGTTCCGCTGGTCAGTGTTCTTCTCCTTTCATAAAATATGTATCCATGGTCCTCTCTTGGATCAAGTCATATTCTCTATAGTCCTTTTCATCATGGCTAACCGATCGACAAAAATTACAAAACATATTTGTTGGATTCGACACAACCTTTTGAAGGTATACACATTCTTTGGATCAATGTCCTCTAGTATAAAAAATTTGACACCATGGTAGTATGCCTTGGCTTAGTGAATTTTGGGCTCCAGGATGTAAGTATTCGCAGAAGCCTGGGCATTGATCTGTATGATGCCCTTATGTTCGACATCGACTACACCATACTCCTTCGCATACTTATTTTCCTTTCTTAATATCCTACAGCTGGATAGTAAGGTTTTCCAATTATGAGTGTATCTTGTTCATGCCAACCCCTGTTTCACCAACTGGTGAAGCTTCCAACTTCATTGCAATCTCTAGATATTATGTTTGGGATGCAATCTATTGTTGCATTAATGGCATACGGATGTGTGGTACCAAATCTGCAATAAACCATTCTTTGTGTGGCACATCGCTTATTCCAAAGCTAACCTTAGCCATCAGCATCTTGAACCACTGATCAAAATCCCATACAGACTCATTCAGATATTGCTTTATTTCCTTCAACTCAGTAATATATTGTGACTTGGATTTTGTATTTTTAAACTCCTCGATTAGTTTGGCTCAGATCTGCGTCAGGGTCTTCTATTAATTCCTTGTTGGTACTTGTACAAATTTCATGTACCAATCCAATGCTTGGCCTCGAAAGGTTGTCTCTAGTTGTCCTTTCCTGATATCCTCATCTTGTACTTCTTATATAGTCCATATTGCTTTGCATAGAAACCAATACTGCTCGGGATCTTCACCCACATTACCCTGGAACAATGGTAGCTTCATGTCGTCGCCCACCATTCTGGGTCTTCTTCTAGTATTCGTTGATCCACTACTATTACTATTGTGCTGACACCCAGGACAGTCTTGCAATGATCCTATGTTTCTTCCTTTGAATTTGGTGGAGTGCATGGAGGTGTAGGCACATTGTTTCTTTGATTTGGTGCTTCATCGGGATCAGGCATAGCCTGGTCATTTCCTTCATCACTGTAGTGTTGCTTAGTCCCTTTTGCTCTCTTCTTGCATTTTCTTGTTCCATTTGCACCATGACACTCCTCATTCCTTCACCTCTTTTCTTGTCAGAACCTCACCCCACTTTGTAGGAGACCACACTCTTCCTCAACTTCCCTCACAATCTCATCGTAACTTCCATCCATCTACCCCATATCAATTTTCACGTCCCCAACCCTTACTCAGCAAAGAGGACGTGGTTAACATCTATCAACCCAGGAAATCTAAGCCCCATGAACATATATATATATATATAAATGCATTGAACTTAAAATATACACATATGCATAAATTATTAACATATAACGGAAGCAAAATCATTCATTCAAGCATTCATCATGTTCATAGTAATTCATAAAACAATTACAGCTACAGAGAATAAAATATAAGAGAATACTTATGTTTGAAAGAAGCTTGTCTCAAAACCAACTATGCCACTACAACGTTCCACCCAACCATAGGCCAGTGTGCTCTTTAGTATCTCAGCAACACTGCCACCCCTGAGTTGGGCATGATTTTCCCGAAGGAATAAGGAACACTAGCAGACTACACCCATAGCCAAGGATACCGTAAAATTTAGTTAATCCAACAGAGTTTGGTTTATCATACTTACACAGGAAGTGGTTTACACTTAGCCAAATTCACATGAGACACAACCAAGCCAATAGATGGGTTTATCAGGATACCAACCAAGCCATCCTTCTAGTTGGGTTTATCAGGCTGCCAAGGAAGTGGAAAAACTGAATGCTAAGCTAGTGAGCTCATCCCCAGATCTATGAACACCCACTCTAGATCTACCCTGAATTCTAAACAATTACACACCCAACACAAGGAAGCATTCCCTTCTCTTCTACAAATTACCTCAGGCCATGCTTTCCCCTCCAGTGATATTCAGAGCATGCAAGGAAGAAAACCAGCCTTCTAGATCATTATGTGAGGTGCCTTCATGCACTAGGTTTATCAAGCAAATATAGACTCCATTTCCATTCCTCAATCAGTTCAGATGCCAAACACAACAATCTCAGTTCTAGGAACTAACAAAACATAAGCAGAGCCAAGTAATTACACATGCACATAGTAATTTACGAATTTCTAAACATTGTCAATGCCAGACCGACTGGTGCAAAATACCAAACCAAAAATGCTGATGGTCATTCAAATCAAAGACACAATTCGGATTCAGGGCAATCGGGTTCAAGAAAACGACTAGCAAACTAGAGAAAACGTGAAAAGAAACAAATCCACACAGGAAAAACAAAAAACGTGAAGGATCCAGGTCGTTGAACAGGAGAAAAAGTGTGAAGGGTTCAGACTCATAATCGTGTTTTCTTGTTAGTTATTGTGTGAATGAATATTGGGATCCAAAAATGTTACACATAGTCAAAATCATGAGGGGAAGGTTAAAACTCCCATTCGTTAGGGAAAGGTAGCTATTTTTGGTTTTTTCTTGCCCAAGAAAATTTAAAAAACGTTTTTCCTGAAGTGGTGCTTTACCCAATTCAAATTTTTTCCCTCTTCCAATCCCCCCCTATCCTTAGGAAAAATCATGACCCCATCTCGTTTGGTTGCATTGACATAATTGGCTGTAGGTTTTTAATTAAAAATTGCAAATTTAACATAATCTCCAGCTCTTTTAATGTTTAGCTAGCATAAAATACCATCGGCTCAACCTTAATTTCTGAAACATAAACACTAAATCAATGTTGGGGATTTTTCCTAGCTCCACACCATGATTATTTACATCATATTATTTAAATGCAAATGGGGTCAAAACCGGGGTGTTACATCAATCCATCCAAACCTTCCCTTCATAGTACCTGCAACATCTGCACACCATAGTTTTACTCATTATATTTCATATTCAGTATTCCCTTTTCATGGATGAGGATATTAATCCACAATTGTAAAGAAAATAGAAATATTCCCCTTGGTATCTAAAAGAATTCCCTCTCTGTTTCATTGTAGGATTTAACTGTGTCGACGGAAAACTCAGTGATATATCCTTCCAAAATGTTGTATATCCACACCTTGACAGATATTGAATCTTTGTTGTTTACCATTCACAACTGTTGGATTAGTTCAAAGGTCCACTGATTAGGTTTTCGTCCTTGGAAGTTCCTCTTCTGGAAAGTAAGTTTTTCCAACCACTCGTACAATATTATTGGAAAATTAGTGAAAAATATTTCATGAATATCAGAGTAGATATATCTCCCCAACCACTCTTCCACTGATAATATGGAGTTCTGGTTTTCTTCTTCTATGAACTCTTGGGCCTTCTGATTGAACCAATCCTAGATCTCGAGTTTTGTCGAATAACACAACATGTCCTCTTCTTGTTCGCACTATGTTCCCAGAAACAGAACCATTAGTTGGCACACTTTAGTTGATGGGTTTCACTACATGAATTTTTCGACACCCATCGATGCAATCTTCGTAAACATCGACCTGAATAGGTTTTACACTATCCAGCAACATCTGCGAAGTAGATGCAGTCTCACCTGCGATGTCTGAGGGAGGGATATAGGAACCACCTTTTCGCAAAAGGAAGATGACTTGTGCACTATGTATTACTCTTCAATAGTATTATTCAAAGATCCAGGGAGTTTACACACATCATTCATGATATCTACTTATCATCATTCACAGTAATCACGTCAACATAATCCATATCAACTTAACAAATACATTAACATATATTAAATCGATAGGCACATCAATACTTTGCATCATTTAGTATCAAACATGAAAAATCATAGATTGCACCATTACGAATTCAACAGATATGCAAAAAATACAGGAATTCCATCATCAACATCATCATTGTATTATCTCCAAAAATACCTTGAAACAGACAACCCTTCCCTTGTCTAAAAGCCTCAGACCAGAAAATACATTCATCCACAAATAAATCAATCTTTCTAATGAATTAATATATGCATATTTATATTCATTATCTAATTAATCTACTCCTACTTCTACTTATAGGTATGTTCCTTTAAAAAATGGTCCACATAGGCCTACTTTCTAATTGATTTGGGCCAAAGTTTCTAACTAATGTAACAAAACTAACCACAATTGTTGGTATCTTCTTCCACACAGTTGAATATTCCACCTTTCAATGTCTTTGTTCTCACACCTTGCGCATATGATCCCCTTTCCAACACCTAGTACATATAAGACTTCCTTTATCCCCATGGGACTTCCAGAATCAAGCTTATATCTAGTTTCACCAATACCTTTGATAGGATATTGATAGTCATATCCTAAAGATACTTTATGAGGAGAGTTCTTCATTTCAAATTCTGACAGAGTTTTCTTATGTCCTGACATGTGCTTTGAAGTACCACTATCAATAATCCATGTATCTTCTCCAAGTGTTACAAACCTAGAGAGTGCAGAGAATAATACATACTCTTATGCATATTCTTCTTTTTCTTGTTTTATTTGAGGTCCTTCTTCCTCTTCTTCTTCATATTCAGCTAGGTGTGCATGATGTCTTGTGTTGTTCCTCTTGTATTCTTCTTTCTTCAATAGACAATTTATGTCAAGGTGTCATATCTTGTGACAATTGAAACATTGAAAGTTGGAGTATTCTTTCCTCTTGTCCTTTGGAACCTCTTGGGAGGTCGGGACTCCTTATGGATTTTTCTCTTGAAGTTAGATTTGTTGGACATGCCAGTTACATTGAGAGGGGGGTGAATCAATATGCATATATTTTATTACTTTTTCACTTTTAATAACTTATTCAATAATATGCATTACCACATCATCATTATATCATCATCAACATTATTATCATTGGCATATCATCATCACATAATAAGTATAACATGATACACAAAACACCATATTTTACATGGAAACCCCAAGTCCTGGGGGGAAAACATGGAAGCCTTTATAATAGTTTTCCAAAAATAACTGGAAGGAGGAAACAACCCCCTTATTACAATGACTTCACTTCTCTAGCTACAGCGGGAAGGAGGCTACAAGCCCCTGATTTACAAGATACAACTTGAAGGAATATACAACTCCCTAGTTCTCCAACTACAACCGAAAGGAGACCACAACCCCCTTTCGCTGCCCCATCCTGCCACTAATATAAGAAGGTATAAACTAAACTATTGAACCAAAAATAGCATTGATCTTGCATGCCTTCTCATCAACATATGTTCTATACCGCACAATATGTACTGCACTGCACAACCACTATCATTTCGCATCCACTAATCACTGCTCATTAACTACTCATCAACTAATCAATGCTCATCAACAGTTGATTAACTAATTACTACTCATCACTTTCTCATCAACTGATCAATGCTCATCAACTAACCACTGCACCATAGTCCAGTGTATCACACTGCACATCAATTTAATCACCATTTACAGTCAAGTTGTACCAATCAATATGTTTCTCACATCAACTAGCTCAGTTAATATGAGTATGCACACCAAACTCATCCCACCTGAGTTAAACCAACTGCTCACACAACTCGGCGAACCTAACCAACTATACATAAGAGATCTTGTTCCAAAAGAATCTCTGAATCTATTGCTGATAACTTCTTCTTTCACCTTACTGCCAAATCATCACTTGCATCACAGTATAGTCATAACATTGCTACTCATTGTTCATGTACATACTTGTACACCTCGTCATTCACAATTATTGAACAAGTAGTTCTTATCTTCTTTTACTGAACATAAGATAGGCATCATTATAGTGTTTCATCATAGGATATGCATTCTCATAGGGTATACATCATGATCATCATTGCCATAGAGTGTATTGTGAAAATTCATAGGAGTGTATCATCGCTTTATAGTGTGTAGTATAGAGTGAATGGTGTAGCATCAAAGAGTGTTCATAATAGAGTAGCATACATCATCAGCATAAAGATCAAGTGTACATCATCATGGAACATTTCTCTGCACACTAGTACTTATACTGTACATACACTTCTCTACGCACTGGTACTTATAGTGTATCAACATCATCATGGAACATTTATCTACACACTAGTACTTATAGTGTATCAACATCATCATGGAACATTTCTCTACACACTAGTACTTATAGTGTATAAACATCATCATGGAACATTTCTCTACACACTAGTACTTATACTGTACATACTCTCTATGCTTTTATACATTCATTGTGTATTTGTTATGGCTAATGCTTGATATATACTTTTTAGGTGTAATAGAGAGAGAGTCGATTAGGGCCAACCTAATGAGAGAATTTAAACATTAATTTAATTAAAAACTATTTTAATATTAATACAATTGTTGGGGATAACTTCTTGGAAGGTAACAACATTTTATTAATCTTAAAAATGTTTTATTAATTCTTTTAAAAATGTTTTAACAACTATTTCTTGTCAACGTTGGAGGAAGTGGCCTAGCCTACTTGGTGGAGGGTTTAAACCTTTTATTAGTTTTAAACTTGTTTTAATAAAAAGGTTTTAACTTATTACTTAAGGGGGCTTACCTTAAATAGGGGTTCAATTGTTTTATCAACTTTTAAAAGTAATTGACTTTAAGCATTATTTAGTAATTTATTTTTTAATGGGTTTTTCTTTTGTCTAGGGTTTTATGTTAGGGTCACCATGAGGGATTCAAGGATAATGTAAAGGTGCAATGGGAATCAAGGGTATTATTAGTGTTTATAGGGCTTACGGACCTATTGGATACTATTTTTGGCACCTATTTTTGCTCCATAACCCTTGAAGTCATCTCTTTAATCCCTTATGTTTCATCCATAAACCCTCATGTTTCACCCATAAGACCTTGAATTTCATCAAGATAAGGTATAATTGTTGTTTCTCTTAAATGAATCGAATTTTGTAGTTTTTAAAGCATTTAAATCTAAATTTCAATGAAATTACAGAATTTGCTAACTTCCTGTAAATGCTCCTATATTTGGATATTTGCAGGATAGTTGGGCATGATTTGAAAGATTCAGAAGAATCCTTGATGTCCAAGGATGGATTAATTGTTTACATATTCACAAAATAGTTTTCACAGGTGTCGAGTCAACAATGGTCAAAGACAACCACATGTGCTTCCAGGAAGCATAAAAACAAGGTTGTTTCGATTTTGAAGAGATTTTCTCCTATTTTCATGGATCTGGAGGACGAGCTTGAGGATAATGGCGAGATGTAATTTTGATTTTAGCGAGATTGTAGCATTTTCAGTTTTAAAGCAAGTAGTATAAATATTTCAACTTTTCTATGTAATTGCCATACTGAAAATATGAACATCTACATTTTGTAATAAAAATTCCAAACTTCAAATAGTTGTGGGTGTGCTCATTTATACATGCTGTAGAATCATTTTAACTGTTAAGAGCTCTGTAACTCGCCTGGGTGTGTGAGAAAAATAGTGGATGGCCCACTCTGCCAAGCCTGCACACTCATTTCTTTCACTGCCGCATATTGGTATGTTCTTAATGTTTCATGTAGATTTCAATTAAAAACTTTAAACACCACTTTACATTCCAATCCCAGTCAGTGTAATGCAAGTAGGTTTTATTTAGCGGGTTGTGTGATGCATGTAGGTTTTCATTATTTGATAGTAGTATATGTTTTCTAATCACTGTATATTGTTCCATTTCTATTTTCCATTATAGAATGTTCAGTTGTTGAAGAAATATACATTGTGAACTTACTTCTTGTAAAAGAAATCAATGTCTTATGTTTTCAACAATGGAGTAGTAATACTGTACATTTTGATGATTTTGATATTTTTAAGTTTTAGAATATTTAATGTTTCAGATGTTGATGAGTTTAAGAATGCTAATGCATACACTTTCTGTAAGTGAGTTTGGTAGTTCTGAGCTTACAACATTCAAAGAGATTAAGTTCATTACTAAAGCATAGTGTTTTTTAAACTAGTCTAGTTCTAAGTCCATATATTTTGGATGTTCTTCTAAATATTAGGAATCCAGATTGACAATTAAAATTTAAGCTCTGGCTTACGATAGCAAATTGGTCCAACATTTGGCGTCGTTTTTGGGGAAGCATATTTAGAAATAGATTTAGGATGTTTAGTCTCCTTTAAAATAAAAAATAAAAAATAAACATAGAGCATAATTTAGTTTTATTTTTATGTCAAGACAAAGAGAGGAAAAAGGAAGATTTGTAAAAAAAACCCAAAAAATAGAGATAACGGGAACTTATTCATCTAAGAAGAAAGGATTTATTGCAACAATTGTTGATACTTTCCAAATGGCTGAGGAAGAAACCTCTAAAATTATGAGAGGAGGACTAACCCCAAAATAGCGTAGAGAGTATGAAAGAAGGATGGAGTTTGAAAATAAACCAAGAGAAATGGCTAAGGGAGAAGTATCAAGAGGACCAACTGTATAACAACTAAGAGAGTATGAAAGAATGTTGGAAATTGAAAACAAAAGACAAGAAGATAGAAAAAATGAAAGAGTAGAAGATAGAGGAAATGAACAAGAATAGGAAACTGCCTTTAGATTTCCTATCTTAGATCCTAGTTTCATCCTGGGAGAAGAGGTGAAAATCAAAAACATCCCACCATCTATTTTACCTAACTTTTATGGTATGAACTTTGAAGATCCGGATTCATTTTTATTTGAATTTGATATTTTATGTCGTACCTATGGATATACTGATGATATACAGAAACTTCACCTCTTTCCTGCTACTCTTAAAACTGCTGCATTGAAATGGTTCATGGGATTAGTAGAACATACCATAACTATCTGGGATGAAATGAGAAATATTTTTCTTTAAAAATATCAAGCATACTGTATATCTAAAGATTCGAAATATTATATTTTTAATATTTCTCAGCAAAAAGATGAAAGTTTAGAAGAATATCTTGAAAGGTTTCTGTATAACCTACAAAAATCCAAATATAATTCTTTGACTTCATACATCATCCGAACAATATTTTTGAAAGGTATCCAAGATGAGTATCTTGATGTTCTTAATGTAATGGGTAAGGGAGATGTTTCCTACTTACCATTTGATGAAATTACAGAGTTATGTCAAAAGTATTCACAAGGAAGAGCCAGAAGAGGGAAAAGAGACATTACTTCAAAGATAACTAAATCACCAATAGGGAGTATATCAAGAGCTGAGTTTGAAATATTGTTAGAGGATTTCAAGGTTGTTATTCTGAGTACTTTAGGGACACAACTAGAAGTATTAAAAACTAAGAAAAGACAAGAACAACAAGATCAACAAGATCAAGCTCTATCAATTTTCTGTACTAAATGTAGGAATAAAAATCCATTGAAAGAATGTCCTCTAAATAATGTTCAGATTTGTGGATTATGTGCAAAAAATCATAACACTAATGAATGTTCTAGGTTGAAAGAATTACAAGCAGCTCAGGTGGAAGAAATCTAAAGCATGGATTCTCTTTACCTTCTAGCACAGAAAATACCATGGCAGCCATGTTTTCCTGGTATGTCTCAAGACCCTATGCAAAAAAAAATTCCAAGTTATTAATACCTTGTTCAAAATTCATGGAATACACCTATGCCTTGGAATAATTGGTCTCCTCATCCAAACCAAAACCAACCTACTCAAAATTGGCGAGGATATGCTCATGCTAATTAAATATATCAGCATGCATATCCACAGCCTTACCAATAGTATTTTCCTTACCCACAATACCATCAGATTCAACCTTCATTTCCTTCACAGCCCAATATTTCTTTGCAACTAACCCAACCTCAACAACTTGAACTACCATCTAACCAACCTCCACCTCGACCAACACAGTTACCAGCCCAGCCAATACCAAATACTAATAATAGAGTGGAGAAACCCATGTATAATATTGATGAAGAAACAACAGTTTCATACACAATCCTTCCTATTCAAAATATCCACTTGAGATCTACAAAAAATTTGGACAAAGAATCCCCTGTTATCATAGAAGAACAAACAGTAAAAAAAAAAAAAAAAAAAAAAAATTCCCAAAAACTCTAATACAGAAAATTTGCAGCTAGACAAACAAACTCAAAAGGATAAAATGTTAATACCTCAAACACCTCCTTTTCTAGAAAGGTTAGTTAATGAAAAACTTTCAATTACTCTTCCTAAATTTGATGTCCTAGATGAATTAATAACTGTCTATGTAAAAAAACCCTTATTGCAAGCTATTCAAGATGTCCCAATCTATACAAAAGCAATTAAGGAGTTATGTTTAAACAACACTGGAAGAAGAAAGAAAGATCCACCAACAATTCATGTAATTGAAAATTTAGCAGGCTTAATGTCAAATACTATTTTTGTCCAGGAATTCCAATGGTAACAATAACTATCAACAACTTTTCAAATTCAAAAACATTAATTGACTTAGGTGAAGCTATTAATGTAATGACACTCGAAACAATGAAATATATGGATTTGAAAAATATTAGACCAACCACTACAATCTTAGACCTAGCTGATAGATCTAAAATAGCACCAGAAGGGATACTTAGAAGATATCATAGTTTATATGGATTCCTGGGAGTATCTAGTAGATTTCTTGGTTCTTCAACCAAAATATAATTTAGTGGGATATCCACTGACTCTTGGAAGACCCTGGTTACCTAAAGCTGATACTTTTATTGGTTGTAGAGCAGGAAATATGATCATTTCAAATGGAACAGAAAGGAAACGGTTTACACTTTATCCTTCTACTCAAAGACCTTCTATGACAGATCAGTTATCCTGGATTAATGAAACAAAATAGAAACATAAAGAAGTAATCCAGCCTATCTTAAGTATTAATCATGCTTTTGATTTTCGAGAAGAAAATAATGAAGATCTGCTAGATTACTTTATTTCTGGACCAGATATCTCTAAACAATTAAGGAATGTGCAATATATTGTTGCAGATCAGGTTTTAGCCAAAACTTTCAAGAAAATTGCACAATTGATTCTTTGGAATCATCCTTTGATGACATTTTTTATGTTCATTCAATAACAAATGCTCGAAACAAAACCATTGAAATCAGTCATGGAAAATACTTGAATATTGGTGCACATCATACTTTATCACAAGAAGAATAGTTGATTGTATTACTAAATAAATATCACAAAGAATTTACTTGGGAGTATACTGACATGCCAGGAATTCATCAGGAAACATGTACTCACCATATTTAAATAGATAATAACATAAGACCTCTAAGGAAACCTCAACAAAGAATGAACCCTATACTGAAAGAAATAGTCAAAGAAGAATTGCAAAAGTTATAAAAGGTAGGATTTATCTACCCTATTTCTGATAGTCAATGGGTTTCTCCATTAGTTGTTGTTCCTAAGAAAAATGGAAAGTGGATAATTTGTGTGGGTTACAAGGAGTTAAATAAAGCAACACTTAAGGATTATTTTCCATTACCATTCATTGATCAAGTATTGGATGCACTAGCTAGAAAACGATATTTTTCCTTCTTAGTTGGATTGAGTGGATACAATAAAATCCGAATTGCATTAGAAGACCACGACAAAACTACTTTTACATTCCCCTGCGGTACATATTCCTATAAAGTTTTACCTTTTGGTTTATGTAATGCTCCAGCTACTTTTCGGAAAGCAGTCTTGGCTATTTTTGCTGATTTAATTCATGAATGTGTCGAAGTATATATGGCTGATTTTTCTGTGTATGGAAACACTTTTGAAGATGCCTTGGAAAATTTAAAGAATATCCTAAAAAGATGCATAGAATCAAATATTTCCCTTAGTAATGAAAAATATTTCATGATGTTAATTGAAGGGATAGTGTTAGATTATCATATTTCATCATCTAGAATAAATGTAGATCCTACAAAAATGTGGTTCCTTACTTTCGCAGTACTCGCAACCTCCGCACACCAGAGTTTTACTAGATTTCATCTTCAGTATTCCCTTTTCACATATGAGGATCTTAATCCACAATTGTAAAGACAATAGAAATATTCCCCTTGGTATCTAAAATAATTCCCTCTCTGTGTCATTGTAGGATTTGAAAACTCAGTGATATATCCTTCCAAAATGTTGTCTATCCACACCTCGAAAGAACTTGAATCTTTGTTTTTTACCCATTGCAACTATTGAATCATTTTAGGGGTCCACTGATTAGGTTCTCCTCATTGGAATTTCCTCTTCTGGAAAGTAAGTTGTGCCAACCACTCATACAGTATTATTGGAAAATCAGTGAAGAATATTTCATGAATATCAGAGTAGATATATATCCCCAACAACTCTTCCACCAACAATATGGAGTTCTGTTTTTCTTCTGCTATGAACTCTCGAGCCTTCTAATTGAACCAGATTTGATTTCGTCGAATGCCACAACATGTGCTCCTCTTATTTGCACTATGGTCCCATCAAAGGAACCATTTTTTTACACACTTTAGTTGACATGGGTTCACTCCACATATCTGTCGACACCCATCGATGCAATATTCCTAAACATTGGCCCGAACAAGTTTTACCCTATCCAACAACACTTGCAAAGCAGATGCAGTCTCACCCAAGATGTCTGAGGGAGGGATGCAATAACCACGTTTCCGCAAAAGGAAGAGGACTTGCACACTATGTATTACTCTACAACAGTTTTATTCAGAGATCCAGGGTGTTTACACACATCATTCATGATATCTACTTATCATCATTCATAGTAATCAAAGCAACATAATCCATATCAACTTAACAAATACATTAGAATATATTAACTCGATAGGCACATCAAGACTTCACATCAATTAGATTCAGACATGGAAAATCATAGATTGCACCTTTACGAATTCAATAGATATGCAGAAAATATAGGAATTCCATCATCAAAATTATCATTGTATTATCTCCAAAAATACCTTGAAACAAACAAGCCTTCCTTGTTCGAAAAGCCTTAGACCAGAAAATACATTCATCCACAGATAAATCAATATTTCTAATGAATTAATCTACGCATCTTTCTATTCATTATCTAATTACTCTACTCCTACTTCTACTTATAGGTATGATCCTTTAGAAAATGGTCCACATAGGCATACTTTATCACTAATTTGGGCCAAAATTTATAACTAATGCAACCAAACCGACCACACTTGTCGCTATTTTCTTCCACGCAGTTGAATCTTCCACCTATCAATGTCTCTGTTGTCACCCCTTGCACATGTGATCCCCTTTCCAATACCTGGTGCATAGAAGACTTCCTTTATTCCCATGGGACTTCCAAAATCAAGCTTATATCTACCTTCACCAATACCTTTGATAGGATATTGATAGTCATCTCCTAAAGATACTTTCTGAGGAGAGTTCTTCACTTCAAGTTTTGATACAGTTTTCTTATGTCTTGTAATGTGCTTCGAAGCACCACTATAAATAATCTATGTATCTTCTCTAGGTGTTACAAACCCAAAGAGTGCAGAGAATAATACATACTCTTATGCATCCTCTTCGTTTTCTTGTTTTATTTGAGGTATGTCTTCCTATTCTTCCTCATCTTCATCTAGGTGTGCATGATGTATTTTGTTGTTCCTCTTGTATTCTTCTTTCTTCAATGGACAATTTATGTCAAGGTGTCATATCTTGTGACAATTTAAACATTGAAAACTAGAGTATCCTTTCCTTTGATTGTTTCCTCTTGTCCTTTGGAATCTCTTGGGAGGTCGGGACTCCTTGTCGATTTCCCTCTTGAAGTTATATTTGTTGGACACACTAGTTACACTGAGAGGGGGGTGAATCAGTATGCATATCGTTTATTACTTTTTCACTTTTAATAATGTATTCAGTAATATGCATTATCAAATCATTGGTATATCATCATTAGCATTATTATCATCGTCATATCATCATCACATAAGAAGAATAGCATGATACACAGAAGACCAGATTTTACATGGAAACCCAAGTCCTGGGGGAAAAACACAGAATCCTTTATAATATTTTTCGAGAAATAACTAGAAGGAGGAAATAACCCCCTTATTATAATGACTTCAATTCTCCAGCTACAATAGGAAGGAGGCTACAACCCCCTGATTTCCAAGATACAACTTGAAGGAAGCTACAACTCCCTATTTCTCTGGCTACAACCGAGAGGAGATTACAACCCCCTTTCCTTGCCCTATCATGCCACCCATATACGAAGGTAGAAACTAAAATATTGAAACACAAACCACATTGATCCTGCATACCTTCTAATAAACATATGTTCTATATTGTGCAATCTATATCGCACTGTACAACCAGTGCCATTGCTCATCAACTTATCACTACTCATTAACTGATCACTGCTCATCAACTAATTAATACTCATCAACTAATTACTACTCATCAAATCATCACTTTCTCATCAACTGATCACTTCTCATCAACTAACAACTGCACCACAGTCCATTGTATCACACTGCACATCAATTTAATCAACCTGTCTAGTCAAGTTGTACCAATCAATCTGTTGCTCACATCAACTGGCTCAGTTAATATGAGTATGCACACCAAATGCAGTCCACCTGAGTCAAACCAACTACTCATACAACTCATCCAACCTAATCAACTGTACATAAGAGATCTTGTGCCAAACGAATCTCTGAATATGCTACTGATAACTTCTCCTTTCACCTTACTGCCAAATCATCACTTGTATCACTGTATAGTCATATCACTTCTACTCATTGTTCATGTACATCCTTGTACACCTCGTCATACACAATTACTAAACAAGTAGTTTCGATATTCTTTTACTGAACATAAGATAGGAATCATTATAGTGTTTCATCATAGGATATGCATTCCCATAGGGTATACATCATGATCATCACTGTCATAGAGTGTATCATGAAAATTCATAGGATTGTATCATCACTTTATAGCGTGTAGTATAGAGTGAATGGTGTAGCATCAAAGAGTGTTCATAATACAGTAGCATACATCATCATCATAAACATCAAGTGTATCCACATCATCATGGAACATTTATCTGCACACTAGTACTTATACTGTACATACACTTGTACTCCACTGCACATAAGCTTGTACTCTACTGTACATACATTTGTACACAACTATCACTACATTGTTAACTTTATTGTACACTCACTTACCACTGTGCACTCATATATCACTGTGCACTTACATACCACTTACTTGTAATGTTGTATGTACATCACTATTGTTCATACATATTTATACACTTCAATGTACATACTCTTGTCTGTATATCACATACTCTTTTCTTGTCAGCATATCACAACCTCTTCACACACTACTGTACATGCTTTTCATATTCACATTGTAGATTACATTAATTGTATATTAATTGTTGTTCACACACTACTGTATCCCACTTTATATTGTACAATATTTGTACACATGTACATTTCAATGTACATATAGTCCATACATACCATATTGTTTCACATACAATATTGTTTCACATTTGTCTATATATCATTGTATTATACATCACTTATATTCACTGTACATTACCATATCATACTATTGTTCACTCCAACACATGTACATAACTCAGTGTTCATATGTTCAACAATTTCATGCCAACATACCTTTCATACTTGAATTTTGGGACTGTCACAAAAATGGCAAAGGAGGTAGTAGTATTATCACCCAAAACTTAGAATGTTTATGACTGTAAAAAATGTGTGGAATATAGTGCGTGAAGAATCCAAAAATTCACAAAAATGAGTATGTATAAACCCTTGTCAATGCTTGGTTCTGTGGTTGATTGTTCTCAAAAAAATTGTCTTTGTGGAAGGAAGAAAATCCTCGGATATGTTTCCTTCCTGTTGATTCCAAGTAACCCAGTTGTGTTCTTTACCAACAAATTTAGGCTTTCTTGCTTTGAAACCCAGAAAAAATTATTTACTGTAGAAATTTCGGGAGTGTCCTGTGTAGAGGCTCTTCCTCATCTACGAGAAGCCTCGGGACACTATGCTTTTATACATTCATTGTGTATTTGTTATGGATAATGCTTGGTGTATATATATATATACATTTTAGGTGTGATAGAGAGAGTAGATAAGGGCTGACCTAATGAGAGAATTTAAACATTAATTTAATTAAAAAATATTTTAATTTTAAAACAATTGTTGGGGCTGACTTCTCGGAAGGTAACAACATTTTATTAATCTTAAAAAAAATTTATTAATTCTTTTAAAAATGTTTCAACAACTATTTCTTGTCAATGTTGGAAGAAGTGGGATGGCCTACTTGGAGGAGGGTTTAAACCTTTTATTAGTTTTAAACTTGTTTTAATAAAAAGGTTTTAACTTATTACTTAATGGGGCTTACCTTAAAGAGGGGTTCAATTGCTTTATCAACTTTTAAAACTAATTGAATTTAAGCATTATTTAGTAATCTATTTGTTAATGGGTTTTTCTTTTGTCTAGGGTTTTATGTTAGGGTCACCATGATGGATTCAAGGCTAATGTAAAGGTTCAATGGGAATCAAGGGTATTATTAGTGTTTATACGGCTTAGGGACCTATTGGATATTGTTTTTGGCACTTATTTTTTCTCCATAACCCTTCAAGTCATCTCTTTAATCCATTATGTTTCATCCATAAACCCTCATGTTTCACCCATATGACCTTGAAGTTCATCAAGCTAAGGAATAATTGTTGTTTCTCTTAAATGAATCGAATTTTGTAGTTTTTAAAGCATTTAAATATAAATTTCAATGAAATTACAGAATTTGCTAACTTCCCCTAAATACTCCTAGCTTTGGATATTTGCAGGATAGTTAGGCGTGATTTGAAAGACTCGAAAAAATACTTGATGTCCAAGGATGGATTAATTTTTTAGAGATTCATGAAATAGTTTGCATAGGTGTTGAGTTAATGATGGTCAAAGACAACCACCTGGGCTGCCAGGAAGCATAAAAACGGGGTTGTTTCAATTTTGCAGATATTTTCTCCTATTTTCGTGGATCTGGAGGACGAGCTCAGGGATAATGGCAAGATGTCATTATGAGTTTAGTAGGATTGTAGAATTTTCAGTTTTAAAGCAAGTAGTATAAATATTTGAACTTTTGTATTTAATTTTCATCCGGAAAATATGAACATTTGTGTTTTACCATAAAAATTTCATACTTCAAATAGATGTGGGTGTGCTCATTTGTACATGTTGTAGAATCATTTTAACTGTTAAGAGATCTGTAACTCGATTGGATGTGTGAGAAAAGCAGTGGAGGGCCCACTCTACCAAGCCTGCACACTCATTTATTTTACTGTTGTGTATTGGTATGTTCTTAATGTTTCCTGTAGATTTCAATTAAAAACTTTAAACAACACTTTACAATACAATCCCAGTTAGTGTAATGCAAGTAGGTTTTTATTTAGCAGGTTGTGTGATGCAGGTAGGTTTTCATTATTTGACAGTAGTATATGTTTTCTAATCACTATAGATTTTTCCAGTTCTATTTTTCATTATAGAATATGTTCAGTTGCTGAAGAAATCAAATACATTGTGAACTGAATTCTTGTAAAAGAACTCAATGTCTTCTATTTTCAACAATGGAGTAGTAATACTATAGATTTTGATGATTTTGATATTTTTAAGTTTTAGAATATTTCATGTTTCAGATGTTGATGAGTTTAAGAATGCTAATGCATACACTTTCTGTAAGGGAGTTTGGTAGTTCTGAGCTTACAGCATTCAAATAGTTTATGTTCATTTCTAAAGCATAGTGTGTTCTAAACTAGTGTAGTTCTAAGTCCATAGATTTTGGATGTTCTTCTATGTCTTAGGATTCTAGATTGACAATTAAAATTTAATCTCAGAATTACGACAAAATATTGGGCCAGCATTTGGTGTGTTTCCGAAGAACCATATTTATAAATAGACTTAGGAAGTTTAGTCTCCTTTAAAATAAAAAATTAAAAAAAACATAGCGCAGAATTTAGTTTTATTTTTATGTCAAGACAAAGAGACGAAAAAGGAAGATTTGTAAAAAAACCCCGAAAATAGAGATAATGGGAACTTCTTCATCTGAGAAGAAAGGATTAATTGCAAAAACTATTGATACTTTCCAAATGGCTGAGGAAGAAACCTCTAAAATGATGAGAGGAGGAATAACCCTAGAACAACGTATAGAGTATGAAAGAAGGATGGATATTGAAAATAAACGAAGAGAAATGGTTGAGGGAGAAGTATCAAGAGGACCAACTGCAGAACAATGATGAGAGTATGAAAAAATGTTTGAAATGAAAACAAAATACAATAAGATAGAAGAAATGAAAGAGTAGAAGATAGAGGAAATGAAGAAGAATAGGAAACTACCTTTAGATTTCCTATCTTAGATACTAGTTTCATCTTGGTAGAAGAGGTGAAAATGAAAAACATCCCACCATCTATTTTACCTAAATTTTATGGTATGACCTTTGAAGATCCGGATTCATTTTTATTTGAATTTGGTGAGGTATAAAATGGACCTCCTAAGGAAAATAATAAAATAATAAAATAATAGTTATTAATTTTGGAGGAAGAATGAAAAAACTACTTTTTGTGTTCATATTTTCGACATATCTCCTGTGTTTTTACTCAAATTATAAGAGGGAGAGATCGTTGGATGCGTAATTTAATTCCACATCCAACGAGTACCCACATAGCATACTTTTGACGGACCCCGCTACCCCAAAACAAGAAATACCTAAAAAAAATGTGATGATGATGTCATCATCACACGTTTTTTCAGGTATTTCATGTTTTTGGGGTAGCAGGGTCCGTTAAAAGTATGTTGTGTGGGTATTTGTTGGATGTGGAATTAAATTCCGCATCCAACGAGCTCTCCCACTTAGAATTTGAGTAAAAACACAGGGAGATATGTCAAAAATACGAACAAAAAAAGTAGTTTTCTTTTATTACAAATATGTCAATTCAACCATTATGGTTGACTCATTTTAGTGAAATTCTATTGGTTCTTGAATTCCAACTCACAAAATTTATTTTTGGCGCATTTTCTTATAAGGCCCATTTTAGACCCCAAATTTCCTCTAATGTTATGCCGTACCTATGGATATACTGATGATACACATAAACTTTGCCTCTTTCTTGCTACTCTTAAAACTGTTGCATTGAAATGGTTCATGGGATTAGGAGAACATACTATAACCAGTTGGGATGACATGAGAAAGATTTTTCTTAAAACATATCAAGCATACTGTAAATCTAAATATTCTAAAGATTATATTTTTAAGATGTCTCGGTAAGAAGATGAAAGTTTAGAAGAAAAACTTGAAAGAGTTATGTATAACCTACAAAAATCCAAATATAATTCTTTGACTTCTGACATCATCTGAACAATCTTTTTGAAAGCTATCTAAGATGAGTATCTTGATGTTCTTAATGTCATGGAGAAGGGATATTTTTCCTACTTACCGTTTGATGAAATTACGGAGTTATGTCAAAATTATTCACGAGGAAGATCCAGAAAGGGAAAAAGGCATATCACTTCAAAGACAACTAAATCAACAACTGGGAGTATATCAAGAGCTGAGTTTGGAACATTGTTAGAGGATTTCAAGGCTGATATTATGAGTACTTTAGGGACACAAGTAGAAGTATTAAAAACTAAGAAAATACAAGAAAAACAAGATTAACAAGTGTTAGGATTATTAATCCTCCCTTGACCATACTGTCTATTAGATTATTTAGCCTAACTTAGGAACCTTAATTAATTGATTGGGTCCACTGGTACCATTGGGTATAATTGGCCAAATGGGGCCACATGTACTGGTCACTGGAGTGTGAGGAACACTACTAGAGGTTAACTGCCACTTACTGCATGTGCATGCATCATTTTGGGCATCTCCTAAACCAATCCCTACATTTTAGGATCCACTCGGAGTCTCGGTACCAACCTACTTCAGTTAGTTGGAGTCAATACTATTCAGTATTAGTTGGCCCATAGTTACTTTCAGTTAGTTCACAATCAGTTATCTAGAGCAATATTTTCATGGCTAATGCATGGCTACATGTGGAGTAGGTCCCTTTTCCCACCTACCACACTCAGTTGCACTAAGTTAACTAGTTGTCACTGATTGACTGAGTTGTTGTACATCTGGGAGTTCATTATTGGACTCCGATATTGATTGAGACACCATGAGTTAGATATTTAGTTAGATACATTCATCCACTTGGTAGATTCAAATTTCTCCCTAATTCATTCAAATTCTTCCTATTTGTAAACTATTGTAACACCAGATTTATTATTGTGAATGATATTGTAAATTTCTGAGCAATACTTGTATGTTTCCTGTGTGGTTTGTTTTGTTCGGTTTGTATCTTCATTCACCATTTGTTGCAAACATTAATAGAAATATTTCCTTGAAGATATAAATGGCATTCAAATTCTAATATGGTATTAGAGCCTCTCGAGCAGTTTTCATGCTTGTTTCTCTCCATCGAACATCAGAAGCATTTGGGTTTCCACAAAAGTCCCCTAAGATTATTTTTTAGCTCTGGATTTATTCAGAGCAGTAGAGAGGGCATGGCAGACCCTGAAATCATGTTCATGTCGAGAGGAAAATAATGATTCTAACAGTTCAAATGTTTTAGTGTGTTGTGCAGTGAAAGTATACAGGTGCTACATAGCTTGTGTGAAGTTTTGTAGTCTTTCAACCGGAGCAATTATGAGGTCTTAATATCCTACACCTCGGATTCTTACAACTTCCAATTATCTTGATTGGAGGATCGATACAGAGCTGGACTTGCACAATCATGGCTATCTCAAGATAATATAAGGAAGGGAGGTAGAGCCTCATCAGCTAGTTTAAAAGAACAAGTTTCTGAACCGTTGTGATGAAGCATTCGGGTAGTTATGCACTCATATATATAAATATCTCCTCTTCTAACTTGAATGTTTGGAGACACCAAGAGAATCCTAGGATAATATTTATAGCTTGTTTAACAAACAATATGAGCTTCGGGGACACATTTTGGAGATTGACCTGGTATCTTTACATCCTAGCAGTTTCAGGACTATTGAGAAATTATTTACTAAATTTAAGTCTTTGGTACTTCAATGCTGACAGTGCGGACTAGAGCAGAAGGATGAGCATAATTTCCTTTCCATACTCATAAAAATAGGCTCTGAGTATTCTATATTTGTTTCTATATTTCATTCCAAGCAGGAAAGCTTTCCTGATTGGAAAATTCCTTCATTAGATTTTGTTTCTGAGTCCTTAATCAAGGAGCGAGACAAGTTGATTCAAATGAGAGTCATCAAGACCTCCAAAGATCAATCTCTCCTAGTTACTGACTCTTCCAAAGCGTAATAAAAGGGGAAATCAAAGAATTAGGATCCAAAACTAGGTGATTCAAAGCCTAAATAGAATCAACAAACTTTTGAAGGAGCCTTCAGCTCTAAGCAGAATAAGAATTTTTAAAATAAGTTATGTCCCTATTGTGAAAAGGGGTGCCATCTTGAAGATCATTGTATGAGGAAGCAACTTGATGAAATGGCAGCTCTTCTCAAGCATCATAACATTGCTCCCCCAAGAGAAAATATGTCTGATGATGAAGAGAAAACTGAAGAAGATGAGATATGCTTGCATGCAAGCCTCTCTCCGATGAAGGCTTATTTGACAGATTCTGGATCATCCAACCACATGGTTGCTTCCATGAAATCCTTCATCACTTTCCCTCTATCAAGAGGACCTATCAGTCATATGGGATATGAATCTAGAATCCCAGATGTTGAGAGAGGTTCAGATAATATTCAGCATGATTATTTCATGTCCTCTCCTACAAAAAAGAAAATTGTTGAAGATAAAGAAGAAGTATATTTTTCCCTACAGTCAATTCAAATGGAAGAAAGTCTCCTTGAAGTAACTCCTTCTCTTGCTGCTCCAGAAGTGTATGATATATCTGATATATCCTCTCCTCACATGGATGATACAGAAGAATACATTTAAATATCTTTTTTTGAAGAAAAACAGTCCTTCTATTCTTTGCAAAAATTCTCCAGTAATTCTTTAAATTTTGTGCATAGTTTACCGGTGACTATTTCAGAAAAGGTAGAGGAATTTGATTTCTCTATCTCTAATAATGTTTTTGGTGTGTAGATAAGTAATACCATGGATATTATGGAAATAATATCATATTATAGGAGTGATCCATTCACTCTAATTAATATAGACCTTCTATTAAATTCCTATAGGATTGCATGCACCGAAATATCTGAATTTTGAAGAAGGAGAAAATTGTGCATCAACCGTCTCGGTGGAGCACAATTTTGGATCTGATATGAATCTATTTAGATATGATTTATTTTATGATATGATAATATGTGGTTCAGGTTTTAATATTCAATAGCTTTCAATATTTCTTGTAACAAGTTTCATTAATTTTGGTGTGACAAATCAAGCACCGCAAGTCTCCTTCAATTTTGTTGTTGAGGATTCGATGTTAGTTTTTTCTTATTAGTTTGCTGATATTATATTTTGTAAAATATTGGTTGTTTATTAATATATATTAGATTATGTAGCTCAAGAATTTTCTCTCCACATTCCCATGGCTTCTCTACCTAACTTTTTGATCACATGCTCATCTCCTCATAGAACTAGTAAAGTTGGAGACATTCTGCATCCGCCTGGACGCTTTCTCCTAACACTCAAGGATGATTTTAACACTCATGGTTTGTTGTTCAAGGCTGAAATATATCATATTATTGGGTGTTACTCACATGGTTTTAATCCTCAAGAACTGTTTCTCTCTCTCTTTGGTTGATTTCAAGTGCTCTACATGGGTCCAGTTTTCACCATGCAGTTGTTTATATTTTTTATTTAGTTGAGTACATCATTCTTCTTCCAAAGAGGAAAATTCCTCTAGAAATAAGCATGTTGTTTGGATTCATGGGATCACCTTCANGGGGGGGGGGGGGGGGGGGGTGTTCCCATGAGGTTTTACCCTATTTCCTTGGTTGTATTAAGCAGAATTATATATTTTACATTGTATTTGGGTGAAATATTTTCTTTTTACTAGGGCCCATAGTTGTCCAAGTTAGGATTCATGGGGGGTGTTAGGATTATTAATCCTCCCTTGACCATACTGTCTATTAGATTATTAAGCCTAACTTAGGAACCTTAATTAATTAATTGGGTCCACTTGGCCTAATGGGGACACATGTACTAGTAACTAGAGCAAGGGGAACACTACTAGAGGTTAACTGCCACTTACTGCATGTGCATGCATCAGTTTGGGAGAGTTTTTAAAAGAGTGTTTATTGGTCAAGTTGGTGGAGGAGACTAGGTGGAGAGAAAATAGACAAATGGAAGCATCCTCAAACACTTCCAATGTTGCAGGTGGAAACCTTCCTACATTTGGGGTCATGATCCCCCAAGAAAGTGGGATCGTAGCAGGTGGCTCAATTAATGACAACTAACCCAAAAAGACCTAGGCAATATTAATAAAAATGCCCATTGAAGAGAGCTAAGGCTGCTCATTCCAAGAAGAGAATCATTCAAGTGAATGTACTTCAAAGGATTTCAATGGGAAGGGAATTTGTGGAATGCGTTTGAGGGGTAAACTGTAGATAGTGATCTAGTGTAGCTTTTCAGCTAAAGGATCTTACTACTCAATGCAGAGTTATTACTGAGTCATTGGACTAGTATTTTGTTGTTGCTCCACCAGTTCTCAGCCAAGGAGACCAAGAACAGGCTCGGGGGTCCTAAGGAGACGTTGTTTGAGCGCTCTCCAGGAGTTGGTAGGGAGGAATGGCCTCCCAACGTTGTTGTTGTCCAGCTTAAACAGGTTCTACAGTCTTTTATATTGTTTTGTTTAAATTTTATATGTGAAATTGAATGATTAATGGATGATTAAATGTTTAGTAGTGAACTGATAGAGATTGTAATCCTTAAGTTATCTGAAATGCTGAATCTGTAGTTGATGAAAAACAATCCTACCTGTTTTTTTCCACGTCTGGAATGGACCAGACCGTACTCTAGCACAGGCAGTATAATTTAAAATAGATGAAGGATAAGAAAGAAATATGATACGAATAGAGTCATTATGTATTTCAGATTATTGGAATCATTTATATTCTGTAGATAGTTGTTTTCAGAAAAGAATATTAATCTGCCTATTTAAGTTTATTGTTTAAACCAGATGTTATAATAAGAATGCTAGAAAAGAAATAGCCATAATATTTTTACTGATAGCAATGTATTATATTCACAATTTGTTCAAGTAGGTAAGTTATTTCTTTTACAGAGTACTTTCTTTTGTAAACTGTACTATTAACCTGAAATAGAGGAATTAGAAACAACTCAGATATAATGCTTATCTTATTATGTTAAGAAAGGAATTAAGTATGGTTCTTTTAGTTTATTTACTTACTAATAATAATAACGAAATTATCCTGCAACTAATCGAACCCTAGGTAGAGTTTAGTAACATAAATAAATTCTAAAGACAAATTAATCTAAAGATAAAGAATATCTTAACAAAGAATTATTTATCTCCAACGGCATTTTTATATAATCAAAACAACTAAGATACAATAGTAACTTATGTTAAATTAAATAATTATTTTAATGAGGAATTGTCCTGTAACTTTTACAAACAGATTATACTTGTGAAGGAGTAATGACAGGGTTGAAACCCTTATTTCAATTCCTAGTAATTTAAAAGAAAATAGTTAAGCTAATAAAATATAATACTACTGAACGAATTAAACTAATACAAACTGGTCACAGTATTTATTAACAAACTGTATGTACAATTACAAGTTTAAGAAATTATAGTATTTACAGATAATAGGATTAACTCAACATTTTTGTTTACAAATTAAGAACTTATTTAAAACAAACTGAAGGAATCTTTAAAAGCAAACAGAGATTACTTTCATAAAAACCCTAACTTAGGAAATCCTTGAGTCACTGGAATAGTTTTAAATACTGTTAACAGTAACCTAAAATAATTAAAAATAATAAAGGAAGTATTATCCTACAAGTTAAATAGGGTAAAATCCCTAGCTCATAATTCTGAGCCGAAGTTACCCAGTATTATTTAATATGAAAAAACCATTACAGTTGTAACAAAGATAAAATAAAAGTACATAAATGAAAATGAATGAAAGCTGAAGACAGACTGTCTTAAAAATATATTCACATTATGTCAACGAGCTTGAAGGTCGAATGTAAGTCAAAACATTAACCGAGTACAAAAATTCAGCTAAGATTCGAGCACCCAGATCTTGTTTTAGAGTATGAACAAGTATTAACAAAATATTACAAAACTGTAAGTGCAACCCTAGAACGAGAGGAGAGCTTTACTAGTTATAGCTTCAAGCTGAAGTCACCTTGCAAAAAGCAAGGGTTATAAACCAAAATAAAAACTATAAAAACAAAGAACATCAACCCAATACTGGTTGCAACATGGTCGAGACTTCTTCCAACTGCAAAAGTATGTACAAGTAGAGAGAACCATGTTCGCAGAGCTTACCATGGACTATTCATGGAGCCATCTGTGCAGCGCGACTATCAACTGTGGAGACGAGCCAACCTGCATTGCAAAAGAACCAGTGTTATTTAAAATTCAAAAAAAACTTATGCAGAATGGAATCGTAAATAGCAATAGCTCTTAATTATTTTACTTACCTCATCTAGAAGTGAAAACGATGGAACCTCAAAGGAATAACAATGCCACAACCAAAGCTAAGAAGATATAAACCCTCATTCTCGCTGAGGATGGAGACGATGGGACTCTAGTGCATTTCACACTAACAGCAAGGGTGTAGGTAAGCCTGAGCAATGGCTACGAAGGATTCAAAAAGCATGGAGTCAAACTGTCACCAACATACAAGCAAGAAAACTAAAATCCAAAACCCTACGATGAAGGAGCTTCACAATCACACACAATAAGCTCAAGCTTTCACCAATGACAGACCACGATAGAAGGGCAGAAAAAGGAGTTATAGGCAGGTCGTAAAGCCATGTGCAAGGAGGGCAGTGAACCCTGACCAAATAAAGAAATTACAGTGGAGGTGAGCAATAGAACCCAGGTCAAGTGATTAATACATGACAAACATATGCGTTAGAGCCTCTGCAACTAATTTCCACTCACGGCCACCATAGAAGCTTGCAGAACAAAGGGCCAACGCAAATGTCGGAGCTCGAATAATCCAAGGGTTAGGGTTGACAAGTATATATATAACCAGTGCATGGCCAAGGAATTTCCACGTGGCCGCAATAATATATTCATGCAGTGGGTCGACTTTCCATAGTCACCTGCGTTCAATAATCACCAATTATTTCTTTCAAATGATTTCATCAAACAGCATTAAAACACTATAGTTTGCATGGGTTTTATATCATACGATATTTGTTTCTACGTTGGTGTATAGCTCATCATTAGCGCGGGTATTCAATGTTATAATAACATTAACATAGCACATATTATAATCATATAACCTCGTAATCCAAAAAGAAACCTTGCATAATTTATTGGTAAAAAATGATACGATATTTTGTTAATAAATCTCGTGAGAATTGTATTTCTCTATAGTAAGTTTATAATAATAATTAACATGGGAGATGTTAAAATATTACATAAACATTATCATTATAATATGCACAATATCTATATAAGTATTAACCCCTTTTTAAATGGTTATAACTCATCAAAGCTTGTATAGTAATATCATATAGTGTGATGGGTGGTGTAATGACTAAGTTGTTATCAATAGTATTTTAAGATAATTATGAAATCATTGTCTTATAAACAGTCTAGTTAATGGTGTAAGAATAACTATCTATTAGTTCCAGTTCTTTTCATGGTGGTATAAATTATTACACAACATTCAACTTGAGTACTTGCATAGCATCGTTTTGAGTAGGATCATAAGTATTATGCAAATGCAACATTAATAAAACCTTTTATTTCGATAAACAAATAGTTTATGCATATTTATAAATCTTAGAAACTAGCAAAGTTTTGTTAGCAAACTGTGTAATGGAAAAGTGAAATGTAAGAACATTTTCCTATGAACTCTTTTACTTAATGCAGATCCATGAGATCTTATCTTAGAAGTTGTGGCAGTTTCTCATTACTTGGAATATAGTTTTACATTTTTACCAAATTACTAAGGTTAACATAAGATGAAAAGATTGGCTCTATAAGAAAAACACCAACCCTGGAAGTTGTTCTTAGATAGAACTTAATACAAGAAATGTAATATAGAATTGCTAGGGTATGCATATTGAGATAAAGATTATCAAGCAGATAAATTAAATTGTTCAAAACCACAGGAAGTAGTATTGTTGCTACATACTCTACAGGAAGAAATACAATCATATGGACTTCGTTTACAATAGCAACAGAAGAAATCAAAATTGTGTTACCTTACATAAGTAGGTTGGATTACAGCAGCTTATAATCTAAGCTTATTAATTGCAAATAGAAATATTGCAGGATTCTTTATGAATTTAAAGATGATGCTCAGTCACTCATACCTATAAACCTGTAAGAACAAGTAATCCATCTATGTTAGCATAAATGCTAAGTAAGCCCCAAAATTCAAAGTCAGATTCCACCTACTATCATAAATAGAACTCATCAATAAACCAAATGTAGAATTAATGCGCAAGTCAAACTTAAGATTGTGTTAATAAGAAAACTGTTGAGTTAACATAATTTAGTTTATGCAAACTAATCTATTAATTGTTTCTTTTATTGCTAACCGTTAGCTGTTAATAAACTACAGTCTCAGCATTTTATGTTATTTCAAAATTTTAAATTTTTGTGAAAAATTGGGGTTTTGACAACATGTCCTCTTCTTATTCGCACTATGGTCCTGACAACAAAACCATTTCTTGACACACTTTAGTCAATAGGGGTTCACTCCATGGAGCTGTCGACACCCATCGATGCAATCTTCCTAAACATCGACCCGAACAGGTTTTAACCTATCCAGCAACACTTGCGAATCAAATGTAGTCTCGCCCGAGATGTCTGAGGGAGGGATGCAGGAACCACATTTCCGCAAAAGGAAGAGGACTTGCACACTATGTATTATTCTACAACAATATTATTTAGAGATCCAGGGGGTTTACACACATCATCCATGATATCTACTTATCATCATTCACAGTAATCACAACAACATAATCCAGATCAACTTAAAAAGTACATTGACATAAATTAACCCGATGGGCACATCAAGACTTCACATCATTAAAATTCAAACATGAAAAATCATATATCACACCATTACAAATTCAACAGATATGCAGAAAAGACAAGAATTCCATCATCAACATCATCATTGTATTATCTCCAAAAATACCTCGAAACAGACAAGCCTTCCTTGGTCAAAAATCCTTAGACCAAAAAATACATTCATCCACAAATAAATCAATATTTATAATGAATTAATCTATGCATATTTATATTCATTATCTAATTACTCTACTCCTACTTCTACTTATAGGTATGATCCTTTAAAAAATGGTCCACATAGGCCTACTTTCTAAATATTTGGGCCTCAATTTCTAACTAATGCAACCAAACCGACAACACTTGTCGCTATCTTCTTCCACGCAATTGAATATTCCACCTGTCATTGTCTCTATTGTTTCACCTTGAACATATCATCCCATTTCCAAAACCTAGTACATATAAGACTTCCTTTATCCCTGTGGGACTTCCAGAATCAATCTTATAGCTAGCTTCACCAATACCTTTGATAGGATATAGATAGTCATATCCTAAAGATACTTTCTGAGGAGAGTTCTTCACTTCAAGTTTTGATAGATTTTTCTTATGTCATCTCATGTGCTTTGAAGCACCACTATCAGTAATCCATGTATCTTCTCTAGGCTTTACAAACCTAGAGAGTGTAGAGAATAATACATACTCTTCTGCATCTTCTTCTTTTGCGTGTTTTCTTTGAGGTCCTTCTTCCTCTTCTTCTTCATCTTCAGCTAGATGTGCATGATGTATTTTATTGTTCCTCTTGTATTCTTATTTCTTCAATGGACCATTTATGGCAAGGTATCATATCTTGTGACAATTGAAACATTTAAATATGGAGTAGTCTTCCCTTTGATTGTTTCCTCTTGTCCTTTGTAACCTCTTGGGAGGTTGGGACTCCTTGTGCCTTTCCCTCTTGAAGTTAGATTTGTTGGACACACTAGTTACACTGAGAGGGGGGTGAATCAGTATGCATATATTTTATTACTTTTTCACTTTTAATAACTTATTCAATAATATGAATTATTTCATCATCATTATATCATCATCATCATTATTATCATCGTCATATCATCATCACATAAGAAGCACAGCATGATACACAAAACACCAAATTTTATGTGGAAACCCAAGTCTTGGGGGAAAAACACGAAAGCCTTTATAATAGTTTTCCATAAATAACTGGAGAGAGGAAGCAACCCACTTATTATAATGACTTCAATTCTCCAGCTAAAACAGGAAGGAATCTACAACCCCATGATTTACAAGCTACAACTTGAAGGAAGCTACAACTCCCTAGTTCTTCAACTACAACCCCCTTTCCTTGCCCTATCCTGCCAACCATATAAGAAGGTAGAAACTAAACTATTGAACCACAAAATGCATTGATCCTGGATACCTACTAATAAACATTTGTTCTATATTGCACAATATGTACCACATCGTGGAACCACTGCCATTGCTCATCAACTAATCACTGCTCATTAACTGCTCATCAACTAATCATTGCTCATCAACTAATTACTACTCATCAGGTCATCACTTTCTCATCAACTCATCACTGCTCATTAACTAACGACTGCACCACAGTCCATTGTATCACACTGCACATCAAATTAATCAACATGTCCAGTCAAGTTGTACCAATCAATATGTTGCTCACATCAACCGGCTCATTGAATATGAGTATGCACACCAAACTCAATCCACCTGAGTCAAACCAACTACTCATACAACTTGTCCAACCTAACCAGTTGTACATAAGAGATCTTGTAACAAATTCATTAGAGGTACATGCGAATACATTTAGAGAATCAAATGAGTCTCAGTAAACCAAACCAGTCACATAAAAGCAGCATGAAGAGCACAAGCGATCAACAAACAAGTCTGTAAGAATTTGATTTTAATGTATTAAAAGGTTGCATTATTCTTTATTTTTTAGTAAGTGAAAAAATGCCTATTACCATCACAACCCTGATCATTTACCCATTCACTCTCATCCTCACAACCCTAGACATCTACCCATTCATTTCAGTACCCTAGGTATAAAAAATAGCAGTCAAAAACATTGCAAGTCTTGATCTAATGTATAAAGTGCATCCTACAAGAAAGCTTTAGATTTCATTTTCAAAAAGAATCACAAGGGAAATAAAAAACTTTGACCTAGAGAATTTCTAAGTTTTTCATTTGTATACCCTAAAAAGTCAACATATCAGACATTTTAAAAGGCATGTATGGGTCATAAACATAAAAAATAATAGGCAAGTTCAAGACATAATTGCAAAAGAAGTGGGAAATGCAAGTTTTAAACATGATTACAAGAAAATGAATCGTTTCTTCACCCCCATGCAATATTCCATAATTTCAAGATTCAAGGTAGTTTGTTGGTGTTTTCCTTGTATCAGTTTCTTTTGTCATTCCCAAGTTCACTCTCACGATTATAGAGGTAGTTTGCTAGTGTTTTCCTTGTATCATTTTTTTTTCTCATTCCCAGGAATCACCCTCACAATTACAGAGGTAAGATTGTTGAAAGGAGAAGTACGTAGGCATAACTGAGAAGCAGAAATCGTTTTCTGTGTAAACAAAAAACATAACAGAGGAGTATTTGCATGCACATAGGCATAATCGAGAAGCAGAATTCGCCTGAGGGAGGTAAGGGACAGTTCGAAAACATATATTTTTTCTTTCTCAGTTGAAATTTCAAACAGAACAGAGCATCAAAGTGACATTACAAGCTAGGGTGGAATCTCTAAGTTAAGTTTTGAAATTTCCCTTGCATAAGGAAATCCTTGATGAAATTAAAATAAAAAAAATGGTTTCTAGGATAGAACCAAGAAAATTTGAATCCTTTGTTATTCATGAAAAATGTTTGGAAACTTTTTGAAAAGAAACAGTGGATTCCTTTCTTTAAGAATTTTTAAGGATATAATGACAAAGTTAGCCTAGAATATTCCTGTTCATTTGGTGGAGAGAGGGATACAATAGGTAACTTTACTTTCAGGTTATCTAAGGATATCTTGGCACAAATTATTGGATTACCTCAACAGGGGGAGTGGTTATTTAAAACAAAACAATTTGACAAGAAGACATGGATACCTTTCCTATATAGATCAATTCCAGGCTCAGTAAAATGAAGGAAAGGTGTACCAAGGAGTTGGTTGATTCATCCTTGGGATGAAGTTGCATATGTTATCCATAAATTCCTTACTTGTGAAGGAAGATTTAGTGGCATATATCTCTATCACATTAAACTGATGCAGCATTTGAGGGGTGACTGTGAGATTAACATACCCTATTTTTTTCTACAGAGCCTTTCCAAAATGGATAAAGTTGTTCAAAAACGCACGAAAGACACTACCACAAACCTTTTCCGTTGTGGACTCATCAAGATTATCCTTACACATGAATTACAAAAACAAACTTTGACATGGCAGCAATTTGTAGTTCATAATGAATTTGAATAACCAGAGGAGCTATTGGATGAAGAATTGAAAGAAGATGAATTATTAATGATAACATATATTGAAGATGATATACATAACTCTAAGGCCACGAGCTCAAAACACCCTAAGAGAAGAATAAGAACCAGAAGCATGGTAAAAGAACAATTACAATTCCAAGAAAAGGATAAGGTCTTCACCACTTATGAAAGAAGATCAAGGAAACATCAGCAAGGTCATAAGAAACAAGCAATAGAAAATCATGATGAGGAACAGCAAAGGCATTATGTATACGTACAATCTTTGGAAAGTTGAGAGGAAATTCCAACAGGTGAGATTGGGAAAAATTATGAAGAGGTGAATATCATCTTTGAACAAAAAACAGTAGAAGAAATATTGGAATTATATATTCAGACAGTTGAGAAGACTCCAGATGACAAACAAGAGAAAAATAATGAAGATATAGCTATCATTTCTTTTTCCTTTGAGCAGCAAGCCACAGAAAAGGAAAAGTAAGAGTACTTAGAGCAGAAGAAGGAAAACTTTAAGAACAAAGATAAGGAATTTGGGGTGGACACTATTTCCACATGGCCTACAACAAGGATGAAAAATAAAAATTCTTCTAAGAACAATAAAAATATAAAAAAGTTAAAACTAGAAATTAAGGAATTGGAATTAGAAAATCCGAGATTGAGAAAAAACAATAGAAATCTTAGATTTCAGAACATTCAAATATCTAAACAAGCATATAAATGGTATCAACAAAAGAGGACACTCAAAAAAAAAGTATCAGAGATTGAAGGTCCTTTATGTAGCTCAAGCTAGTGTTGATGCATCGTCACAGACAAGAGAAATGTTAAAGGATCAGTAGCAACGGTTCAACAACAATTTTTTGCATGGGGATATGTAGATTCAGTTTTGGAAACACTCTTTATGAATGAGTACATGCATTACCTTCCTCTTGGGGGAGATGTTGGATACTATTTTTGGCACCTATTTTTGCTCCATAACCCTTGAAGAAATCTCTTTAATCCATTCTGTTTCATCCATAAACCCTCATGTTTCACCCATAATACCTTGAAGTTCATCAAGCTAAGGTATAATTGTTGTTGCTATTAAATGAATCAAATTTTGTAGTTTTTAAAGTACTTAAATCTAAATTTCAATGAAATTACAGAATTTGCTAACTTCCCATAAATGCTCCTAGATTTGGATATTTGTAGGATAGTTGGGCGTGATTTGAAAGACTCAGAAGAATCCTTGATGTCCAAGTATGGATTAATTGTTTACAGCTTCACGAAATAGTTTTCATAGGTGTCGAGTCAACGATGGTCAAAGACAACCACCTGCAACGCCAGGAAGCATAAAAATAGGGTTGCTTCGATTTTGCAAATATTTTCTCCTATTTTCGTGGATTTGGAGGATGATCTTGGGGATAATGTCGAGATTTCATTATGAGTTTAGCAGGATTCTAGAATTTTCAGTTTTAAAGAAAGTAGTATAAATTTTTGAACGTTTCTATGTAATTGCCATCCGGAAAATACGAACATTTGTGTTTTGCAATAAAAAATTTCAGACTTCAAATAGATGTGGGTGTGCTCATTTGTACATGTTATAGAATCGTTTTAACTATTAAGAGCTCTGTAACTCACCTAGGTGTGTGAGCAAAGCAATGGAGGGCCCATTCTACCAAGCTTGCACACTCATTTCTTTCACTGTTGTGCATTGGTATGTTCTTGATGTTTCCTATATATTTCAATTAAAAACATTAAACAACACTTTACAATCCAATCTCAGTCAGTGTAATGCAAGTAGGTTTTTATTTAGGAGGATGTGTGTTGCAGGTAGGTTTTCATTATTTGATAGTAGTATATGTTTTCTAATCACTCTAGATTGTTCCCGTTATGTTTTTCATTATAGAATATGTTCAATTGTTGAAGAAATCAAATACATTGTGAACTGACTTCTTGTAAAATAACTCAATGTCTTCTGTTTTCAACAATGGAGTAGTAATACTGTAGATTTTGATCATTTTGATATTTTTAAGTTTTAAGTTTTAGAATATTTCATGTTCCATATTTTGATGATTTTAAGAATGCTAATTCATACACTTTCTATAAGGGAGTTTGGTAGTTCTGATCTTACAGCATTCAAACAGTTTTAGGTTCATTTCTACAGCATATTGTGTTTTAAACTAGTCTAGTTCTAAGTTCATATATTTTGGATGTGCTTCTAAGTCTTAGGATTTCCGATTGACAATTAAAATTTAAGCTCTGATTTATGATAGTAGATTGGGCCAACATGACCATAGGTTAAGATATTTTAGGATTTGTTGTTAGGTTAACCAAGTCACCACAAGCAAAGATGTACTTCATCATTATAACCATCAAGATGTGGTTTCAAGGACTTATCCTAGGGTACCATGACATCAATATAAACACAAATGACCACTGAAAAGGTCATTTGGACTCCTCACTTCTGTAAATCACCAACTACACATTCTAGGGTACTAGGGTATAGGTTTTGGTACTAGGAAACCAAGGAAACAACTGGGGAACCATAGAACCAACTTAGGGGTAATTAAACACTCTAAATGGTGTTCAAGTATTTTTCCATTGTCCCAAGGGCTCCAAGGGCTTCATACTTGGGCTTTGACAATGTCAAAAGTTATCCTTTGACACTGATAACTACTTAACCCTCGGGGGCTCCTCAAGCGCAACCAAGACACATGTGTTGGCATCAATGACTAGGTTTTGTTGGCATCAATGACAACTTAATCAAAAATATTGGCTTCTTCCTCTTTTAGTATGGGTTCCTAGGGATCGATCATCTTCTTTAAGTAGAGCTTCTCTATTAGATACTCTGGCCTCCTATTGGATTCAATATTCCCATACAATGTCAAATTTCATGCTTTTCTTTCTGGCACACATAGTCTAGATGAAAGAATCCCAAGGTCTGGTGAGACCATTGAGAGAATTCATAACTAGATCATCTTCATTAAGGGAGTCTACAATGGCTTCTAGTTTCTCCTTGAGCTAGGAGACTCTTGTGAAGTAGTCTTGGATGGATTCTCCTTGGATCATCTTGGTACTTTTCAATTGAGCTCTCAAATTCATCATTCTATTGATTTTCCTTCCTTCATACATTCTAGATAGGGAATCATACATTTCCTTCGAGGCATATTTGGATGACACTTGATGAATAAAGTGATCTTTGATAGAATCAGAAATGATCCTCATTGCCCTAATTAGGTCATTTTTTTGCTTCTCCTTAGCTTTATCTTCTTCAATTTCTGCAAATTCTTCTTTGATGTATTTATCAAGATAATTCTCTCTAAGAAGGAAAAAAATCCTATATTTCCATGGTCAGAAGTTCTCTATGCCTTCTAGCTTGTCCTCAAGCTTAATACTTTTGGCCATCTTATCGAAGAGGTCACTAAAAATGAAAGACTGGCCTTACCAATAAATGCACTTGGCTGAGGTGAGTTGGCCGGTACACTTAGTTTTTGGAGATTCCAAATCTTCACCTCTCAAAATTGACTTGTGATATTCTGATCTGCAGTTTTTGTAGTTTTCTAGTTTTCTGGTTTTTTGCAGTTTTCTCGTCCAAATACAAATTAGGGTTTGAATTTCGCAAAGATATAACCACTCAAATATTTTGATCTAGGGAAATGGATGCGTTCTAGGGAGGTGCAACTTTCTATGTAATCATATATTCAAAATTCCAACTTTGAGAGAAAATCTAATTTATTGTTAGAGGGAGAGGAGAGAGAGTTTCACCTTGTGAAAGTTGTTCTATTCAGGATAGATCTGATATCATGTTAATATTCCATATGATAATATATATATCATTAGTATTCAATTCATTTTCACAAAAATAGCATATGCAGGATCATTGAAAGAAACACAATCATAATATAGACACAGATTTATCTTGGGAAACCCTCTAGAGGAAGAAAACCCAGCAAAAATTCTTCTATTTCGATGTATCANAAATAGGTTTTCCTTCTCCTTGCATCTCTCTCTCTCTCTCTCTCTCTCTCTCTCTCTCTCTCTCTCTCTCTCTCTCTCTCTCTCCTATGTGTTATACACAAGTGAGAGTGTGTGTTAAAATTAGGAACACACCTCCTCTATTTATACTCTTTCTTCCACTTGACTTTTTCCCTAACAAGTCGGCCCAACAAATTTACTGGTTTTTCTTCACCTAGGAAGAAATGTTATACACAAGTGAGTGTGTGTGTTAAAATGAGGAACACACCTCCTCTATTTATACTCTTTCTTCCACTTGACTTTTTCCCTAACAAGTCAGCCCAACAAATTTAATGGTTTTGCTTCACCTAGGAAGAAACAAAACAATATTATATTATATTCAGGAGGTTTCTATTAACCTGACTTACAATGCATATTTTACCGCATGACTCTATGATGAACAAATACAATAGTAACATCCCGAATGAGGAATAAAAAATCTCTGATAGGTTACATCAATAAAATACATTTAGAATAATATTCAAAGTTACAGTATTTAAACAAATAGTCCCCAAAAGAATAAGTGTAAAATGTATTTTTTATTCTCCCTAGGAGAAGTTGTCCCAATGAGACTAAGAAGTTGGCTCATTTAGGGTTTCAGGTCACCCATATGAAGTGTATAAATAGGGAGGATCCCTCCCTCATTTAGACACACAAAAAGTTCAAGCAAGTTCGCTGGAAGGAAAAGAAAGAAAAATTCATTGGGGTAGAAGAAGAAGAAGAAGTTGCAGAAGTTATCTTATCTCTTCGGTTTTCTATCTATGTTTGACAAAATAAGTTGTTTGGTTTTTCTTGAGAGAGGGTTTTCCCAGGGTAAAATATGTGTGCATATTTTATGGTGTGTGTGTCTATCTTTCACTGATCCTATTGCATTAAATTATATATCTAACATATTTGAATTAAATTACAAACCCTAACATGGTACTAAGAGCCACACTGAAAGAAGGAACTATGCACCTATGGAAACTAGTGATTCCACACTTTTCTCCATAATTTATCTAAAAAAAAGCTCTAGATCAATTCTCCCCGAGGAGGTGCATATTTTGGAGGAAGAAGATTCCAAATTATATAAGTTTCATTTTGACCTAATCACTATTGCCAGGAGAAACCAGGGCATCATATTTTTGGATCCTCCATCCACCAATCCGGGAAAAGGACACCACATGACAACTCACCTTGAGGAGGCACATATTTCTATCCAAGCATAAGTTCAAGATTCCAAGTTTGAAAAAATAGGTTTTCTTTGTCAAACCCTAGGTCAGTGAGGTCAAACCTGCAATTTGAACATCTCAAAATGGTAAGATCTATTTCTTTGTTATTTCCATTTGAGGTTGTCATATCAAAATGATGAATCATACCAAGTTTGAGGAAAACCTTGAAGGAGATGACAACATCCAAGCATGGAAGTATATAATTTCTCTTATCTTAGAAGAGAATGACTTGGACAAGTATGTCACTGGGGAGGTTCCAGAACCAAAGGGAGAATAGGAAAAAGCAATTCACAACAAGAACATGATTAGATCCAAGAGGAATATTTTATATTCCATCAAAGATCATATCATTCTTCATGACGCATCATTAAATACTCCTAAGAATATTTTTGATGCTTTGATAAAACTATTTGAAGGAAGGAACATCAACTGAAATATTACCTTGAGGAATCAACTTAAGAATATGAATATCCAACACTTAGAAACCATACAATCCTATTTCACAAGGGTCTCTCAAAATCAAGGAGCAACTTGATCCCATTGAAGAAAATGTTGAATAAGGAGAGATCGTTATTACTACTTTGAATGGTATCCCAAGATAATGGGACTCATTCATCCAAAGGATATGCACCAGAAAGAAGATAATCAAGTTCATCAGATTGTGGGCAGAATGCACCCAAGAAGAAGTTCGATTAGTGTCAAGAGAAGAGAAGATGGGAGAAGACGATGATCAATCCCTAACATATCATGCAAATAAATATAGAAGAAAGAGGAGGGATCATTGTCATAGAAGGCCTAAAATATTCCAAAAGAATCATATATTTCAAAGGGACTACTCCAATGCCAGATGTTTAACATGTTATAAGAAAGGCCACTTTTCTAAACACTATCCCGGAAACAAAGGATCCACAAGGACAAACAAGAATAAGAGGAATCATGCTCATACTATTGAATACTATGAACCAACAAAAATAAAAACAAGGGAAGACTCTTCAAGTGATGAAGAATATGTTTTGATTTTAGCTCTCACAAGAAATGATTGGCTTATGGATAGTGGAGCTTCCAACCGCATGACAGGATACAAAGAATATTTTATCAATCTGTCAGAACATGAGTCACTCCATAAGGTGAAACTTGGATATGAATACTAGTATCCCATAAAAGGGATTGGAGAAGCTTCATACAAGATGGATTCAGGAAAAACAATGAAGATGAAGGATGTTCTCTACATACCAGGTTTGAAGAAACATATCCTCTCCATATTAGCTTTATATGCTAAAGTATTTCAAGTTGCATTTGTTGATATCCAAGTACTCATGTGTCCAAGAGGAAAGACAATACATTATGAAACAATAATTGGGGAGCAGGAGGGAGGCATGTACAAGTTCAAGGGACAACCAGAACAAGAATTGGTTCATGACTCCATGGAACCAAGAAAACTATGGAACCAAAGCATTGCACATGTAGACTAAAGAGAACTACCAATTGTAAGCAATGAAGTATCAGATCTACCAGATATTCAAGTGAATCGTGAAGGAATTTTAAAAGGATGTGTGCAAGGGAAGAACATGAAGAAACCATTTCCAAGTAGTGAGAGAAAGGAAAAAGATAATTTGTAGATAATGTGGACCCATGTCATCCAACTCCTTAAGAGAGTATGCATACTATGTTTCTTTTATAGATGATTATTCTCCTAAAACATGGATTTATTTTTTAAAAATAAAATATGAAGTTTTCAATAAGTTCAAGGAATTCAAAGCCTTAGTAGAAAATCATACTGAAAAGAAAATCAATACTTTATGATCAGATAATGGCAGTGAGTTTACTTCAGAAGAATTCAAAGACCTATGTACATAATATGGGGTTAATTAAGAAATGAGAACTCCCTACAATCCTCAACAAAATGGAGTTGTTGAAATAAAGAACAAAATGATATTGGAAGAAGTGAAGGAAATTATTCATGACTAAGATCCTCCAATCCACTTATGTGAAGAACCAGCAAGAATAGTTGTGTATGTACAAACTAGAACAAACCACGGTGCCTTGGATAAAAATACCCTGGAAGAAGATTTCTTGAGAGAGAAACCATAATTCATCCACCTCAGAATATGCGGCTTTCCTGTGTACATACATGTTCCAAAAGAAAAGAGAACAAAACTAGATCCTTCAAAAAAGACGGGAATATTCTTTGGATACAATGACACATCAAAATCATACAGAATATAATTTCCAGGATTTAAGAAGATCAATACCAGCAGAGACATTACTTTTGATGAACACTCATCCTACAACATATCAACACAATCCCACGCCAAAGAAACTGAAGAAATCAAAGTTCCTAGAGATAGAGAACTAGTTATGGAAGAAATGATACAAGAATACCATGAATACCATGACATGATTGAATCATAGAGATTTGTAGATCCACCTTGTGATAAGAACTCCTACAATAAAATACCATCATGGGCACGAGAAGCAATCCAAGATGCAGAGAGATATGGTGCTCCAGATGGGTCTTCTAGAGAAAGTAAGAGACCAAGAACATACTCTAGTTATGTACCACTACTTTGTGACATCATTGATGAAGAACCTTCCAATTATGAGGCAGCAGAAGAAAAGAAGGAATGGAAGAATACCAAGATTGAAGAATAACAGTCGATCATGAAAAATGATGTATGGGAGGTGGTCTCGAGACCGGAATGAAATCCTGTAGTGTCTTCCAAATGGATCTACAAGATCAAGCATGCAGCACACGAAAGAATCAAAAAATACAAGGCAAGATTCATTGCACGTGGATTCTCCTAGAAAGAAGGCATAAATTACAAGGATACATTTTCTCCTGTAGAGAGATACACTCCATCATATCTATACTTTCCTTAGTCGCAGTAATGAAATGGAAGATACACCAAATGGACGTCAAGACATGTTTCTTGAATGGTGTAGTTGAACAGGAAGTGTACGTGGAGAAGCCACTGGGATTTTAGATACATGACAAATATACTCATGTATGCAAGCTAAAGAATTCCTTGTATGGTTTGAAGTAGGAACCCAAGACGTGGTACAACAGGATGGACAATTTTCTGATGAGCTTAGGATTTACCAAGAGTAAAGTAGATTCCAACCTCTACTTCAAGGTTGAGGGTGGAAAACAAGTGATACTAATATTGTAAATAGATTGCATGTTCTTAATAGGAAAGGATGAGTTCATTGTAGAAACGAAGAAGAATATTTCTGCAAAGTTCAAGATGAAGGACTTGGGAATGATGCACTAATTCTTAATTCTGAAGGTGTGGCAGAATTAATATGGGATATTCCGTAGTCAAGGAAAGTATGTAGTAGATATTTTGAATAGGTTCGAAATGATGGAATGCAAGGAAATTCCCACACCCATGGCATCAAACTTGAATCTATTATGTGATTCTTCTTTTGAAACGGTTGATGCAATGATGTATAAATAGATAATTGGTTCATTGATGTGCTTGATGAACACGAGGCCAGGAATATGCTTTGTTGTGAACACATTGAGCCAGTTTTTGACATATCCGAGATGTGTTCACTTTATTTTTTCAAATAATTTATAGAGGTACCTGAAGGGTACAATTAATTATGGGCTGAAGTATGCGACGAATCAAAATATTAAATTGCATGGTTATGTTGATTCAGATTAGGCAGGAAGTTCCATAGATAGGAATATCACTTCAGGATGTTGCTTAAGTTTGGTATATGGTATGATCTCTTGGTTTAGTAGGAATTAGTCGAGAATGGCACCGAGTACATTCGAGGTAGAGTACATTGAAACTTGTTTGGCTAGTTGTGAGCCAGTGTGGCTTTGAAATCCACTAACGGATTTGTTTTATTTCGAGTTAGAGGCAACTTGTATCTTATGTGACAACCAGATATGTGTGAACTTTTTCGAGAACATGATGTTCCATGACAAGTTGAAGCATATTGAGATTAACTATCATTATATATGGGATCTGGTGCAGAGAGGAACAGTGAAGCTCTAGTATGTGGCGATAGACAAGCAGAAAGTTGATGCCCTGACTAAGTTGTTATCAAGAGTGACGTTTGAGTACTTCAATGAGACTCTTAGTCTCATCCAGATCAATGTTCCTCAAAAGAGGGAGTGATGTGATATGTATGGAAGATGCATATGCACCTAGGTTGTTATATACATGTCATGAACATGCAAGTGTGTGATATTGGAATGCTCTCCACATGTCAAGAAGATGAAGGTGGTACGAGGGTCATAATACATCTGAGCTACTCTCCATCGAGTGGAAGATGTATATGTTCCTGGGATACTCTCTACATGTCAGGAATATGCAGGTGTGTGATCCTAGGATACTCTCCATATGTCAAGAAGACGTAGGTTCACCGAGGGACGTAATACATCTAGGTTGCTTGCTACATGTGAGGAAGACACAAGTGTGTGATATTGGGCTACTATCCACATGTCAAGAAGACGCAGATGTTCCTAGGATGATCTCCAATGGGTGGAAGACATAGGTCTTCCAAGGGGTATGATGAATGAACCTGGGATTCTCTCCACATGAGATGATGAGATGATCTAGATACGATGAGATGACAATATGAGACACAAGTGTGTGATCTTAGGTTGTACCTACTTGATGGATTGGTCATAGATATGATGAAATCCTAGATGGGATCTAGGCCTACATCCAACATGAAAAATAATTGGCTATGTAGAACTTCTTATGACGTATAGATTTGAAAGATGTCAGTGGGAAATGGTTGATGAGATGAGAGTTGCTCCAGCGATGATGACGATGTCCAGTGATCAAGTATCACTATATATGTGATATGGTGTAGAGAGGAATAGTGAAGCTATAGTATGTGGCGATGGAAGAGAAGAAAAATGATGTGTTCACCAAGTCGTTAGAAAGAGTGACGTTCGAGTACTTCAGAGAGACTCTTGGTGTCATCCAAATTGATTTTCCTTGAAAGAGGGAGTGATGTGATATGTCTGGAAGATGCAGGTGCACCTGGGTTGCTATCTACATGTTAGGAATATGCAGGTGTGTGATATTGGGATGATATCCACATGTCAATAAGACACAAGTGTGTGATCTTGGGATACTGTAAACATGTCGAGAAGATGCAGGTTAATCGAGGGACATAATACATCTAGGATACTCTCTATATGTTAGGAAGACATTGGTGTGTGAGCTTGGGATTCTTTGCACATGTCAAGAATATGCATATTTTTATTGATGAAATTTTCATTGATGCCAACATGGACTTATAGTGGCCCCACAAGTAGTCATTGATGCCACCAAGTCCCACTTGCAGTTTAGAGGTATGGATGATCTCAGTACCCTCACATCCAGTGCCTTGGATCCCATACAAAGATGGTTTGTTCTTTGAAGCACCTTATACCCATTTGACAGGGTACATGTACCCACAAGGTTGGATCTTGGAGCCACCACCTTGTTACTGATGGTGAAGACCCTGGTGATCATGTTGAAGACCTTGGAGATGGTATCGAAGCCCTTGAGAAGCCCTAGATGGATTAAAGAAGCATTAATGACCCATTCTTTGGTCATTTATTCTTTGTTGGTGTCGTGGTACCACATGAAAAGGTATGGAAACCCCACAAGTGATGTCATGATGGATATTGATGCTTGGAAGTCCCCTTGCGTGGTTGATATGGTTGAAGAATCCCAAGAAGCCTCTTATCATGAAGAAGCCTTGAAGATTCCCTTGGACCCATATTTGATGAATTAATGTTCCTTGTCCCCTCAAAAGTGATGATGTGGTCATTGTTGGCTTGATGAAGACTTGGAACCCTTGATGAAGACCTTAATGCCCTTGTGTAATTCGTTGAAAAGGTCATGGAACCCTTATATATACCATTATGATGATGATGATGACCTTGAGTCCCTTGGTATAGTATTGGATCCCACTACTTGCACTTGATGTGGTTAGATGGGATAATGAAAAAACCCACACACATGATGGAGCTTGGACACTTGAAGACACTTATTTGCACTTAATGATGATCCTTGTACCCTTGAAGGTGGGCTGAAGATGTTTTATGTGGGAATGACACTTAATGGCTTGCAAACCCTAATACATGATAACCATGAAGCCCTTGGTGGAACTCTTTCACATGAAATGGTGGTGTTGCTGCCTTTCACGTACTTGGGGGCGAATGTGGTAGAAATATTCAAGCCATTAGGTGTGTCCTTGGGGGAAAGTCTTGAGTCAAGGCTATCACCTTGTTCTTGACTCCTCTGTTTAGGCTCAACTCCTAACGAAGCCAAGGGGGGTAGACCCTATAAAGTTACTAAGGAAAATTACTTTAGTATGATGATGTTAAATTGAGATAGTTTCCTAGAAGTTTTGAAATTAACCATAAATAACCATATATGACAAGATGAAAAATAAGCACAATGCTGAGACACAATTTATATATATCAAAAGATTTAAACACAGAAACAGTGCCTTGAAAATGGAGTCATAAAATAATCAAAGTAATTGCATGTGCTTGGAGTGAATCTTTTTCAATTGCCTCTTGGTATGTTTTAAGTTAATGTGAAATATGAGTGGATTAAAGTTAGGCGAGGTGGGACTCCAGATATACCCGAGGGGTACTTGGAGTATGTCCAAAAATAAACCTTCACGGATACCAGCAAGGAATGTGTGGGATGAATGGAGTCTCTGATACTGTGTTCATAATACACCTGAAGGTGTAATAGATATCGGTGCCCCAAGGTCACTTTCTAGGAGTTCCCACTTCCTTTGGGTATTTTGCCACCATTTACAGTTTGATCGAGGCGTTGGATTTTTTCCTGATGGTGGTTAATTGGGGAAAGTGAAGACTAAATAATATAGTTACTCGTGTTTATTTGGATGTATCTTGACTGATCAGATGAGCCATAGCCAAGTGCAGATCATACACACCGGATTCTTCTCAATTTTAGTAAATTTTAAAGGATGTGTTTTTTAGAAAGAAAAACCCTCCAGGAACCTCTTTTGGTCCAAGTGGACCTCAATCGAGGAATCAAGGAGGGTGTTTATTTTAGAACAACTATTTGTATAAATTAAAGATAAGTAGAAAAAATAACCAAACCACAAGTTTTCTAATTAGTCCTACCACACATCTCTTTCCCCTTTCAGGTCAATCGAGAAGTCATGGGGTAAGTATTAAAGTTACTTTGATATTGTAGTATGGAATATATGATAACGTAATCATAGAATATTATTCTGAATCAATGAAACTAATCTATAGCAAAGAAAAATAAATAATAAAATGCAATAAACGGAAAAAAGGCGTGCATCCCCCCGGGGGGGATGGGGAATGGGCTCGAAAGAGCCTATTCGGAAATAATTTTTACTATCACCGGTTATAATATCATAAAAATTATCTGAATCCTCTTGTTTCTTATATATAATGAAACCAAGTCTTTACAAAATTCCAAAATTAAATATTACAGTAAAAAAGGGAGACCCCTGGGGGGATTTAGATGGCCCAAAATCCACTTTCGAACAGCAGCTTATCCTCTTTATTTTATGCCTGCTAAAATAAAGTGATATTATTATAATGAAATATGCCCAAAATCACTTTCAAAGTACCTTTGGGTCAGCCTACTTTAAACCAAAAAAACTAAGTTAAAACTAGTTAAAACGGTGAAAACGGAACCAAGAAAAACAAGCTTTCCTTGGGATCTTGGCTTGCTTTTTGTGAAGACAATTAAATATGAATTGATTGCTATATTTTATATCATAAAAAATAAATAGAAATCTAATGCATTCAAACTATGGATTCTCTTTAAATTGCCATGCAAAACGGACGATTTCCCTAAGCTAGATCTAGAATGCTTTATGAAACTTTTTAGGAATGAGATATAAATTATGAGCCTTGAAATACTAGATCTATGTAAGTTTTAATTTAATATAATAGATCTGAATAATGAAAAATCTTGTAAACAAAGTAACCAGGTAAAAAAAAATTATTTTTGAAGGAGGAAGAGAGAGAAAGAGTGTTGGAAGCCTGGGAATGTTGGGCTTTGGAGTCTGCTTTGGTGGAACACCAAGGGAGTATTCCTTCCAAAAGATCCCGAAGATGAGGAATATGCAAACCAGATCAACCCATTCTATAAGTGAGATCACCTGCAACTTAGAAATCCTTGCACAAACATATGGTTAAAACATAGGTGTTGCTAGAAAAAGATAATTGGAAAGCATGCAATTAAACTTAAAATACATGCAACTCCAAGAGATATGAAACAAGTGAACAGTAAGAGCATAAATAAAACTAGAATAATATCTTACCCCAATAGGAGGGAGCTCTCTCCTTCAAGTCCAACAATTAACCAGCAAAAAGCAAAGATCAATAACACATATTATACCTCATAAGCACTTGACAATCACCATCCATACATGAAGAGCATTACACCATATATCTTTCCTCCAAATATTATTTATTCCAAAATAGTAAACAATACAATACAATAGAAACAGCTTCTCAATCCAGCTCTAACTAGCTTGGAAGAGGAAAACTGAGCTTTATTTATAGCAAAAATAGGAAATCTAGCCCAGGGGGGCGCAATTCCCAAGGAGAGAGAGACTGCAGCTACATGTGGAGTGAATTTGTGCTTGATCTGAGTCTAATTGATCCTGATCTGAGTCTTACTGAGTGCAATTGTCAATCGAAGAGTTGATTGGACTGACACCTCAACCTGCTAACTGAAGCATCCACCAAAACTCATCCAGATGGGCCCACACATGTGGAGGAGAGAGAAAGGGCACAATTCCCAATATTGCATGTAGTAATGCACTCCCTGTTCAGCCTGGATCACCTCCTTCTATCAAGGGATGGTTAGATCAAGTCAATCCAAATCCGATGAGACTGATTTCAGTCAAATCAGAGCAAATCCCAATGATTTAGGATTTCGAATTTTCTCCATTATTTAAATAATTTATTAATTAAAATAATCAATATTTGATTTTTAGGGATTTTTTACCTGAGTGATGGACAAATCACTCAAAACTTAGGAAAAGTGGGTTTATGGGTTTGCATGGTGCTCTGAGCTTGAAAATGAGCACCCCCATGACTAAAACTAATTTTCAAGCCCACTTTTATTACAAAACCATTTTTTCCATTTAGACTATAAAAAAATAGCCTAAGTTTTGGAAAAATAAAACTTAAAAAAAACTTTAAAAAATAAAAAAAAATAAAACCTAGGGGGACTTAGACATGTTCATATGACTCGACCATAATACCTAGCATGTTTATACAATGACACATAGACTCTAATAACCTCAATAGGCCTAAATGCCAAGCCGACCACCCCAACTTTGGAGGTTTTGAGTGAAAAACTCAGAAATTATCAGTCATTTATTCAACAACCAATAATAACCAAGGTAAAAGACACCCTAGGCTGATCGGATTGACAAATAAAGTCTAAGAGACCAAGTCTTTCACATACACTATCATGCTAGAATATTTTATTACAACTCCCCTATGGGGTATGAACATGTGATATAGTACAATAAGCACTTCCCAGAAGCAATTATGAAGGTCTTCTGAAGTCCGAACAAATCATCTTTGTCCGGTTCACCAGGTTCACTTGATAAAAAACCACTAAGTACAACTTAGGTGGTAACATCTGGCTCCAACTACGGGTCGTGTGCTCAATGGTCATAGGGCAAGGAGAGGATACGAGAACACCAAAATCTCTGGTTTATACATCTTGTAAAAACATCTCAACTTGAAAAGAAAACCTCAGTAGCATAAGCTTTATAAAAAATCCAAATGAACCATTGAGATGCTTTATTTAAACAAAAATAATTGTAACTAACTAATGAAATAAAAATTTTATTATAGCTAAGTACAAAACATAAATGCGGAAAGTAAATGATCTCTTTTAAGGAGCTTATTTTCCTACTCTAAGCATGATATGAAAAGGTTAGGTGTAATCAAAAATCTAATGTAACCACCTAAGAATTTTATTAACATAAAAAAAAATTGCCTTGTCTTTGGTTACCAGCAAAAGGATACTTTATTCAGAAAATGAAAACCTGCGTGAAGATCTGAAAGGGGCGGGATGGATGGGAAATCATAGGCATAAATAATGTCCTCAAACTTCCTCCCAAACTAGTAAGTGCCTGCGCAGGTTTCTTCTATCCATGACTGGATAGGGTTGATGTACAAATCAGAATGATGAGGCAAATTGACTGCACCATCATACTGATCATCAAGGCTTACTGGATGATAACTCACTGTATAAGCCCCAAGTAGCTCCAAATCATAAGGAAACTCTATATGTGAAGATGATAGTTGAGACTGATATTCTACTAACTGCATCACATCTTCCTTTTCACCACACTGCTTCTCGATGTCTTCATTATTGATACCTTTGTGCAGCTCTGCATGATATGACTCTGAATGATCATATAAGAGTTTTGAATGCTTCTTTTCCATACTAGGATTTTCCCAGGTCTCCAGATCCATGCTTGCCTCTATGGAAGTATAGTATATTGGACTTCCACAAATTTCTAAATAGACACTCCCCTGACTGGATATAGCATAGATGGGATTCTCAATAAGATATTCACAAAAATTCCAATAGTCATCACCACCATCTATGTCAAATGTGATGGATTCCCCATTGCTGATATCAAGTTCTGATATCAAGTTCTCTTTGTCTTCATTACTAATTCTGATATATGGCTTAGACTAATCATATGGATAAACTACATGCTCCTTTTCCATATCAAAATTTCCCAAGGCCACAAGGTCCATGCTATCTCCTTTAGATACGCCATAGATAGGAGAATCAACAAAACCATCAAAATTTTCTGGTTCATTATCAACATCTTTGTCGGACATAAGGGGGTCTTTGTCATTTATATCATGCTCCAAGTAATACTTGTCCTCATTTTCATACTCATATTCTTTAGAAAAAACACACAAGGCAGTAAACCTTCCAGGCTGTCATCATTATATGGAGAACATGTAGGAGTCCCATCATGCACATTACGGTTTTCATCATAAGTTTCACTATAAGATTCTGCAATGGTTTCATCCTTAGGTTTGTACTATTTAGTTGGTGACAAAGGGTAGGCATGGCCTGCCATGTATACATGATCAGGCTTGCTTGAAGTTGTTTCCTAACTACTAACCTCAGTAATTCCATGTTCCATGACTTGATTTGCAACTTAACAAGTGATTTCTTGGTGGAATTGTTCACAAGGTCTACACCATTGAAGTACTTCTTCTACCATGTTAGCTGAGTCTAACTGGTTTGGACTCCTAGGCTCTTGCTGAGGGGATTTCTTCTGATACATCTGATCATGTTGCTTGGGCTGAAATTTCCTAGGTCCATTATTCCTTTCCATCATGATCAATATATTCCGCATGTCATTCAATTTTGCAGTATGATTGGCCATCTGTTGGTTTTCACTAGTAACCAAGTTTTTTATCATGTCCGCCACCTTTTCCATGGGATATTTAGAAGTTCCCTTTTATTCTGATTCAACGGATTTACCCTTCTCTTTGTTGTAGGAAGCATTTCCCCTAGTGTAACCTGGAATGTTGAACTTTCCTGAAGACTGCATATTCTTTTCTATTTTCTCAGCCAATTCCTGCGCAGTTTTTAGATCGACCAGCTCTTTGTCTCTTAACTGGTAGCTTAAATCACCAGTGAAAGCTTTGATGTAGGATATAAGGATAGAGGCATATTTTGGCTTGATGTCTCTAGGAAGGTCCACAACCACACGCCTAAATTTAGCGTTAAATTCATCCATGGTTTCATTCTCCATCTTCTTTATGCTATGAAGGTAAGCAAGTAGATGTCTTGGTTCCTTCTTTTCTCCCCATTTCTTCTTAAAACCATCTAAGAATTCACTAAGAGTTTTATATGAATCATCATCTAGGTTGGAGTACCATTATCCAGCATCATCTTCTAAGGATAAAGCAAAGAGCTTCATTTTGACATCGTCATGGTCATGGGCAGCATGATTGCAATATCTGACCAGGTTCTTTTCAAAATTTCCAAGGTGAGACTTGGCAGTGATGGCATTATTTCCTTGAAATATGGGGAGCTTCTTGATAACATCATTTGGAATGGCATGGGGAGCACCTATTATCTGAGAAAAGTCAAGGGGTTTGAAAAATTCCGTCATTTCTTGAGATTGGTCCTTGTCCCCTCAAAAGTGATGATGTGGTCATTGTTGGCTTGATGAAGACTTGGAACCCTTGATAAAGACCTTAATTCCCTCGTGTAATTCTTTGAAAAGGTCATGAAACCCTTATATATAGCATTATGATTATAATGATAACCTTGAGTCCCTTGGTATAGTATTGGATCCCACTACTTGCACTTGATGTGGTTAGATGGAATAATGAAGGAACCCACACACATGATGGCGCTTGGACATTTGAAGACACTTATTTGCACTTAATGATGATCCTTGTACCCTTCAAGGTGGGGTGAAGATGTTGTATGTGGGGAATGACACTTAATGGCTTGCAAAACCTATTACATGATAACCATGAAGCCCTTAGTGGAACTCTTTCACATGAAATGGTGGTGTTGCTGCCTTTCACACACCTGGGGGGGAACATGGCAGAAATATTCAAGCCACTAGGTGTGTCCTTGGGGTCAAGTCTCGAGTCAAGGCTATCACCTTGTTTTTGACTCCTCCGTTTAGGCTCAACTCCTAACAAAGCCAACGGGGGTAGACCCTATTAAGTTACTAAGGAAAATTACTTTAGTATGATGATGTTAAATTAATATAGTTGCTTAGGAGTTTTGAAATTAACCATAAATAACCATAGATGACAAGATGAAAAATAAGCACAATGCTGAGACACAATTTATATATATCAAAATATTTAAACAAAGAATCGGTGCCTTGAAAATGGAGTCATAAAATAATCAAAGTACTTGCATGTGCTTGGAGTGAATGTTTTGTAATTTCCTCTTGGTACGTTTTAAGTTAATATGAAATATGAGTGGATTAAAATTAGGCGAGGGGGGACTCCAGATATACCCGAGGGGTACTTGGAGTATGTCCAAAAATAAACCTTCATGGCTAACCGCAAGGAATGTGTGTGCTGAATGGAGTCTCTGAGACTGTGTTCACAATACACCCAAAAATGTAACAGAGATCGACGCCCCGAGGTCACTATCTAGGAGTTCCCATTTCCTTTGGGTATTTTGCCACCGTTTACAGTTTGATCAAGGTGTTGGATTTTCGCTTGATGGTGGTTAATTGGGGAAGGTGAAGAATAATTAATCTATTTACTCACATTTATTTTGATGCATATTGACTTATTGAATGAACCACAGCCAATTGCATGGCATACACACTGGAGTCTTGTCAATTTTAGTAAATTTTAAAGGATGTGTTTTTTAGAAAGAAAAACCCTCCAGGAACCTGTTTCGGTCCAAGTGGACCTCAATCGGGGAATCAAGGAGGGGTTGATTTTATAATGACTATTTGTAGAAATTAAATATAAGTAGCAAAAAATAACCAAACCACAAGTTTTCTAATTAGTCCTACCACGCATCTCTTTCCCCTTTCGGGTCAATCGGGAAGTCATGGGGTAAGTATCAAAGTTACTTTGATATTGTAGTATGGAATATATGATAAATTAATCATAGCATATTATTCTAAATCAATGAAACTAATCTAGAGAAAATAAAAAGAAATAAGAAAATGCAAGAAACGGAAAAAAGGCGTGCATCCCCCCAGGGGGGATGGGGAATGGGCTCGAAAGAGCCTTTTCGGAAAACCAATTTATCATCAGCGGTAAAAATATCAAAAAATTTATCTAAATCCTCTTGGTTCTTATACATAATGAAACCAAGGCTTTACAAAATTCCAAAATTAAAGATTACAGTGTAAAAGGGAGACCCCTAGGAGGATTCGGATGGCCCAAAAGCCACTTTCGAACAGCAGCTTCTCCTCTTTCTGTTATTCCTACTACAAGACAGCGAGCTTATTAGAATGAAATATTCCCAAAATCACTTTGAAATTACCTTTGGGTCAGCCTACTTTAAACCAAAAAAACTAAGTTAAAACTAGTTAAAACGGTGAAAACGGAACCAAGGAAAGCAAGCTTTCCTTGGGATCTTGGCTTGCTGTTTGGGAAGCCAATGAAATATGCACTGATTTCTGGATTTTATATTTTAAAATAGAAACAGAAATCTAATGCATGCAAACTATGGATTCTCTTTAAATTGCCATGCAAAACGGACGATCTCCCTAAACTAGATCTAGAATGCTTTATGAAACTTTTTAGGAATGAGATCTAGATTATGAGCCTTGAAATAATAGATCTATGTAAGTTTTAATTTAAGATAATAGATATGAATAATGACAAATCTTTTAAACAATGTAACCAAGTAAAAAAAATTGATTTTTGAAGGAGGAAGAGAGAGAAAGAGTGTTGGAAGCCCGGGAATGTTGGGCTTTCGAGTCTGCTTTGGTGGAACACTGAGGGACTATGTCCTCCAAAAGATCCTGAAGATGAGGAATATGCAAACCATATCAACCCCTTCTATAAGTGAGATCACCTGCAACGTATAAATCCTTGCACAAACAGATGGTTAAAACATAGGTGCTGTTGGAAAAAGATAATTGGAAAGCATGCAATTAAACTTAAAATACATGTAACTCCAAGTTATCTTAAACAAACGAACAGTAAGAGCATAAATCAAACTAGAATAATCTCTTAACCCAACAGGAGGGATCTCTCTCCTTCAAGGCCAACAATTAACCAGCAAAAAGCAAATATCAATAACACAGATTATACCTCATAAGCACTTGACAATCACCATCCACACATGAAGAGCATTACACCATAGATCTTGCCTCCAAAGCTTATTTATTCCAAAATAGTAAATAATACAATACAATAGAAATAGCTTCTCAATCCATATCTAACTATCTTGGAAGAGGAATACTGAGCTTTATTTATAGCAAAACCAGGAAATCTAGCCCAGGGGGGGCGCAATTCCCAAGGAGAGAGAGACTACGACTGCATGTAGAGTGAATCTGATCTTGATCTGATTCTAACTGAGCCTGATATGAGTCTTACTGAGTGCAATTGTCAATCGAATAGTTGATCAGACTGACACCTCAACCTGCTAACTGAAGCATCCACCAAAACTCATCCAGATGGGCCTACACATGTGGAGGAGAGAGAGAGGGTGCAATTCCCAAGATTGCATGCAGTAATGCACTCCTTGTTTAGCCTAAATCACCTCCTTCTATCAATGGATGGTCAGATCCAGTCAATCCTAACCCGATGAGACTGATTTCAGTTAAATCAGAGCAAATCCCAATGATTTAGGATTTTGAATTTTCTCCATTATTTAATTAATTTATGAATTAAAATAATCAATATTTGATTTTTAGGGATTTTTTACTTGAGTGATGGACAAATCACTCAAAACTTAGGAAAAGTGGGTTCATGGGTTTGCATGGTGCTCTGAGCTTGAAAATGAGCACCCCCATGACTGAAACTAATTTATGATCCCATTTTTATTACAAAACCAATTTTTTCATTTAGACAATTAAAAAATAGCCTAAATTTTGGAAAAAATAAAACTTAAAAAAACTTAAAAAATTAAAAAAAATAAAACCTAGGGGGACTTAGACATGTTCATATGACTCAACCATAATGCCTAGCATGCTTATACATTGACACATAGACTCTAATAACCTCAATAGGCCTAAATGCCAAGCTAACCACCCCAACTTTGGAGGTTTTGAGTGAAAAACTTAGAAATTATCAGTAGTTTATTCAACAACCAATAATAACCAAGGGAAAAAACACCTTGGGATGATCGGATTGAAAAATAAAGTCTAAGAGGCCGAGTCTTTTACAGACACTATCATGCTAGAACATTTTATTACAACTCCCCTATGGGGTATGAACATGTGATATAGTACAACAAGCACTTCCCATAAGCAATTATGAAGGTCTTATGAAGTCTGAACAAATCATCTTTACCCAATTCACCAGGCTCACTTGATAAAAAACCACTAAGTACAACTTAGGTGGTGACAGGTGGCATGTCCTTGGAAGGCCTAGTGGCTTGATGTAGCCCTAAGACCATTTTCTAAATGGTGAGGATGTGTGACAAAACACAAAATATGAATATTCAAATATTGAAATAATTATAAACAACCCTACAATAACTTGTGATGACATTCAAATGCAAATTACAAAATAAAAACATAAAATAATTAAAATAGTTACCTTGTTGACTTTGAAGTTAACCCTCAACTTAAAATGTGGAAAAAATTAAAAAGTGTCTAAACTCTTCCACTCTCACTCCAAATATATAAAAACAAAGATGATGTAGATGACTGTAGCTCTCTAACTGAGGAAACTGAGGCCAAATTACTGAGGAAATTTTGTAGCAGCAGACTGTGATTTCGGGCAGCAGCAGACTGTGATTTCGGGTAGCAGCAGACTGTGATTTTGGGCAGCAGCAAACTAAGATTTTATTTTTATTTTTTGGGAGTACAACAACAGTTTGCTTTGTTTTTATAGCAGTAGTCTTGGCACAAATTTGTTTTGCAGCAGCCTCGTTAGGGGCTTTCTCTTAGAAGTCATTCCCTTATTAGGGACTCTTCTTAGCAGCCGAATCTTGTAAGGTATATCTACGAGCAGTTGAGATCTATTGGGGTGTTAGAAAGGCAACTAGAAGCCTCATAAAGACTGATATTTAGCCACCTACCCTACTAGGTATTTAAATTAGTCAGCAACAACCTCAAAATAGTCTGAGATTCTCAAGCTTGAAGGAAGTAAACAAGTGACATGGTGTAGGGATTTTTGACTGAGCATAGATACAGATCAAAGGTGCATGAACTATCCATAGTTCTTGTTTGAAGAAGGTATACACATCCCACTTTACACAGTCACCTACACATGAAAAGGGTCATCTACAAGGTTATACACAGTCATCTATAGAAGGTATGCATATACAGTATTAATTGAATGCACCGTAGTATATGTACAGTGTCATATTTGTTGATGATGCATATAATATGCTACTCTATGATGAACAAAGTATGATGATGGGGCATACTTGATGATGCATACCCTATGATGGTATTGCATGCTTTGATCATGAAGATACTATAAACCCGGATGATGATTATTAAGTATAAGGATGATGATAATGCATGTACATTTAAATGTGCATACAATGGCATGTATACAAAGATACATACAGTGGTTTATGAACAACTTGTATGTACAGTGAAATGAATGTACATGATATACAATGACATACAATGAATGTGCAATAAAACAGTGGTGTATTGATGTGTGAAGCAATTCCATTATATGCCTTGCAAATATGATGTTTTGATAATGATGCAAGATATAATGATGAGAGAAAACCTTTATGTGATGAGAGCATACCTATATGCAGATGATGCTACCCTATACACTTGATGCACACTTATGGTGTCATGTTTTATGGTGGTGCCTAATGATGCATGCTTGATGCACCTGCTGATAATGATGATGCTTGAGCAGTAGAAGAGTAGACTAGATGATGGGAAGATCTTTGTGATTCTATACAGTTGAATTGGCATGATCCTTGAGCAGTAGATCATATGATGAGAGTGGTTGTCGATGCTCAACAATGATGGGCAGATTGACTAGCAGATGTGTATGAGTCGATTGAAAAGAGTAATGAGCATATTGAGCAGCATATTCATGACAATCAGAGTTTGGCATCAAGATTGCAAGTGGAATATTTCACTTGAGGATTGGAATCCTCCACCCTTTCTTAGTTGGATATAAGAAAACCAATTTGGGTCATGTTACAAGAGTTGGTTCTCTTTTCAGCATTTGGTGTTTATTGTAATAGAGAATATTGTAGTCTTACATTACCATAAATAAATATCAAAATTACATATATTCTAGTGTCTCTGTTGATGTGATGATTGTGTCTCTCACACAAATTCACCCCCCTCTCAGTGTATCCATTCTGTCCAACAATTGGTATCAGATTGAGGCTTCATCACAAGACTTGCAAGCTTGAAGAATCAATGCATAAATATTTGAAGATCATAATACAAAGTCCTACAGTCAGAGACACTCTCAGGCATGGAGACATGAATTTTATCAAAGAAGTGTTGGAAGTTCCAACAGCTCAGTCAGGTGTTGGACATGCAACTATGTTGGTCACATTGTTGCATATTGTTGTACGATGAGTTTTTATAGTTGCATTGGACTTGGTTCAAAGCTCAAGACTATTGGAGTACACGAAAATAACCCATGAGAATTTTTTCATACATCTCAACAAGGAAAGCTAATGAAAATGAAGGAACAAATGTTGAAAAGGAAAAATTCCAAGAAGCAAGTATGGATGAAGAATACCGAGCAGTTATAGATAGGAGAGGTTGATCAGAGCATGGAATATGGATTCCATATGGCAAGCCAATATTAAGGTATCTCAAATACCTTATCACACCTTGATTTCATGAGGTTAGAGGATGAACTCAAAGGAGAAAGGATGGATACTCAAAGAATACAGACATGTCCTAGGGTCGTGCATGTTGCCAGGGAAGAAATGATCAATGATCGTACCTTCAGATTTAGATATGTGGCCACCCTTTTCCATTTATTCCAAAGGGGGAGAGATGAATACAAAAGGAGAGAGCATGCTCACAGGGGGGGCATGATTTGTTGTCATCAATGACAAAGGGGGAGATTGTTGATGGAATTGACATTGATTCCAACATGGACTTGCAGTGGCCCCAAAAGTAGTCATTGATTCCACCAAGTCACACTTGGAGTGCATAGGTATGGATGATCTCATTACCCTCACATATAGTGCCTTTGAGGCCATACAGAGATGGGTTGTGCTTTGAAGCACCTTCTACCTAGTTGACAAGGTCCTTATACCCGTAAGGTTGGATCTTGGATCCACCACCTTGTTGACGATGTTGAATACCTTGGTGATGATGTTTTAGACCTTGAAGATGGTGTTGAAGTCCTTGAGAATCCCTATATGGATTGAAGAAGCATTAATGACCCATTATGTTTTCATTCATGCTCTATTGGTGTCATGGTACCCCAAGAAAAGGTTTGGAAACCCCATAGGTGATGTCATGAAGGATCTTGACCCTTGGAGGTATCCTTACATGGTTGATATAGTTGAAGAATCCCACGAATCCTCTTTCTTCATGAAGAAACCATTGGACCCATATTTGATGGCTTAATGGTCCTTTTCCCCTCAAAAGTGATGATGTGGTCACTGTTGACTTGATGAAGACTTGGAACCCTTGATGAAGACCTTGATTCCTTTGTGTCATTCATTGAAAATTTCATGGAACCCTTGTATATATCATTATGATGACGATGACCTTGATGCCCTTGGTATGGTCTTGGAGCCCACTACTTACACGTTATGTGGTTAGATGGCATGATGAAGGAACCCACACACATGATGGCGCTTGGACACTTATACACGCTTATTTGCACTTGATGATGATCCTTGTACCCTTAAAGGTGGGGTGATGATGTTGTATGTGGGGAATGACACTTAATGGCTTACAAACCCTAATAAATGATGACCATGAATCCCTTGGTGGAACTCTTGCACATGAAATGCTGGCATGTCCTAGGAAGCCCTAGTGGCTTGATGTAGCCCTAAGACCATTTCTAAATGGTGAGGATGTGTGAAAAAAAAAATATGAATATTAAAATACAAAATAATTATAAGAAACCCTACAATGACTTGTGATGACATTCAAATTCAAATTACAAAATAAAAACATAAAATAATTAAAATAGTTACCTTGTTGACTTTGAATTCAACCCTCAACTTAAAATGTGGAAAAAATTAAAGAGTATATAAAATATGGCACGCTCACTCCAAATATAACAAAACAAATATGATGTAGATGAATGTAGCTTGCTAACTGAGGAAATTGAGGCCAAGTGACTGAGGAAAAATCGGAGCAGCAAACTATGATTTCAGGCAGCAACATACTGTGATTTCAGGCAGCAGCAGACTGAGATTTTATTTTTTATTTTTTTTAGTAAAACAACAGCTTGATTTGTCTTTATAGAATTATTATTGGTCCAAATATTTTTTATAGCAGCCCTGTTAGGGACTTTCTCTTAGCAATCGTGCCCTTGTTAATGACTCTTCTCAGCAGTCGAGCCCTATAAGGGATATTTACAAGTAGGATGAGCTCTGTTGGGTGTGATAAAGGAAGCCAATGGCCTCATAAAGAATAATAGCCATCCACCTAACCTACTGGGTATTTAAAGAAGTCAACAGAAGCCTCAAAATAGTCTGAGATTCTCAATCTTGAAGGAAGTAAAGAAGTGAAATGGTGTAGGTATTTTTTACTGAGCATAGATATAGACCAAAGGTGCATGAACTATCCATAGTTCTTGTTTGAAGAAGGTGTACACGTCCCACTTTACACAGACACCTACACAAGGAAAGGGTCATCTATAGTACAAGGTTATACACATTAATCTACAGAAGGTATGCATATATAGTATTAATTGAATGCATAGTAGTATATGGTGGCATATTTGTTGATGATGCATATAAGATGCTACTCTATGATGAACAATGTATGATGATGGGGCATAGTTGGTGATGCATACCCTATGTTGGTATCGCATGCTTTGATTGGGAAGATACTATAAACCTTGATGATGATGATTATGTATAAATATTATGATAATGCATGTACAGTTAAATGTGTATACAGTGGCATGTATACAAAGATACATACAGTTGTTTATGACCAGCTTGTATGTACAGTGAAATGAATGTACATGATACACAATGACATACTGTGAATGTGCAATAAAACAGTGGTGTATTGATCTGTGAATCATTTCCATTATATGCCTTGCAAAGATGATGCATTGATAATGATGCAAGATATAATGATGACAGCAGACCATGTTATGAGAGCGAACCTATATGCAGATGATGGTGACCCTATACAATTGATGCACACTTATGGTGTCATATTCTATTATGATGCCTAATGATGCATGCTTGATGTAGCTATTGATGGTGATGATTCTTGAGTAGCACAAGAGAAGATTAGATGTTGGGAAGATCTTTGTACTGATGCTATACAGTTGAATTGGCATGATCCTTGAGAAGTAGAGTAGATGATGAGAGTAGTTTTCAATGAGTGATGATGAGCAGAGAGTGACCACCATATGTGGATGAGCATATTGATAAGAGTGATGAGCAGATTGAGCAATAGATTGATGAAAATTAGAGATTGGCATAAATATTGCAAGTGGAATCTTGCACTTGAATTGGACTCCTCAACCCTTTCTTAGTTGGAGCTAAGAAAACTAGGCTAGGTCTTCTTGCAAGAGTTGGTGCTCTTTTCATCAATTGTTGTTGATTGTAATCAAGAAGATTGTAGTCTTCCATTACCATAAATAAAGATCAAAATTGTGTATATTATTGTGTCTCTATTGATGTGATGATTGTGCTTACTGACGCATATGATAATAATATAATATTGGATATGCTCTAATTGATTAATTGAAGGTAAAAAGTTTAAACTGCTCTCACACTGATTCACTCCCCCTCTCAGTGTGGCCATTATGTCCAACAATGTTCCTAGGATGATCTACATTGGTTGGAAGACATAGGATTTCTAAGGGATGTGATGAAGGCACCTGAGCTTCTCTCCACATGAGATGATGAGATGATATGGATACGATGAGATGATAGTAGGATATGTAGGTGTGTGATCCTAGATTGTACCTACTTAATGGCTTTCTCATAGAGATGATGAAGTCCTGGATGGGAGATAGGCCTACATCCAGCATGAAAAAGGGTTGGCTCTGTAGAACTTCTCATGTTGTGTAGATTTGAGAGATGTCACTAGTTAATGGTCAGCAAGATGAGATTTACTCTAACGATGATGACGATATCTAGTGATGATGATCTCTAGTGATGATTATGTCTAGCGATAATGATGATGTCTAGAAATAATGATGATGTCCATAGATTATGTGCAGTAGTGATGATGATTGTGTCGAAAGAATACCTTCCTTGTTAAGAGGGAGTGTTGTTGTAAATATAACTTCAGAAGATAATCTTATTATATTTTTGTTAAATTATTATTATTATTGTACCTTCTTTTGAATATGTTTTTCCTATGATCGGACATGTCTTTGATATACTTTCTATGTGATAATATCAAGGTAAAACATCAGTTGTAATTCAGGGAAATAGTCCCCAAAAGAATAACTATAAAATGTATGTTTGAGTCTCCCTAGGATAAGTCGGCTTGTTGAAGCCGCAGTTGTGTATATGGTTGAAAAGGTATCTAAGACTTACAACAGAGGGGGAAAACCCAGGTTGAAGGGATTCGAAAGGTCCTGCGCAAGGACAACCCTATCCCCAGCCTGTTTGATGTAGTAATCTCACACGAATATTGCTGACCTCCGCTGGCTCTTATTTATTTGATCCTTAAAGGATCTGTTTCCCAAATCGGAAAATCGGATGGGTGATGAAAATAAAATAAACTCAAACCTAACTATAAAGGAAAATATTATCTAAATATAAGCTACTCAAAAGGATGTTGGATTGATTTACATATCAACCTGAGGTGTTAGACAAACAAAGTATTTTCATCAAATTAAAAGAAATGTAAATGAGACTATTAGCTTATCACTTAACTCACATTCAATTAATAAAAATCAATTGACAGCATCTTAAGATTGTATTATTCAAAGTTGACCTGCATGTATGCATGTTAATTGAAAAACCAACATGTTTGTTATCTTTCTAACTTCACTGTTGAATCATTTGCAGAAATAGATAAATATTTTTAAAAGAAGAAATTCTTTAAAATTTAACTATGCATAAATCAGTAACAGAGAGAAATCAAAGTTATAAATAAATGCATTTATTAATTGCAAAGAACTAACAACAATGTTGATCCATCTGAAACATGAAAAATCCTGATCTGTTAAAGAAATTTAATCAAACCAATAACAAGAGATGTGAAATAATATCAATATTGTATTGAATCAAGATTTTAAAGAAATTACATAAACCTCAATTACACAGAGGTATCTTCAGTCTCTTTTCCAAATATTTCCCCCTACAAAAGTCCCCTAATACATCTGAAGTCTACCCCTTAAATAATTATTACAAAAGAATCAATTCCCTTCAAAATGGGATCAAAAAACCCAAACAAAGCTAATACCCAAGAAAATCTCTCCATATTTTCTAGATCTCCAACAGCTCATCTAAGTTAGGATAGTTAGCAGATTCAAGGCCAAGTTGGGCATCACATTTGTGATCTTCTATTTCATTATTCGCTAACTTATGCCAAATACGAATGTAGATATGGATATTCCCTTCAATAGCAAATGGTTGTTTTATTAACTGATCCACATCATCAATAGTGATATGACCAAACCCTTGGATATTCTCTTCTGCTTCATCTCGCATTTGTTCAACATGTTCAATCATGAGTTTTGGAGGGCATGCATTCTCAATGAGACCCATTATAGGAAAACACAAAGTATCCATTAAATTGTCAACAACATACCACCTCCTTCCACAGATATCATGCACCTTCTTAATAGCTTCACCAATTGTTTCATTCAAATCTTCCCAAGCCCGTAAAATAGTTTTGGCCTTCTTCAGCCGAAAACTACTAAGAATAGTGATGTTTTCTGGCCTATCTTTCATGTATCTTTGCCAATCTACAACTTCATCATATGCTTTGGAAGCTTTCTCCCTTCTATCTACCTGATCTTCAAGAGTAATAGACATCTTATCAAAAGCAAGATGAGTCTCAAAAATACTATCAAGAGTCTTAAACAATTCACTAACTAACCCATAATGCTCTTGATTAGTATTGAGAGCTAATTCCTTGAATTCTTCTTGTGAGAAATTAGAGAATGAAGATGAAGCTGCACTTACAGTTGCATCTTCACATTGCCTCTCAAGCAAGGCTATTCTCTGCACAGAGACAGCATTTGCAGTATTCTCACTTAGCAGCTCATCTTGAAGAGAAGTATTCTTCACCTGTATCTCATTACACTTGTCTTCAGATATCTTCATTAAATCAACAACATGAGCCTCATGTTCCTTTCTGGTCTAATCCAGTTCTTCCTTTAGTTTGGTTATTTCTTCTTTTTTCTTGTCAAATGCCCTGTTCAAAGAATTAATAGCATGGAGGTTTGCACCTGTGAAAGCTCCCAAAAAAGAAGCATTACCTACAACATCCACCTATGGGTCACCAGACTGTTGAGTCCACACTACCTGATTAGAGAGAGATGTATCTACATCACCTTGATCTCTGCTTCTTTTCTTACCTTTTCTAACTACTGCCTTATTATACTTACTATAGTGATAATCTCCAAGAGATATCACAATATATTCATTAAACTCATCTTTTACCTCATCAATGCAAGAAGTGTCAATTCTTGTGGACACCAAAGGAGAAGTCTAATTGATAGTAGGAGAAGGCATAGGCATGGTGATGTGAGTAGTGAGTAAAGGAGGACAACTACTTTGGCCAGCATCTGATTTAGAAGATGAAGGGATGATTAGAATAGAGGTTTCAGGGGATGAACCATGAATGGTATCAGCTGGTAGTGATGATGAAAGTATTGAAACCTTTTCAAGAACAGATGATGTTGACAGAGAAAAAGAAGGAATGTGCAATGGAATCATTAGAGAAAATTTTGGGTCTACAATGGACCTTATAAAAAAACGCACCAACAATAAATTTTGCGAGTTGGATTTCCAAANAATGGTTGAATTGACATATTTGTCATAAAAGAAAACTACTTTTTTGTTCGTATTTTTGACATATCTCCCTGTGTTTTTACTCAAATTTCAAGTGGGAGAGATCCTTGGATGTGGATTTAATTCTGCATCCAACAAATATAAACACTGCATACTTTTGACGAACTCTGCTACCCCAAAAACAAGAAATACCTAAAAAAACGTGATGATGATGTCATCATCATGTTTTTGGGGTAGCGGGGTCCATCAAAAGTATGCAGTGTGGGTACTCATTGGATGTGGAGTTAAATTTTGCATCCAACGATCTCTCTCACTCAGAATTTGAGTAAAAACACAGGGAGATATGTCGAAAATATGAACACAAAAAGTAGTTTTTTTCATTATTCCTCCAAAATTAATAACTATTATTTTCTTATTTTAACTATTATTTTATTATTTTATTATTTTCCTTAGGAGGCCCATTTTAGACCCCAAATTTCCTCTAATGCTTAGGAGCTTGAAATGCAGTAGATTGTGTCATAGGTGGGTGTACAGAGATAGGGGTGATAGAAGTAGGTAACCATGTCGAATCATGATAGAGCTGGGATAATGGAGGTGATAAAGTTGATCCAACAGGAAAAGTAGATAGGGTTTGAATAGATGAGAGCAGTAGCACTAAGGAAAAAGGATAGGACCCAAAAGTGGGTTGTGTGTTTTCGGGAACAGAGGAAGATTTTCTGTTACTACCACTGAATAAATCCAGAAATTCCTGCAAGTTTTTACCATTATCAAATTCTTCAGTGATAGGCATAGGACAAGTTCCTCCTTATTCAACATCAGAATTGATCAAGTCTATGGTATGAGCTGGAGAGGAGGAAACCTGAATTTTTAGACCTATAAGTGGCTTAAGCTTAGGCATCACCAGATCATCACATGCTGAAGTGATTGTAGCATTTACCTATTTATTATAAATAACCTGAGTAGCTGCAATTTCCTGAGTATCGAGCACAGAATTCATCTTTGTCAGCTTTTGTTTAAACTATTGAGAAGTATGTATCAAGGTTTTGACATGCTTAGTAATATATGCATGTGGGATATCCTCCATAGGACCTTTACCTTTATCCATAGCTGATCTAGTTGTCACTAAAGAATATTTAGTTGCTTGAGCCTCCTTCTCTTCCTTGTCTTTTCTCATTTTATCCTAAATGTGTCGTTCCATTGCTCTGTAATCCTGGACCATGTCTCTGATTTCCTTCTAGTAGCACAATATTTGACTTTGTTCCTCTTTGCTCTTGGCTCTGGGTAAAACTTCAGAAAAAGTATCGACTCCTTGGTAAATAGAGTCATCTGGTACTTCTTCATGAGTATAACCTGTTTTGAATGATTTTTCCTGAGATGAGCATCAACCCGCCCCTTGGGGTCATGTTTCTTTTTGCTAGCAAAACCCAATTTCAGAGAAACTATCTGGTCACTAAACTCTGCAGCCCAGGTCGAAGTTGGTATGCTCAGTGGTCCAAGGGTTTGAGGGAACTTAGGCCAAACTCTTCTTTTTAGTCCACTGAGCTTCTTGTAAACTCCTTCAGTCACTATCTGGAATGATATCTCCTCAATAACCAACCTGTCAGGTACAACTTTGGGTAACATATGGGTGGTATTGCTGCCCTAGAATCTGATCTATACAAATGATTCTCCAATGTACCAATATCCCATGGTAGCAATAAGTTTTTTGGCTTCAGGAGAGAAGGCTGGAGCTTCCTTGGCTAAGTTAGAAAACAAAGAAACCATGACAAATGACATAGGGGCCACAAAAATGATTAAAGGACTTCAAGCAATTACCTTTGTATGTGTAATTGGGCTCTCGTGTTTTAAATAACATGGGATCTGTTGTACCTACAGCAAATGGCGACTGGCTGGGAAGAAGCAATTATCTCTATCAAACAAAAAACTCTTTTCCATAGAAAAACGTTGTCAGTAAACAAATGATTATCCTAAGATCACAAAAATTGTTTATATAAAAAAGCAACCAGTAAAAGAATTATCAAAAAAGTGACTCATACATTCCCATCCATGGTCAACTTTAGGAGTGATGTAACTTAGATTCAGAAAGAATGAAGGGTGAGGGTCTCTTGCCTTCAAGAAGGAACATGCATATAGTTTAGGTTGGTGACCTAGGACCAGGCCCTAACAATTTTGGATCTTCACAAGTAGGTCATCAAGATTATTTTATTCTCCTTTCTGATTTTTTTTTTTTTTAGAAATGAAGTATGAGAACCATATTGACATAAGACCACTGCCCTAGATTTTGGAAATCAGTGCCATTCACAGACCTGATCTGGAAACTGAACAAGATGGACTGGTAAAGAGACCTCTTGTATTCCAACTTCAATACTGAAAGCAACTATCATGGCCTAGGAATCATCTAACGATAATTTCAGTCCAAAATCAAGTTCATGATTATAGGAAGGTTGGATTTTCATAAGACCCCCTTGTCTTAATGTACAATAATTGCCTCTAAGGAAGAAAAAGTACTTTATTTTTATATGGATTGCAAGACACTATCATGGCTTGGTATCCACATAGTGATAGTGCTACTCACTAGTGCTTCGTAAATCGTGAATGAACCGACCTATGATACGATCTTCCATCTTCCAGATGAACTAAAATACATCCCCCCACATTATATGGTGAAGATGTCACTCCACCAAGAACTTATGAACCTAATGGGATAGCTCATGTTGAGACCCCCCATCCCGCAATCCATAACAATAAAATTATTTTTCTGCATGACCATGATCAAATCCAAAATGGGTAAGGCTATCCAAGATATAAGGATATGTTGAAGTGCACTAACGAGACCTAAGACAATAAAGACCCCTTCTTTCATGACCTTCATCACATGAGTAAGGAATATGTGGTATATTGACCAGGGTGAGATTGTAGTAATTCGAAATCCTGCAATTATTGGTTGGAATTCATACATAAAATGGATCCTAAAAGGTTGGAAACTGACACATTTTTATTTAAAGGTTCAGAGCTATGAATATTGAGAAAAGTTGATTACCCATCATTACCAAATGTGCAGAGATCATTAAAAGCCTACTAATATCAAGAAAATACTCAAAATAATAAAAACAGAAAAATAACACACCAAACCTATGTACAAGATTCATGAAACTTCTCAGACAAAATACTTCTTAAGCAGGAAAAAATTCATTGGGTAGGTGTCAATGACTCCCGTAACGTCCCTGACCCTCTGACCGGTGAAGAGGATGCTACCAAACCATTATCTATTTGGGAAACTAGCCCCATGAACATGTGCATACATAAAACTGAAATAAAATGCTTGGAAGTAAAAACATGCAGAGATGCATAATTGTTTAACATACAGCGGAAGCAATCCATACATTCAAGCATTCGACGTGTTCATCGTAATCCATTAAACAGTAAGTATAATTGCAGAGATGAAATAGACAAGAATACTTATCTTGTGAAGAATTCATCCCGCAACCAGCTATGTCACTGTAACGTTCCACCCAATTGTAGGCCAGTGTGCTCCTTAGTCTCTCAGTAACACTACCACCCCCGAGCTGGGCATGATTCCCCAAGGAATAAGGAACAAGCAGGATTACACATAGACAAGGATACACAAATCATTCAAGCCAACACAGTTGGGTTTATCAGGCCATCAAGGAGCTAGGAAAAGCTTATTGCTAAGGTGGTGAGCTCATTGAAGAGCTAAGGACACCTACACCCGAACTAGCCTGACTTCTAGGACACCCACACACACCCAACACAAGGAAATCAATCCCTTCTCTGCTACACAGTCCCTCAGGCCTTGAATTCCATTCCAGTGCTATTCAAGGGTTGTGGAGAAGAAAGCCAGCCCTCTAGCTCTATCTGTGTGGCTCCAAAACACACCAGGTTTATCAAGCAAACCAAGCCTTCATCCCCACTCCAACATAGTCTACAGACCAACCACTGCATACACGTAGAAAAACAAGCAATTCACAACTTGGACGGGGAAATCTGATTCATGCATCGTTCTTGGCCCTATCATGGCCAAAACAACCCAATAAGAATCCACAGCAGCCCAAAAATGAAAAAGAACCCACATCAAACCACAAATCATGGGAAAAACAATAGCCCCAACCTCAACCCTGAAGAAACGGGAAATACACAGCCCAAAAATTGGAGAGGAGATCCAACTGTCAACCTAGATAGGGGGACATATACACAGACCACAAAGTCGGTATGCAAAACACACACACAGTAGAAATATTGCCCCTAAGGATGCTCTTCTAGCTCACTACGTGAGGAAACAATGAAGAATCCCAACCTATGTGTGAGGAGACGAGAGAACGACTGCCTCCGCGTGACGATTGACTAGAATGGAAGAATAATGGCGTCCTTTGCCTCCCTTCCCACGTGAAGTGAAAGATTCTGCTGGTGGAGTGTGCATGTGGGAAAGGACTGACAGTCCTGCCACACACCACTGGCCATCAATAACTTCCCCCAACTAACAAAAGAAGTTTTAATGTGGTATTTGACTGAGTGAGACAAGGGAAAGGTGACTAAGACAAAAAGGGTGGGTGAAAACTAAATGGGTTTAACAGCTGACACATGGATTTTCCCCATTGGCCCAAAATTCAATAATTCCCTCTCCTTATCCTTAGGAAAATCATGCCCTTTTCATCGTGGTTTCATTGACATAGCTGGCTGGGGTTCATTTAAATTAAGATGCATATTTACATAATGCCAAAACTATAATGTGTCAGATATCACGATATACCATTAGCAACAATTTTAATCGCCGAAACATAAAACAACCAAATCGATGGTGGGGATTTTTCCTTAGCTCCACACCATGATTAATTACAATATATACATCATATACATTTAAGGAAAATGGGGTCAAAACCAGGGTGTTACAACTCCCTCCATTGTCTATAACCGAACAGTGCTAGGACCAATTTTTTATGTAATAATAAAAGGTCCCGACCAAAGGCGTTGGAATTTGGTATACTCCTTGTTGTATTTGTGCTTCTTGTCCCAACTTAATACTAAATCCCCAACTGAAAAATTCATGTCAGAGGAGGACTTCTCATCGAACCATTTTTTTACCAACTATTGATGTTGATAGAATTTGTTCTTGGCTTTTTCCCTATCTTCCTCTAACTTGAGTAGAGTGTCAATATTCTACTGTAGTGGGGATGAATTGTCCTCTTGGATAGATTGGGCTAACTGTAATGAAGGTATGGTGAGATTAGCTGGTAGGATGGCTTCCTTTCCATAGAATAGATAGTAAGGGGAGCTACCAATGGCTACCTTTGGGGTGATTCGGTCTGCCCAAAGAGCATTGTAGAGATGGGTATGTCAATTCTTGTGATGTGAGGCCACTCTCTTTTTCAAGATGTTTATCAGGTTTTTGTTGGAGGATTCTACAAGTCCATTTCCCTGAGGGTAGTAGTTGGCATAAAATTTAATCTTGATCCCCTTTTCAAGGGCATAGCTAGTTAGGTCAATAGATGTGAAGTATGACGCATTAAAAAAAACTAGATACTCAGGAGTGCTGAACCTAGTGACTATATGGTTTTCAAGAAACGAAATCACTTGGTTCATATTACACAGTCTAAGAGGGACTGCTTCAAACCACTTGGTGAAATAATCAGTGGCTGTCAAAATGTATTTGTGCCGTAAAGAAGACATAGGTTTTATAGGTCCGATGAAATCCAATCCCCATTGCTGAAATGGGAACTAGACTGCTATTGGCTGCAAAGGGAAGGAAAGTTTTTTGGATTTTCCAGCACACTTCTGAAAAGACTCACATTTTCTAACATAGGCATGAGCGTCTCTGAATAAGGTAGGCCAATAGTACCCTGCCTAAATTATTTTGTGAGCTGTCGTATCCCCTGAGAAATGCTCGCCAGTAGGTCCTGCATGAAATTGAAAAAGGAAATCATTAGCCTGATCTTTTTCTAGACATCTAAGAAAAACTTCATCATAATTTTTTATAAATATAACATTATCAATAAGTTGATAAGGAGCTGAATTCAACCTTAATGCTCTACATTTTTTAGGATCAAGGGTTTCAGGGGAAAACCCGTTATGGAGAAAAAACTTGATGTGGTCATGCCATTCAGATGGTGTTGTCTCGATTGCATTTACAGAACCTATAGGTATAGCTTCTTCCTGCTCCCAATTGGTTTCTTGAACATCAGGATCATTTTATTGAGAAGAAAGTAAACACAAACCTAGTCTCTTAACTATTTCCATAGGCTTGATCTCCAGATCATATTCCTACAGCGTCATCATCTAGTGAGCTCTTTTCTCACCCAACTCCTTCTAGACAAGGACATTTTGAATGGCCACGTCTGGGACAATCACCTTAGTCCTCGATTCAACAGATACCGCATGTAATGTTTTACCGATTTATATGCCACGTAGTGTTATATTTTTTATCATTTAAGCTAGCATTATCTTAGGATCTTTAACTGAGAGAATAACATGCATAGAAATAAACACAAGAGACAAGAGACACAAATAATTTTCCTCGGGGAAACCATAAAGGAGAAAACCCCGCAACTTCCTCAGAGATAGAATGAGCACTAATGGCAGCAGTAAAACCCAAAAACAGAAAAGATGATCTCTACAGCTTCTTTCTCTCTCTCACTTGAGATAACTACTTCTCTCTCACTCATGTGCCCCAATGAGTGAGTGTGTGTGTGATAAATAGAGAGGCTCACTCTCTATTTATATTCTTTCGTTCACTTAATGTCCACTTTAACATGTCGGCCCCACTTAACAATTACTTACTAGAGCCGACATCTCTAGGAGACTCTAATAAGCCTAGTGCCCCACAACTGTGGGGACTTTGCCCTCCGATCAACAAGGAGGGTTAACCCTGACACAATTGTGCGAACTATTGCCCCGACTTACAATGGAGGGTTAACCTCAATGGATTTACATGACTTGTTTACATTATTGAATCTCCCGATCGGAACATCGAGACATAACATTACTCAATTACATTATAGATACTTCTCGGAATAAACATCGGGGTACAATACATAAGATATACAAGTGAATACATTCCGAAGTTACAAATAAATCAACACTCCCTCTTAACTAGGAAGATATTCTTTCAACGCAATTTATCAGCACAAGTCTTCTTCTCTGTATCATCTGGATCATCATCAAGTCATCTTCGTGTTCAATTCATCTTCATCTTCAAGTCGTCTTCATTGTCAAGTCATCTTCAACGTCAAGTCATATTCATTGTCAAGTCATCTTCATCGAGTGTGGATCATCATTAGATCTAAATCATCACTGGATCATCATCAAGTCTAGATCATCACTTGATCTAGATTGTCACTGCTGGATCATCATCAAGTCTGGATCATCACTTGATCTGGATCATAACTGCTGGATCATCATCAAGTCTGGATCATCACTTGATCTAGATCATCACTGATGGATCATCATCAAGTCTGGATCATCACTTGATCTAGATCATCACTGTTGGATCATCATCAAGGTCTGTATCATCATTTGATCTAGATTATCACTGCTAGATCATCATCAAGTCTATATCATCACTTGATCTAGATCATCATCAAAGCTGGATCATCATTGAATCATCATCATCATTACTGCTTCTGTTATCTTAATCAAATGGTGTTATCTCTTCATTCTTCTCGTCACGGGAAGTTCTACAGAGCTAGCCCTTTTTCATCCTGGTTGTAGGCCTAGCCTTCATTTAGGTCTTCAGCACTTATATCTAACCCTAAGTAAGAATGGCCCTCCCATCTCTTACATATGACCTCATCTTGTTATAAAGGCACACCCAGCACTCACATCTGACCTCATCTTGTCTGAATGGCCCAACACTCACATCTGACCATGTGTAAACACATCACGCCAGAATGGCTCGGTACTTATATCTGACCATGTGAAAACACACCACATCAGAAGGGCTCTGCACTTACATCTGACCATGTTCGAAAACACCGCATTGAAAGGGATCAGCACTTACATTCGACCATGTTTGAAAACACCGCATTGGAAGGACTCTACACTTACATCCGACCATGTTCAAAAACACCGTATCGGAAGGGCTCTCAATCCCAGACTGAGGATTCCTGGTAACTGACCAGGTGCCTCCATTCTCCTAGAGAATGGTATCAGCGCTTATATATGATCAAGTGGGAACACATCCCTCAATCACATCAAAATGGCCATGCACTCATATCTGATCATGTGAGACTACATCCCTTAGTCATATCAGAATGGCCCTCAGTCTAAGACTGAGTATTCCTGGTAACTGAGTAGGTGCCTCCATTCCAAGAATGGAATTCAGCACTTATATCTGATCATGTAGGAACCAATCCTACAGTCACATCAGAATGGCTCAGCACTCACATCTAACATGGAAGGAATCAATCCTCTCACCATGACAGGATGGCTTAGCCCTTACATCTGACCATGGAAGGAACCTACTCCTCTCACCATGTCAGAATGGATCTAGGTCTCATCATTTCCCCTTGGAGGGAACCTCGATCTGGAGAACACCAAGCTTCTCCCTAAAGTATTCAAACTTCACTTTGGCCAATGGCTTCATCAACACATCAACTATATATTCATCCATCGCAACATACTGGAGCTTCACTACTCCTCTCTGCACCATATCTTTGATATAGTGATACTTGATCTCATACTGAAGTAGCACCTCGAAGTGCTCTTCCTATCAATGGCACTTCCTACCCAATATGAATCCACATAACCCTCCAAGTTAATATTCTGATTTGCCTCATACTTGAGCCCATAATCAACTATACCCTTCCGATACCTCACTACATGCTTTGCAACCATCATGTGAACATGTCTCATTGTGTTCATAGCAAAGCAAATATATGGTCTTGTATTTGTCAGGTAAATCATCTGATGATACATCGTGGCATCAACCAACTCTGATGAAGCAACACTCAATAGCTTCAGGTTCAATGCCATAGGTGTGGTCATGGCCTTGCAGTCCATCATCCTGAACCTCTTCGAGATATCTACTGCATACTTCCCTTGTCCACACCTCCATGCCTAGAATGTAGTGCATCATCCCCAAGTCCTTTATCTCGAACTTGGCAGCAAGTCTTGTTCTTGCAAATTTAATGAGTTCCTCTTTTCTTTCAGGAGCAAGTCATCGACATATAAAAGGAGCATCACTGGTATTTTTCCTTCAACCTTGAAGCAAAGGTTGGAACCCTCTTTACTCTCAATAAAGCCTATAGCCATCAGTAATTTGTCCATATTGTCGTACCATGTCAAACCTCAGGATCTTCTGCAGTCACTCTCTTTGAAGCGAAGCATCATTCTCCCTCTATCTTTCATACTCTATCCACTGAAACATTTTGTACTAGAGTGACAAGTAGCTTCCTCTACTACTAATATTCTATGTATCCATCTAGGGTCACTGGATACCAAGTTCCTCTATCTTGAACCTTTTCAAAAGTTCTTCTCACACCCATCTATGAGCTTGTCATCCTCTATAGGCTTTCATCTTCAACCTTGTAGCAAAGGTTAATATCTTCATCAATCTCCTCATGTATGTGTTATCCCATGGGTGTCTTCTGAGCTCATACAAGGCATTCTTTCATTTGCACACATGATTATGCTTGTCATGTGTCTCAACTCCCACTGGCTACAAATTTCTCTTCATAGGCTATGCCTTCTTTTCATGAGAAGCCTCGTGCTATGAATCTTGCCTTGTATCCCATGATATTTCCATCTAATGCATGATGGAACTACGAAATTCCCTTCATGTATTGATACTGCATCCTAGACATCATTATTCTTGAGCTGGTCTTCCCTTTCTTCTTGGTTACTTCTTCATAGCTAGAAGGTTCCGTATTAATTATGGTGTTGCATTCATCATATTATTCTTTACCTGTCGTCACTTGTTCTTCGGAACAAGTCTCGTCCTTCTTTTCTTGTAGGTGATTATGTACGCAATCTTTCCTACAAGTCAAATGCATTAGTTGTATGGTTAGAAACTTTTCATAAGGTATATTCATAATGAAAAATTCTTTTGCATCAAGATATATGATTATGCAACTATTTTAGCCAATACAACATTCATCCATATCTCACAAAAACTTTTCTAGATGCCTTCCATCTCTACCAGGAAAACATTGAGATTGTGCACTAATCCAATATGTCAGCAAAGAGGTTTCATTCTAGATAAGTAGCAATGGAGAGTTGTATAGCACCATGAGATACTTACCCATCACATGCATATTAGTAGTATACTTTCATTAATGCAGACATTCTATCATGCATAATACATCAACTGAATATAAACAAATGCATAACAAAAACAATATCATGAAATGACAATTGAATACTTATCTTTATTTGTTTCGTGGGTAGACTCGTTCTTGATCCTTCAGCTTCATCATATTCTTCATTCATGAATTCATCATTTCTTATCCAAATGCTCAAGATGGATAAGAGTTTCTTCAAGAATTGAGTCCTTCATATTCCTCATCACTTGAGGGATCTTCTTTGGATGGTGAGAGCTTGATCTTTAGTTGCTCCCATATTCTCTTCTCTTATTATGAGTCGAGCTTCTTCTTCTTCCTAGAGTTTGCTGAAAGTAATCACTTCCTTCTGGCACACACTCCTCGAATGAATGAATCCCATGGTCCTGGAAGTCCATTCAAGGTAACTTCTGCATTCTCCACTTCTTCTTCTATTGCTACAAGTTGTTCTTTTATTTGAGAGACCCTCATAAAGTATGATTGTATGGTCTCTGCATTATGGATGTTCACATTCTTCAGCTGTTTTCTCAAAGTCATGTTCTGATTTATGTTCTTCCCTCCAAATAGCTTGGTCAAGGAATCAAACATATTTGGTGTCTTTAGGGAAGACACTTGTGGTACAAGTTGATCCGTGATTGAATCAGAAATTATCTTCTTGGCCTTGACCAAGTTCTTCTTATGTAAGGCTTTGAGCCTCATCTCCCTCTGGAACTGGAACCTCTCTACTTATTTAGGTTTCCAATTCATTTTCTTCATAAAGATCATATACTTCCATTCTTGGAATTTTTCAACTTCACCAATATTATCATCAAGCTGATGTGATAGATCACTTTGAAGTGAGAACCTCAAATGAAAATAGCAAAAGATTAGATCTTGTCGATTTGAGGTGTCTGTCCTGGTTTCGGAGCTGCCTGATCTAGGGTTTGTCAGAGAAACCCTAATTTTCAAAACTTGGAATCTTTTAGATATGATTGTATAGAAATAGAGATCTCTTCAAGGTGAGCTTTCCAATGTACTCATTTTCTGAAAATGGTGGAGGGAAGCTCCTGGAACAGGAAGCCCTAGTTTACCAATTTCTTCTGCAGAAATTCCTCATACTATTTCTACGGTATATCTAAAATTACTACTCCTATGTGTCTAAAACTTATCATTAAATTATACTCTCCTGTCCCTGTTCCAACACCATAGGTTTCATAAGAATTGGTTTCACCAATTGGGACTTATGAGCGTTTTCCCAAGGTGACCTGTTTCAGGAATGTTCAACATAGCAAAGTTGTACAGACTTCCATGTGTCACTGTTCCATCTTCTGGGTCTGAAACTTGGACCATAGGAAGAAAATTGTGTGTCCTCTCTGGAACATCTTCATAAATTTCATTTGGACCTTCCTAGACCGAGATATAGCAATTCTCCCCAAGTGTCATGTTTGGGGATGAATCCTGAAAGAGGATGGAACCCTAACATGGAGGGATCATATCTCCTAGAATATAGGAAATCTGAGGCTGAATTTTGGATACAGTGTAAATCAGGATTTTATATTCGGCATGTGAAATTTTTCACTCCTAATCCTTCTCCAATATTGATATATAGCGAATATACCAAAACTTATCAGTTTTAGTATTTTAGGGTTTTTCCAGCCCGGGTCAAACTAGGGTTTGACTTTCCTGGGGTTTCACCCAACCAAAAATATTGACCCAGGTCTTTAAACTTATATTTTGATGAGGATATAAATCCTATTCTAGGCTCACTCAAAAATTCCTCTTCTAGAAGAAGCCCTAATTTCCCACACCAAAAGCTGAAAATGCTCGGCATCGAATTATGCTTTGACAGAAGGATGCACCCTTCAATGGAGAGTCAGCCTAGCATACTTTTGCTGATGGATTGTAGAGAGAGACCCAAAAAATAAGAAGCCCTAGCTTCTAAAGCTGCACAATGTCTTCTTCTCAGGTTAGCTCTGATACCATGCTAGATTTTTTATCATTTAATCTAGCATTATCTTAGGATCTTTAACTGAGAGAATAACATGCACAGCAATAAACACAAGAGACAAGAGACACAAAGAATTTTCCTCAGGGAAACCATAAAGGAGAAAACCCCACAAATTCCTCAGATATACAATGAGCACCAATGGCAGCAGTAAAACCCAAAAACAGAAAAGATGATCTCCACATTTTCTTTCTCTCTCTCACTTGAGAGAACTACTTCTCTCTCACTCATGCACCCCAATGAGTGTGTGTGTGATAAATAGAGAGGCTCACTCTCTATTTATATTATTTTTTCACTTAATTTCCACTTTAACATGTCATCCCCACTTAACAATTACTTACTAGAGTCGACATCTCTAGGAGAGTCTAATAACCCTAGTGCCCCACAACTGTGGGGACTTTGCCCTCCGATCAACAAGGAGGGTTAACCTTGACACAATGGTGGGGACTATTTCCCTGACTTACAATGGAGGGTTAACATCAATGAATTTACATGACTTGTTTACATTATTTAATCTCTCTATCGAAACATCGGGGCATGGCATGACTCAACGACATTATAGATACTTCCTGGAATAAACATTGCGGTACAATACATAAGATATACAAGTCAATACATTCTGAAGTTACAAATATATCAACACGTAGGCCTGTTTGTCAACTTGGGAATAGTTGCATTCAGCTCCTTTAAATGTCGATCTCATGAAGGAAATGGGGATCTCAATGTCCTCATGATTCTTGTGTGTGAGGACAGATACATACGAAAAATCATTAGCAAAGGTAAAAGTATAAAATCTTTGCTGAAATCTAGAGACAGAAGAGCAGGTGCTTCTACTATGGTTCTTCTTATTTCAACAAAGGAACTTCTCTGTTCTTCAGACCACTTAAATGGTACATCTTTTTTAACTAAATGTTACAAGGGTTTAACAACTTGGTAAAAATTTGGTACAAATCTACGGACGAAATTGAACTTACCCAAGAAAGACTGCATTGCTTTTCTAGAATTAGGGAGGCTGATCTTGGAGATTGCTTCTATGCATTATGGGTCAATGATCATACCTTCCTTGGAAATGATGAAACCTAACAACTTACCTTCTGTCACTGTGAAGATAGACTTTTTGGGATTGAGGGAAATCCCATATTTTATGTATCTTTCGAATACATGTTTCAAGGAAGACAAATGATCGTGTCATTTTTTAGAACAAATAGTTACATCATCTAGATATACAATGATAGAAGTATGAATTAAGTCCCTGAAAGCTATGTCCATAGCTCTCTGAAACGTGGCCCCCACATTTATCATCCCAAACAGTATCCTCCTGTAGGCAAATTTTCCCCAGGGGGGTCGAAAATCTATTTTAAGTTGGTCGTCAGGGGAAACCAATACTTGGTTGTACCCTGGAAAATTGTCAAGTAGTGAGAACATTTTAGATCTATATACCTTCTGCAGAATCTGCTCCATGGGAGGAACACGATAATTGTCCTTTTCTGAGACCCTGTTCAAGTTCCTGAAGTCCACGCAGAGTCTAATTTCTCCATTCTTCTCCTAAACGGGTACTAAGTTGGTGACCCACTACATGTGTCTAACTGAGAATATGATCCTTGCCGCTAGTAGCTTATCGAGGTCTTTCTTGACAAAAGGCTCTAAACTAGGATGCATCTTCCTCGGTTTTTGTTGGTATGGTTTCACCTTAGGTTTCATCGGGATGTTGTGGTGCATGATGCTGGTGTCGAAAGTCCTAAGTTCATTATACATCCAGGAAAATACGTCTTTGAATTCCTTGCATAGTTTGATAAAGCTTTTTTTTCATCATGGGAACAATGAACTCCAAGATTGATAAAACGAGGGTCTTGTTCCATTCCCATATTGACAGCTGTATAATTGAGGTTTGAGCTCTGGGTTTTGCAGTTGGTGGTTTGTCTAAATTTATCTTGTAAATCGTAAAAAATTTCTAAGCTGATAACAGACTTGGGAATGATATTGGAAGGGTCATACACCGTTTGTTTCATAAATGGTTTCCTATCAACTTTGATTTTGTTAGGCTATCTGTTTAGGTGTGACCATAAGTGAGACCAATCAGTGGAAAAATAACCTTTCATTTTTTCCAACCAATATCGACTTAACCACATACCGTAAGTATCTGGAATTTCTACGATTACAATGTCAATGGTCTGATGAATTCTGGGATCTGCAAACAATCTACGTAGAACATTCTTCAGTCTTCCTACAACTTTAACCTTAGACCTGTCCAATTGGACAATTTGGATAAGACAAGTTTCCCATGTAGCATTCAACTTTTTGGAGACAGAAAGAGGCATCACATTAGAAGAGGCCTCTGAATCAACCATGCAATTATGTACATTCCTATTGAATATTTCAAAAGTGAGTAAGAAGGGTGGGGTTCCCTTGCTTCCAAGCTTCTGATTGTTTGATTGAGGGGAAGAGTCAAGATTATTATTCTGAGTTTCCCTAGGTTGTTTTATTATCATGCTTTTGGCTAGGCAACATTAGAGGAAATTTGAGGTCTAAAATGGGCCTCCTAAGGAAAATAATAAAATAATAGTGAAAATAATAAAATAATAGTTATTAATTTTGGAGGAAGAATGAAAAAAACTACTTTTTATGTTCATATTTTCAACATATCTCCCTATGTTTTTACTCAAATTCTGAGTGGGAGAGCTCGCTGGATGTGGAATTTAATTCTGCGTCCAACAAGTACCCACACTACATACTTTTGATAGACCTCGCTAACCAAAAAACAAGAAATACCGAAGAAGAAGAAAATGTGATGATGACATCATCATCATGTTTTTTCAGGTATTTCTTATTTTTGGAGTAGTAAGGTCTATGAAAAGTATGCAGTGTGGGTACTTGTTAGATGTAGAATTAAATTCTACATCCAATGAGCTCTCCTGCTCAGAATTTGAGTAAAAACACAGGGAGATATGTCAAAAATACAAACAAAAAAAGTAGTTTTCTTTTATAAAAAATATGTCAATTAAACCATTATGGTTGACTCATTTTATTGAAATTATATTGTTTCTTGAATTCCAACTCACAAAATTTATTGTTGACGCATTTTCCTATAAGGCCCATTTTAGACCCCAAATTTCCTCTAATGATCTTATGGAAGGGATTTTGAGAAGGTCGAATAAAGATATATTTTCCTTGGCTCTTTCCAAGTCCTCAACTAAATTATATTTAGGCTCAGGAATGACAGTGTCTTTATGTGCTTGGGATTTATCTTTGTTGGTAGCCTGTGTCGCAAGTGATGGTTCCTGTGGTAGTGGCCCTTTTGATCTAGTGTTGTGATTGTGTTGTAGATTGAAAACTATGTCAGGTTCTTCTTCCTCTTATTCGGAAAATAATCTTACAGTTCTAACCTACTGGTCTTCTTCCTCTTCTTCTTGGGGAGGTTGTGACTCTTGATTTGACTAATCTCTAGAGGATTCAGGAATGTCTGGTGTTCCTACAGCAAAGGCTTTCAAGACATAAAATATTTCCTCTAATGTGAATCCCTCACTAGGATTTGGAGGTGGTGGGTTTTGAGGAGGTTGGTTAGGTCTCCTAAAAGGTGGCCTATTAAATCCCCTATTGTTAGATTGATTTTCGTTATTAGTTTTCTTTAGATCCACCATCTCATTAGACATTTTCTGAAGGAGCTTCTTCATGTCACTCATATTTAAAGGATCTTGTTTCGTTGTAGGTTCGGTAGCATGTTAACAATAAAATTAACACCCTCAAAGATGATGGTCTGAAAACATATCTTCTTTTCGCCCACAACATGAAGACCAGAATTTGGAACAAATTGAGAGCTTTGATCTCTCATCGGACCACTACTTCTGCAAAGGAAGAAGTATGTGAAGACAAAGTTTTCTCTAAATAATTCAATACCAATACTACTTAAGGATAAAAACCTAGTCACCACAACTCATGGAGTGGAAAGAATACATGGCATATGTATTAATTGTCCTAAAAACACAGAAATTCAAGTAAAATGCCCAAAAACTAAGGAAAGTGGGTTTTATTAAGGAAAGAATAAAAAAGATTCAAAAACATTAAACCCACATTCATGGTGAGTGATTGGAAACATAAATCCCAATGTTATATAAGAAAGGCATGTGGGAGGAAGGAAGGAGAACAAGCTAGAAAAGCAAAGGCATGTTGTAGAATTTGGAGGCTAGAGATAGACTCTCTTTTTCAAATAATAATTTCTTTGGCGATCATTGGAATTGATGGAGAAGGATTTTTTAGAGCAAGGGAGAAGGGGATTCACCCATTATTGGGTTGTAATCACCTTTCTCTCAATTTAATATGATGCAATTCAAATTTCCTCTAAATGTTGTGTTTAAATCCACGTTTGTTTCATATATTTTTGCAAGATTTAGTAGATAGATTTCATGCTTTATTTAAAGTTTTTTAAAAGCTAGAGATAAGGAACTAGATAGTTGCGGCTAATGGAGGCCTAAATGCAATGGAAGCTGGAGCAAATGGATATTCACCAAACGACACGCTGCCAGAGGTAACCTCCTCCCTTCCCTCTCTCTCTCTCTTTCCTTTGAAAAAAGTGTAGAAATTTCAGGAAATTGTTCATTACTGCATATATTCTGTCAACAGGATTCACCCTCCCTATAGTTAAGGATAGATAGGCTTATGTTGGTAGATTTTATGGTATGGACATGTCTGAAGCCTATATATCATTAACTATAGGGAGGGTGAATCTTGTTGACAGAATATATGCAATAATGAAAAATTTCCTAAAATTTCTACACTTTTTTCAAAGGAAAGAGAGAGAGGGAAGGGAGGAGGTTACCTCTTGTAGCGTTCCATTTGGTGAAGATCCCTTTAATATAGCTTCCATGGCCTTTAGGCCTCCATTAGCAGTAGCTAGCTAGTTCCTTACCTATAGCTCTTAAAAAAATTCAAATAAAACATGAAATATATCTACTAAATGTTGCAAAAATACATGAAACAAACATGGATTTAAACACAATATTTAGGGGAAATTTGAATTGCATCATATTAAATTGAGAGGAAGGTGATTACAACCCAATAATGGGTGAATCCCCTTATCCATTTCTCTAAATTATCCTTCTCCATCAATTCCAATGATCACCAAAGAAATTATGATGTTAAAAAGATTCTATCTCTAACCTCCAAATTCTACAGCATGCCTTTTCTTTTCTAGCTTGTCCTCCTTCCTTCCTCTCACATGCCTTTCTTATATAGCATTTGGATTTTTGTTTCCAATCACTCACCATGAATGTAGGTTTAATATTTTTGAATCTTTTTTTATTTTTTCCTTAATAAAACCCACTTTCCTTACTTTTTGGGCATTTTACTTGAATTTCCAGTTTTTTAGGACAATTAATACATATGCCATGTATTCTTTCCACTCCAAGAGTTGTGGTGACTAGGTTTTGATCCTTAAGTATTCTTGGTATTGAATTATTTATAGAAACATTTGTCTTCACATACTTCTTCCTTTGCGGAAGCAGTGGTCCGATGAGAGATCAAAGCTCTCAATTTGTTCCAAATTTTGGTCTTCATGTTGTGGGTGAAAAGAAGATATGTTTTCATACCATCATCTTCGAGAGTGTTAATTTTATTGTTAACATATGCCCCCTAATGTGTGATGTCTGAAGCTATGTTGAGGGCTGAAATACATTGATTTTTATTTCATTCTGATACTCTTTGGACTGATACTCTTTAATGATCAAGGCATGATGAAAAAGGGTAGTTTATGAACGTAGGAGTCGGAGAAATAGCTGCAAGTCAAACAAAGAAATTTCCCAAATATATGATATCTTCCTGAGGTGGGTATACCCATGCTCAGTAGTAAACAAGCATGGCCATGAACAATACACAGTGGATCCATGTCAAAATTAAATTCTATAAAAACATATAAGTGCACATTTGATGAGTGCAACATATCCAGGTCTTCATGGTACTTTGACATGGTATTTTAATCTTGCGCAACTCAGGCAGTGCATCGATGAGTGATACAATTGTATTTCCTAAGGTCTTCAATAAAAACAAACAATAGTATGAGTTTATATCATGTGAATAAATGAGTTGATGTCGAGCATAATAAAACACCATCTGATTACCGATCATTGATGTATACCGTTACAGATGCAAGGAGGCCCACCGATAATGATGTTGGACTCCAAGGTACTTGAGTACAAACTAACAAGTGTGAATAGATGTTCTGAATTTGAACACTTGTTGAATCAAATAATCATGGGTCATTGGTAGCCACTGTCGTTTGCGAGGAATCATGCCACTAATGACTACAAGATCCAAGGTACTCACTTGGGTTCCTAGATCCATTTCCTAGATGATGATTTGGTGTCGATAGGAATGGATCTGTCAGAAGGAGGGAATTAATGCATCCCACATCAACTAACATGAAACTGAGATCAATCAACTGATATAATTTGGTAGAGCTGTGAGATCCAACATTGTATACTGACACAAGGAAGGCCGACATGATTGGTCAGAAATATTTGAGGAACAGTCGACACTGGTTTGAATTCCCTTGAACACATAACACAACGCAAAATGGACACTTGGAAACATAAGACTCGAGTAACCAACCATTGTGAAATCTGTCAACTCCAGATGAATCAACGAAAGCTCCATAGATGACAAAAAGGATAACCTATCGATGGAGATCTATTTAAATTACTGGTACAACTTCCTAAGGAAAATGTAAATGGTGTACTGACAACAGATACAAAATTATGTGTTGTGTTCAAGGGAGACTATTACTAACTATTGCCTTTATCTCAAATATTTAATATGTCACGATTCAAATTTCCCCCTTTTTTTTGGATTTTTGTGTTTTTTAATTTTTAGTACTTTTTTCATTTATTAGCTTGAAAAAAGAATAAAGAATGCTATGATACATGGGAGGGAACGAGTGTTGCATGGGCATACTCTTTTTTTCAAGAGCATGGGTCAGGCCAAGGCAAAGATACATATTTCAAACAAGGGATGAGCTAGTTGTGCACACTCTTACAGATGTTCCTTCCATTGGTTGGCTATATAAAGCAGGATTATGTGTCGATGGATGGTGCAATAGAATGAAGTAACTGTGGTTATCCAATTTGATACGATGAACAAGTAGGAAGGGGTTAATGTTGTTTACTTCATACTAATTCTTGCGAAAAAACACCAAAATCATAAATCACAATGAATCATGGTCCATCAACTACCTGAATCAAATAGTTCTCACATGTATAGGTCAACTGAAACAAAAGCAATGGTTTGTAGGCGTTTTGAGAAAAAAGTGACTGCAAAGGAATATACGCAAGATAAGCAATAAGCACTGAAGCAGTAAGCACAAATGTTCATGTGGATATTTTAACACATGTTTATGTAAACTAACACAAAATAGGGAGCCCATCAGGAAATGGTCAGAACTATATGGAAGAGAAGTATGTGGTCTCAAACTCTAGGTCATGATGGGACTAATTGGGCTCCCAGGCCTAAGAGAATAATTCAGGATGGGCACCAAAATGGAAACAGGGTGCTGATTAGGGTGTCCCATGTTCGGTAGGCTCTTCTGTCGGAATGGTGGAAAATACAGATACGATGGGCTGACCCACCAATTTCCAATAGGTTCGACCCTATGGAAATTTTGGGTTGCAAAAGGTTCAAATGCATCTTCACAAAGGGAAAACCTAAACCTATATGCATGCTTCCAAATATACATGATAATATTGAGGAACATACAAAGGATGCTCCTATATTTGGGTGGATTTAAACCAGATATGCTCCCAGTGGCCCCACAAAAGATTTCCTTAGGTGGGTGCAACCAAATGTTTATGAATTCAAGGATTGCTTCATCTAATGATAAAATTATGTCCAAGAAATCAAGTGAGATGGGAAATCTCACAGCCAAAATGGGCCAAGTAACTGGATCATATTCCTCCATCAAGGGAATATTTTGATCCAAATCTACTAAACCCATTTCAATAGCTTGGTATGGCACTTCTATAGCAGACAACGGTTGCGGGATCACGAAATTTCCCATGAGGGAATCATTTGTTAACGATCCTACCTTAATGTCTTTAAATTCCATTAGATAATCCCTAATGAAAGGAACATTCGATTGGATAACAGTTTCATGCATGTAGTAATCTAATTGGTCGATCATGACATTCTTCCCCCAATAAGGGAACCGAATCACTCGAGACACCAAAGACACTATAGCCATCATCACATGTATCCAACTAGGTCCTAATAGAAAATTTTAATCTATAGGCACATCTACTACCTCAACATCCACTGTGACTTTTTTGCTACCCCGTTCAATAGGGAAGGATACAATGAGTCCATGAGGAGAGAATGAATGTCCATCAAATGCTTTCCGCACAGTATGGGAATGCACTAAGGTGGGTGATCCTAATGCTTTCCAACATTTAAATGACATGACACATGTTGAGGTCCCTTCATCAACTATGATTTGAAATATATTCTTTCCATGACATGTTACTTTAATCTGAAAATCAACTTTAGAAGGAATCCTACAGGTTGATTGGTCTAATTCTAATGTGATCAGTGTTGCATCAAATGGATCAACAACTCTAGTTGAAGACAATAGTTCATTTCTTTGGGCAAGAAAATATTGCAATACCTTCATGGCGGACATGGCACATGGTGCTTGAGCTATTTCCTCAACAAAATTTTCATTATGAGCAACTCGTTCATTAGGATTATGCATTATTCCACATAAATCACCTTTGGGGGGTGTGGTAGTATGTCTATGGTTGGTTTCTCAATGGTGAGAGAACCATTTAGCTGTGGTTCTGATTGATTCAATGTACTATGAGGGACATCATAAGAATGATATCTTGGGTTAATGTTCACCTCATGATCACACATGAAGACATTGGCATTGGGATCATTTCCCTCTTCCGGGGAGTAGCAACTATTTGATGATGGTGTTGTAGAAAAGGTTGCATCAATACAACAGTTTTTTGTTTCCCACTGTCTTGATCTGGATTTAGTGCATCTCCCTCCCCAAAGTTATCATTCTGCTTACTCTTGTATTTATTCCTATTTCCTCTAAGTTCCATGGATTGAACTATGAGTTCTTCAGAAGTTTGGGAAGGATTAACACTATGTTTACCCTTGTACTTCTTCTTCTTACCCCTAATATCCATCAATTGAACTATGAGTACTTTAGAAGATGAGGAAGGCTTAGCATGTTGCTGCATATCCTATCCAGCTGTAGGTTATGAGGTTTAAATAGACATTTGTCCCATTTGCTAGGTCATCTGCTCAACGTTGTTGATGGAACCAATCATACTATTGGCATGATGTCCATGTGGCATCCTATCTAGATCAAACACAGGTATTGTATGATGGTTCCAAAAATATTGGTTACTTTCTGGAACCTCGCCACTCCATTATGGAATGGGATTCATGGGTGGATTTCCCCCTTGCAGGGTTAGACTCCAGGGAGATTGAATATTTCCTGTTATCTGACCACACCATTGATGAATGGGTGGATTTCCCCCTTGTGGGATTAGACTCCAGTGAGATTGGTTATTTCCTAGAATATGACCACACCATTTAGGTGGTCCCTGGATTTGACTAGTATTTCAAAGTGTGTTTCCCCCAAGAAGATTGGATACTTCTTGGAACATGGTCAATTTGTGGATTGTCTCCTGATGGAGTTAGGTCCCAAGAATATTGGTTATTTCCTAAAACCTGACCACTAGGTGGATTTCCTCCTGATGGAGTTGGGTCCCAAGAATATTGGTTACTTACCAGGACCCGACCATTCCATTGATTCTGTCATTGGTTTTGATTGGAATTCCAAGGTATGTTTCCTCCTTGCGGAGGTTGGATCCAAAAATATTAGTTACTTTCTGAAACATGACCACTCCATTGTGGAATGGGGTTGATAGTTGGATTTTCCCTAGGCATTGTGCTAGGATAAATCAGAGGATAACCCTTTGGGGGATTTCCTCCAATCGGTGAAGGATGATTCCAATTGGCATTTGTGTTCCAGGATGCATTATTTTTGCCTGGAATATGCACATTCCATGGTAAAGGGTTTCCCCCAGAAGTAGAACCTAGACAACTAGTGTGTGTGCCAAGAGGATTTTGATAACCTCCTACAACCATTTGAGGTTGCATTGATATGGATCCTTCATCTCCTAATGAAGCCAAAGGTTCAAGTGTAATGTTCTACATTTTATCACAACTTTCAAAAATACTAACTAGCAACTCACTTTCTGTAAGTATGGTTGAGTTTAAAAGATATGATAAGTGTGGATTTACGTGAGCAAATGTGTGATATTCTATTTTTTCAATCTCAACTAAAGTAAGATCATCAATTCTATCTATGTTTCGTCCATGATGTGACAAATTTTTAGAATTGATTTGACGTTTTTCTTCTCTAGTAATATTTGATTGGGTTTATAAGTAGTTCAGTTTCAAAGTCACAACGATGTGGTTCATGTACATGCATCCACAATGTAGTGGGGCCCTCAAACTTGGGTAATTTTCCTCACTGCCACCTTGACGGGTGGATAGGGAGATTAATCAATCTGGATTTTAATAAAAGGATTTGTTTATTAGATTATATCAAAATATAGTCAAACAATCCTAAAGGCAGCTAGACTCAACAAAAATCAAAGTGTCCACACACCACTAAAAAACTCCCTAAGGAAGCAACAATCAAGCTTCTTTCCAAAAAACTGAGGTTTAGTGGAAAGTTGGATTTTTAGAGTGCCTTCCAAAACTAGTAGCCCTTAATGGACATTAAGTCTCAAGAATTACTAAATGGTGAAGGTACGAGAAAGAGTTACATTGTTCTTCAATCACCAGGGGTCCAAGTGTTAGTTCTAGGATATTCACCCTCCCAAGGAGATGAAACAACCTTGTGTCTATCTCATGTATTGTAAGTGTCCCCCACTCATAATAGCCTGTGTCATTCCCTTGTACAAGAAACTATGGTTACCACTTCACAATCGGTGACCGGATAGAACAGTCGACAGTCCAGGATAACTCACATAGACTAGCTATCTCAGAAAAGTGATGTCACCCCAAGGACTTGTCACTTAACCAATACACTGTAATGTGATCATATGCCACCAAAGAAGCAATACGGGGGGGTACCACCCTTACTCATTCGAATTGACCTTGTGCTGAATGCTCGTGTTAGAAGCACTTTCCTCACTAGCACTCATTGCTACTAATGGATTTAACTCTCATTAATCAATGCTAGTTTCACATTTTGTGGCTTTGGAGTGTTAACTCACCATCTTAACCAAAATCCTTAGCCTAATCTTGTTGGTGATATCAGAGATAAAATCTTTTTTTTTTAGATTAAGCGTTTATTTTAAAGGTAATTCAATTAGTTTCAAGGAGTGGTGGTGAAACTGATGATGTTGCGACTTATGCTACTAAACCAAACCAATGCACATATGCTTTGAATCCTATCTTTTCTTTCGATGAGCTTCTATACTATGAGAGAGTAAGAGGTTCATTGAGATCCTTCAGATGTGTGTATTACAAAATCACTATCAAAAAATTCAAATCACTTTCATTTTTCAATCAAGGGTTCAAGAGATTGGTTTCAATTATTACTAATTAGAAACGAAAATTTTTTGAATATTCAATGTTTTTTCTTTTTTCCAATAAGTCTTTTAAACTAATGTGTACATCTAAGAACATGATTTGATTTTGATTTTTCATGACAAGAATTTACATTGAGATCCATTTTCTCGTTCATAAGACCACCCAAAAGTGCAAGTGAAGAGGATACATTTGGCTCGACTATATGCTTCAAAATTTTAAAGGAGTCCTATTACACTTGAGATCCACTTTCTCATTCACAGGACCACCCGAAAGCGCAAGTGAAGAGGATACTCGTGGTATTCGAAATGTCTTAGTTAGGATTTCAGGTTCTGTGGCAAATTAGCAATTTTTATTTGACTCCAAAATTTGGGGCCTAAAGGTTCATTCATTGAAATGATGTGCCATGTCTTTTAATTTTCCAACATTTTACTTATGAAAGTATGAGATCAAAATGAGACAATGAGACAAAATTTGAAATGTTCAATAACGAAATAAAGAACCTAAATGATAATTTTTCCACAAAATTTCAGTCTAATCATTTTTTTAAAAGAAATTTTACCAATGCTAAAACAAATTACTAGTTAAAGTGGTTTTTCTAGCTTTTCAAGGAGGTTTCCAAGCTTTCCAAATTCGAAGGAAAATGGTCCTAAATCCTTCAAAAAATATCCTAAGATATCCTAGGAAGTATCAATCATTGTTTTGAAATTCAATTAAGGTTTTGAAAGGTCTGCAAAGAATTCAATTCATGAGCCAAAAAACAGAGTTTTCAAAAGAATTCAAATTCCAACCATATGCAAACAAAACTTCAAAAATCCTTCAACAAATTTTTAAAATTTGATAAAAAGAGATGTAAGTACTATCTAAAACCTAATTTATGATATTCCTAAGACATGTACAATAGAAAAAACCAACCAAAATGGCCCAACATTGCAGATTTGACCATCAAAAATAAAGAACCATGAATTTTTCAAAAACATGCAAAATTTCAAAATCCTTCAAAAAAGACCTTAAATATTGCTAAAAGAGAGGTAAATTATGTGGAAAACCTAAGCTATAAGACTCCCAAGACACCTACAACTACAAAAATCAATCAAATTGACCCAACTATGCAGATTTGGACCTCAAAAACTCAAAAAACAGTAATTATACCTCACTGCAGGCACCACCTGTCTGTGTTGAACACCAAGGGGGTGGCACCACTTAAAGGAAAGCCATCAGGGGTGGTTCTAGGCTGGAACCACTCTGTATACACTAGCTAAATACATTACCATGCTCAAGGACAAAACAACACTAGATCTAAACCAATGTTTTTGAAAAATGCAAGGTTAAAGGTGGGCTTAGGCCGGTTTTGACCTCTAGATATGATCTAAAGCTTCATAAGACAAATATTAAGCATGCATAAAAGGATTTGAAATTAAATACACACCCAAAGAAGGGGAAACTCTCAAGAAAACTTGTTTCAAGGGAAAATCCCCTTAGCTCCCCAGTATGGTCTCCATTCTGTTGGTAGATTTGATAGTAGGGACATGTCTGAAGCCTATCTATCCTTAACTATAGGGAGGGTGAATCCTGTTGACAGAATATATGCAATAATGAACAATTTCTTGAAATTTCTACACTTTTTTCAAAGGAAAGAGAGAGAGGGAAGGGAGGAGGTTACCTCTTGCAACATGTCATTTGGTGAAGATCCCTTTACTCCAGCTTCCATGGCCTTGAGGCCTCAATTAACAGCAGCTAGCTAGTTCCTTACCTATAGCTCTTAAAAAACTTAAAATAAAGCATGAAATCTATCTACTAAATGTTGCAAAAATACATGAAACAAGCATGGATTTAAACACAATATTTAGAGGAAATTTGAATTGCATCATATTAAATTGAGAGGAAGGTGATTACAGCCCAATATGGGTGAATTAGGAATCTCCCTTTCTCTAAAGTATCCTTATCCATCAATTCCAATGATCACCAAAGAAATTATGATGTGAAAAATATTCTATTTATAGCCTCCAAATTCTACAGCATGCCTTTGCTTTTATAGCTTGTCCTCCTTCCTTCCTCCCACATGCCTTTCTTATATAGCATTGGGATTTGTGTTTCCAATCACTCACCATGAATGTGGGTTTAATATTTTTGAATCTTTTATTATTTCCTTAATAAAACCCACTTTCCTTATTTTTTGGGCATTTTACTTGTATGTCCAGGTTTTTAGGACAATTAATACATATGCCATGTATTCTTTCCACTCCAGGAGTTGTGGTGACTAGGTTTTGATCCTTAAGTAGTCTTGGTATTGAATTATTTAGAGGAAACTTTGTCTTCACATACTTCTTCCTGAGCAGAAGCAGTGGTCCGATGAGAGTTCAAAGCTCTCAATTTGTTCCAAATTTTGGTCTTCATGCTGTAGGCGAAGAGATGATATGTTTCCAGACCATCATCTTCAAGGGTGTTGATTTTATTATTAACATAGAATTGTTAGTCCTTTTACGGGAAGTAGAAGCTTGTTCAGATGATGTGTCAGGGTTGTCCTTAAAACAGAATATGTCCCTTTTGACTTGTATGGATTTAGAGAAAGATTCCTTCAAGGACTCTTTACGAGCCCTCTTGACCCACATGGCTATTTGAGTAGGGATACCCTTAATATAATATGCTACCAATAATTCCTCGACAAGGAGGACAGTGGTTGGAATCCTATTTTTCAAATATGAAAACCGTTGGTTATAATATTTGACTCGCTCCTTACCTTTGGTTTTCATGGAAGAAATCTCTATGACTAAGTCCTCTGGGGTCTTGTCATCACCAAATTTTTGAGTGAAGAGTTCAAAAAACACATCCCATGAAGGGATAGAACTAGCTTCTATGGATAAATACCAAGTAGAAACTTTTCCCTAAAAAGTATAAGGGAACAGTGTATAGACTACATCTTCATGTATGAAATTTCTAAGCCTGATAGCCTACATAAAAGATTTGATGTGGTCTTCCACAGGGATTTTGTCATCTGGATTATATTTCGGAAGCCACTTCTCGGGGTTTTTAGGACACCTATGCTGATCACCTAAGACAAACACAGCATCTTCGTCCAGACAAGGGCTGTTATGTCATTCATCAACCATAGGGATAGATTCCTCTGATGAAGTGGAAGATTCAGGGTCTGACGATTCCCCTAAGGAGGATGAAGAAGAGGGAGGAGAAGGGGGTGGTCCTCCTACTCGGATGTTGTGATGGGGAGTAGCCGAATCCTTGAAAAAGAATCAATATAGTCTAGGGGTAGATGGTTTACTGGAAGGATTGTTACATCCTTCAATGTTTTGGTCACCTGAATTAAGATTATCTTGACTATTGGCTAGGGGATTATTCCAGTGGAGACTCTGTTCAGCAAACTGTCTTCGAATCTCAGCACCATTATCATAATTATGTTTTAGTAATTGTTCAATGGTGATGGGTCCTAAAGTAGGAGATACGAGAACGTATCTATCTGCTGGGGTTCTCTGTTTAATTACAGGGGTAGCTAGAACAACATCTGAACCTTGTGTGATTTGTTCCCCTGATGTAGACATGTTGGTGCTACTATGAGTGATAATCGGATATCTTGCTGGAGGAGGTGTTTTGGAAATTTGTTTAGGCATGATTTGTTGGACCTCCTTGTAGTGCCATTTGTTGAAGCCTCAGTTGTGTATGTGGCTGAAAAGTTATCTAAGACTTACAACAGAGGGGGGAAACCCAGACTAAAGGGCTTAGAAAGGTCCTACGCAAGGACAGTCCTATCCCCAGCTTGTTTGATGTAGTAATCTCCAACGGATATTACTGGCCTCTACTGGCTCTTGTGGATTTGATCCTTAAATGATCTATTTCCAAAATAGGAAACTGAGATGGGTGATGTGAAGAAAAGAAACTCAAACCTAACTATAAAGGAAGATTTTATTTAAATCTAAGCTACTCAAAAGGATGTTGGATTGATTTACAGATCAGCTCGAGGTGTTAGACAGACAAGTATTTTTATCCAATTAACAAAAATGTAAATGAGACTATTAACTTATCACTTAACTCACAACCAATTAATAAAAATCAACTGACAGCAACTTAATATTGTATCATTCAAAGTTAACCTGCATGTATGCATGTTAATTGAAAAACCAACATGTTTGTTATCTTTCTGACTTCACTGTTGAATCATTTGCAGAAATAAATAGACTTTTAAAAGAAGCAATTCTTTAAAACTTCATCTATGCATAAATCAATAACAGAGAGAAGTCAAAGTTATAAATAAATGTATTTATTAATTGAAAATAACTAACAGCGATGTTGATCCATCTGAAACAGGAAAAGAAATTTAATCAAACCAATAACAAGAGATGTGAAAATAATATCAATACTGTATTGAATCAATATTTGTAAGAAATTACATAAACCTCAAGTACACAGAGGTATCTTTAGTCTCTTGTCCAAATCTTTCCCCTTCCAAAAGTCCCCTAATACATCTGAAGTCTACCCCTTAAATAATTATTACAAAAGAATCAATTCCCTTCAAAATGGGATCGAAAAACCCAAACAAAGCTAATGCCCAAGAAAAGATCTCCATATTTTCTGAATCTCCAACACCTCATCTAAGTTAGGATAGTTAGCAGATTCAAGGCCAAGTTGGGCATCACATTTGTGATCTTCTATTTCATTCTTCGCTAACTTATGCTAAATATGAATGTAGATATGGATCTTCCCTTCAATAGAAAATGGTTATTTTATTAACTGATTGATCTGTCGGACCTCAACTTATTTGCATTTAAAATTTTGTTTAAAGAATGTGTTTAATCAGTTTACTTAATTCCTGGAATAGCATTAACATCAACTGAATGCTTAGAAACAGAAATGAACAGCAAACTGTAATAAAACCAAGCTGAAATATAAAGAGAACAGCAACTGTGACAGGAATGAGAAAATGAACTAAGAACAGTGAAACTGGTAAACAGATATAAAAAGGAACACAGAATCAGAGAGTCACAAACAAAAGTTGATAATGGAGTTCACCCCCTCCACTGGGCTATGTCTCCGGGTCCCTCTCCAATCGGTACCGATCCAATTAATCTCTTTAAGATGGTACAAAATGGTTCTGGAATCAACTTCAGCAACTATAAACAGAATGATGTACAAAGTCTTTAAGACCTCTCTTCTAAAAATTACAATTAGCAAGGAAATCTAAATCATAACAGAGAATGTCAACTTCAAAATAAACAGCATCTGCGCACTTCACAGCAACTCCCCAAGTTTCTCCTACAGAAAAACGAAGCTCTGTGCTCTACCACTCTGTGCAAAATCAAATTCGGTAGCTGTATAAACAGAATGCTGGATAGAAAGTCCTCAAGACTCCTCTCTGGAAATTACAATTTGGTCTTCAAAAGAAAATAAGCCAAATTATAACAGAGTATACTCGACTTCTAAATACAAATAGCAATCTGGATAAATTACAGCTGAACTCTCGGGGATTTGAATCTCCCTTCACCGTCCCCTTCCTTGAAAATGTGGCCAGCATCCTCTATTTAAGCATTCAGAGGATGGGTAACGGATTTGACTCCTTGGCCATCATTATAGCTGTTATCTTCTTTATTATTGTTACAACCATATGCTAAAACTGAACCATGCAATCCGCCAAATCGCTGCCCAAGCGTTATGTTACCACGATGGTCCATATCCCCGAAATGTTGCAACCAACTCCACGCACATGTGTTGACTCACAACATGTTGCAATGACCGTTACGCACATATGTTGCACCATACCATAGCGTCACACATAATGTAACCGTTTGATGTCACCACTGAATTCGTGATGTCGCAGCAAGTGCGATATGTCTGTCACAGCAGTGTGATATGTCTGTCGCAGCAAGTGCGATATGTCTGTCGCAGCAGTGTGATATGTCTGTCGCAGCAAGTGCGATATATCTGTCGCAGCAAGTGCGATATGTCTGTCACAGCAAGTGCGATATGTCTGTCGCAGCAAGTGCGATATGTCTGTCGCAACAAGTGCGATATGTCTATCGCAGCAGTGTGATATGTCTGTCGCAGCAAGTGTGATATGTCTGTCGCAGCAAGTGCGATATGTCTGTCATAGCAGTGCGATCGCGCACCCTCATCTAACTGTTAGCATAGTGCCATTTAACCATGCCCAAGACCGCTAGAGGCATATACTTGGCCCCGCGAACCATTCGATGTTCCACTTGACGGTGCACAAACTACGCGGCAATGTAACACTACATCGATTAGCATATATGTGGAACATACATTAAGGCTAGTCTTGCACTACGTTTAGCATATGAGTTACAAACATATGTTATGTTGTTTGAACCATAGATTAATAACCCTTGTACCATATTGGATCAGTGTAACTTGAAGATGAATAATCCTCCGGATCCACATCATTAATACTGATATGACCAAACCCTTGGATATTCTCTTATGCTTCATCTCGCATTTGTTCAACTTGTTCAATCATGAGTTTTGGCAGGCATGAATTCTCAATGAGACCCATTACAGGAAAACACAAAGTATCCATTAAATTGTCAGGAGCATACCACCTCCTTCCATATATATCCTACACCTTCTTAATAGCTTCACCAATTGTTTCATTCAGACCTTCCCAAGCACGTAAAATAGTTCTGGCCTTCTTCAGCTAGAAACTACTAAGAATAGTGATGTTTTCTGGCCTATCTTTCGTGCATATTTTCCAATCTACAACTTCATCATATGCTTTGGAAGTTTTCTCCCTTCTGTCTACCCGATATTCAAGAGTAACAAACATCTTATCAAAAGCAAGATGAGTCTCAAAAATACTATCCAAAGTCTTAAACAATTCACTGATTAACCCATAATGCTCTTGATTAGTCTTGAGAGATAATTCCTTGAATTCTTCTTGTGAGAACTTAGAGAATGAAGATGAAGTTTCACTTGCAGTTGCATATTCATATTGCTTCTCAAGCAAGTCTATTCTCTGCATAAAGACAGCATTTGTAGTCTTCTCACTTAGCAGCTCATCTTGAAGAGAAGTATTTTTCACCTATAGCTCATTACACTTGTCTTCATATATCTTAATTAAATCAACAACATGAGCCTCATGTTCCTTTCTGGTCTGTTCCGGTTCTTCCTTCAGTTTGGTTATTTCTTATTTTTTCTTGTCAAATTCTTTGTTCAAAGAATTAATAGCATGGAGGTTTGCACCTGTGAAATCTCCCAAAACAGAAGCAGTATCTACAGCATCCACCTGTGGGTCACCAAACTGTTCAGTCCACACTACCTTATTAGAGAGAGATGTATCTACATCACCTTCATCTCTTCTTCTTTTCTTACCTCTTCTAACTACTACCTTATCAAACTTGCTATAATGATAATCTCCAAGAGAGATCACAATATCTTCATTAAACTCATCTCTTACCTCATTAGTGGAAGAAGTGTCAATTCCTGTGGACACCAAAGAAGAAGTCTAAGTGATAGTAGGAGAAGGCATAGGAATTTTGATGTGAGAAGTGAGTAAAGGAGGAGAACTAATTTGGATAGCAGCTTCTTTAGAAGATGAAGGGATGATTGGAATAGAGGTTTCAATGGATGAAGCATGAATGGTATCAACTGGCAGTGATGATGAAAGTACTGAAACCTTTTCAATAACAGATGATGTTGATAGAGAAAAAAAAGGAATGTGCAATGGAATCTTAGGATCTTGAAATGTAGTATATTGTGGCATATGTGGGTGTATATAGATAGGGGTGATAGAAGAAGGTAAGCATGTCGAATCATGATAGAGTTGGGATAATGGAGGTGATAAAGTTGATCCAACAGGAAAAGTAGATAGGGTTTGAATCAACGAGAGCAGTAGTGTTGAGGAAAAGGATAAGACCCAAAAGTGGGTTGTGTGTTTTCGGGAACAAAGGAATATTTCATGTTACTACCACTGAATAAATCCAAAAATTCCTGCAAGTTGTTACCATTATCAACTTCTTCAGTGACAAGAATAGGAGAAGTTCCTCCTTCTTCAACATCAGAATTGGCCAAGTCTATGGTATGAGCTGGAGAGGAGGAAACCTGAACTTTCAAACCTGTAAGTGTCTTAAGCTCAGGCATCACCTGATCATCACATTCTGAAGTGACTGTAGAATTTACCTGTGTATGAACAACAACCTAAGTAGCTTCAATTTCCTGAGTATCGAGCACAGAATTCATATTTGTCATCTTTTGTTTAAACTATTAAGAAGTATGTATCAAGGTTTTGACCTGCTGAGCAGCAGATTCCTGTGGCACATCCTCCATAGGACCTTTACCTTTATCCATAGCTGAGCTAGTTGTCACTGAAGAAGATTTAGTTGCTTTATCCTCCTTCTCTTCCTTGTCTTTTCTCATTTTTTCCTGAATGTCCCATTCCATTGCTCTGTAAGCCCGAACCCTGTCTCTGATTTCCTTCTGGTAGCACAAGATTTGACTTTGTTCCTCTTTTCTCTTGGCTTTGGCTAAAAATTCAGAAAAAGTATTGACTCCTTGGTAAATAGAGTCATCGGGTACGTCTTCATGAGTATAACCTACTTTGAAATGATTTTTCCTGAGATGAGCATCAACCCACCCCTTGGGGTCATGTTTCCTTTTGCTGGCAAAACCCAATTTCAGATAAACTATGTGGTCACTAAACTCTGCAGCCTAGGTCAAAGTTGGTATGCTCAGTGGTCCAAGGGTTTGAGGGAAATTAGGCCAAACTCTTATTTTTGTTCTAGCGAGCTTCTTGTAAACTCCTTCAGTCACTGTCTGGAATGATATCTCCTCAATAACCAACCTCTCAAGTACAAATTTGGGTAACATATGGGCAATATTACTGCCCCAGACTCTGATATATGCAAATGATTCTCCAACGTACCAATTTCCCATGGTAGCAATAAGGTTTCTGGCTTCAGGAAAGAAGGCTGGATATTCCTTGTTTAAGATTAGAAAATAAATACGGCCAAGGAAGTTTTCACAAATTTCGTAGAACCTGGCCACATAATTGGTATCCCACAATTGTGCATGGTATATGTGTATAGGTGGGGCTAGTAAGACCCAGTTCCATCCCAAATTGGGATAATAAAACTTAGTACAAAATACATCAACAATTAAAGCTGAGAAGAAGAAATTGGGTTTCTTCCTGGTAGTGGCCTTTTGATAGTCTTGGATGGTTGTCTTAAGTTCTAGAGAAAGAATGGAAGACCATGGGAGGGATTCTCCCATGGTTAGAACGTGATGATATATTGGAGCCCATTCATATTTAAAATAGGAACAATTGAGGAGACCGTAAATTCTGCACAACATAGCAGCTAGCAGAGAGTAGGGTTGCCTAAACCAATCAACGGGGTAAAAATCATCCTTTGTCTGAGAAAACTTATCGGGTGAATTCATCCAGGACTTCAATATTTCATCAAAATTATATCTAGACTTAGAGGCTTTGACCAATCTACTTGGTCTAAAATAGAGTAAATCCTAGACCAATCTACTTGGTAGGTTTCACTAACTCTGCCACTAGTATTAGAAAAGATGCCAAAATTCGGGTCCTTAGTCAGCATATCCTTTTGAAGGTTCTTGCATTGGGTAATTCAAGACATCTTGGGTTTGAAATTTTTTTCTAAATGCATAAACCAAGAATTAAAACTAATTTAACCCAGAACAACAGTAAGCAATTTGAATTAGAAAAAACAACTCAAATACTAACCTGTAATCAAAACGAACAGTGATAACGTCGACTAGTAAAAACCGCAAGGAAATTCAACGCAGCAGAGCAATTTACAGTAGTAAAATGGTAAAGAAATCACAAAAATACCAAAATATATATAGATTTTGTCAAGTCTGTTAGGACCATCGGATTAAGATAAATGGATGGTCAAGATTAAGCTTGCGGGATGCAAGATCTCGTTGCATATTTCAAATTTTATTAATCCGTCCTGCAACCCGCATTCCGCACATGTAGGATGCAGGATGCGAGATCATAAATCCATCAAGAGTTTATTCAATCTCTCCCACTATCTGCAACCTGCAAGTTGCGGGTTGCGGAGACACGCAACAAAACCATCAAAATAAATTATTTTCCCGCAATTCGCATTCCACACTTGTGGGATGTGGGATGGCAAACTTACACATGCATAATCTTTCTGCATCCCGCATTCCGCAAGTTGCGGGATGTGGGTTGCGGGATGAAAATCTTGGAAAAATCAAACTTCAAAATCCTGCAATCCGCAAGTTGCGGGTTGCGGAGTGAAACAATTTCACTAAAAGATAGTTCTCTGCAACTTCATCAAAAACACACAAATCATGTATAGATTTCAGAAATTTGGCTAAGTTAGAAAACAAAGAAACCATGACAAATGAAATAGGGGCCACAAAAATGATTAAAGGACTTCAAGCAGTTACCTGTGTATGTGTAATTGGGCTCCCGTGTTTTAAATAACATGGGATCTGTTGTACCTACAACATGGCCCAGTAAGACTAAGAAGTCATCCCAGTTAGGTTTTTAGGTCACCCTCATGAAGTGTGTGTATAAATAGGGAGGCGTCCTCCCTCATTTCGACACACATCAAGTTTAAGAAATTTCGCTCCAAGGAAGAGAAAGACAAACTCGCTAGGTTAGAAGAAGAAGAAGCTGCAAAAGTTATCTTATCTCTTGGGTTTACTATCTTTGTTTGACATTGTACTAAGTGACGAATCTATACTGAATAATTTTTTGGGTTTTTCCCAAAAGAGGGTTTTCATGGAATAAAATATATGTGTCTCTTTTATGTCATGCTTGTCTATCTTTTAGTGATCCTATTGCATTACATTATAGATCTAACACATTTGAATTAAAGCGAAAACTCTATCATAGGTAGCAAGAATATTAGACAATAGTGTGTAGGTACTACCATTGCATTTATTGAGTGTGTTCGGTAGCTTAATAGCTGAAAAAGTCTATAATTTTGTGATTGTTTAACATAAATAAAACATGGATAATAATTGTATATGAGACACCTTCAAACATGATTGAAATGCATAAAATATATGTTTTCTGGGATCACTAGCCATGTGGGTAAGTGTAGAAGGTAATAGATTCCCCAACCATTAAATAAAATGGCTAGATTGACCTACAAAAAAGGACACACATGATAGCAGTTAAGAAAAATAGCAATTCCCATCTAGAAAAAGACAAGAACCAATAGATTCCCAGCACTAGTTGTGTATTTCATGTAGCATATGTTAGAACTATATACAATGTTTATCCATGTATATTGAGAAAGACAAAATTAATCTACCAATAGAGGAATTGAAAGAGGAAAATCATATATGCCATACCTTGGAAAGAGAGCATCGAAACTTCACTTTGCAATTGCTTAGAAATACAACAAAGACAGGATTTGTAATTTGATGCCATGGATCTCATATTTATTGATGCACAAATTTATGGATTAGGGTTACATGTTAGAGATCAATTTTGATTTTAAACATCATGGGATAATTCTATGTCCAATTTCCCTCCATTTTGGCACGAAACAAAGAAAAAATTATGTTTTTTCCCTCCACCACAAAACATTTTCTAGATATGCTCTTTGTTCTTCCTTTTTGGGGAAAATTTTCCTATTTTTGGCGTTGAAAAAATATATTTGAACCAATTTCCTTCCATTTTGGAGTGAAACCAAAAGAATTTGACACTGTGTTCTTCCTTTCTTCTATTGTGGACAAATTTTCCTATTGTTGGCGTTAAACCAAAATATACAAACCAATTTCACTCCATTTTGGAGCAAAACCAAAATAATTTGACACGTTTTTCCCTCATTATGGAGTGAAACATCTTTTGTATATGCTCATTGTTCCTCATTTTATCCATCTTGCGCAAACTTTACACCATTTTTTACAAATATCCATCTATCATAAAAAAAATTCCCACTTTTCTTCCAATGAAAATATTTTCCCTCCATTTACATCTACCCAATAATATAAATTTTTTTTAATTGAAGATATATGTATTCATCCTACTTCATGTATTTGATCGTATGACAATTTTAGTTTTCTTTAGTTTTAGATTCTATTAAATATATATATAATAGTGATATATTTAATCATTGATCATTTATATAATAATTTAAATAAACTATTATATAAATTATTATTTTACCATTACATCATTTATTATGTGTGCACAATGATATAAACTTTTTATTATTATTTACAACCCTCACCTCTTAACTCTACATTAATCCAACATATTACTCAACTATCATTAATGACAAAATATATATTAAACTTAGTGACATGGCATATATATATATATATATATATATATATATAATGTGATAGTGTTTTTAATATTTTCCTTAGGATTCCCTTTTTAGACCTCAAATTGACTTTAATGATGGGCTACCATGTATTATTTATTATTTTTTTGAGCTAAGTGCCACATAATTTGCTTCCTCTTGCACCAAAATATCATTCATGATCCAAGACTAAAGCAACACTTAAGTTGCTCTTCTCGTTTGTTGCACTACTTACCCAATATGAATCTATATGAACATGCAACCTCTCTTCACCATCTCCAAGATATATTAAACAATAAACCATTGTTTCCCTAAAAATCTAAGCACAAATTTTGTTGCTACCCAAGACTACTACCTCGACTCCACCATAAACTGACTCAAGGTGTTCACTACAAAATAGATAGCTAATATAGTGTTGACCAAATACATTAAGGAACCTATCAAAAACTTTTTATTTATACATTAGGTGAGGATTGTTGGACTTCATCTTCCAACAGGCCCTTTGGACTCCTTGGAGACTATTCTTCTTCTTGAAACATATTTACAATATTTACAAATTAATAGTGGAACCACAACTCCATAGGATTAAGTTTCCAATAGAAGTTGTAATATTATTTGTATTAGTAATCATAGGTGTGGTGATAGGTTCATTTTCCTCGATCCAAATCCTCTTTAAGATTGCAATTGCATACTAACCCTAGTCGAGGAATATCTCCCCTTATCTCTTCCAAACCTTCAAACGAAAGAATTAATGCACCATGACAATGTCCTTATTCTCAAAATTGACTTGCATATGAGATTTGCACCTTGTAATGATATTCTTTACACCTATAAGAAATAATTCATTTACATACATCTAAAATGACAAGATTAGTCCCAACAAATATATAATATAAGTTAGTATTTGTTTCACTTTTGGTGAAGACCATATTCTACAAGTATCCATCAATCTTGGAATTGCATGCTCTCATTGCTTGTTTGAGTTAATATGAGACATTTTTAAGCTTGCAAACGTCGGACTCCTTCCCAGTTACATCAAAATACTTGAGGATACTCTATGTACACTTCCTCCTCAATTATCTCATCTATGAAAATTGTCTTCGTGTTTGTTTGATGTATGATCCATTCCATAAATGAAACTAAAGACATAAGGTATCTAATGGAAATGTACTTGGTGACTAGAGAAAATTTATCCTCATAGTTCACTACCTTTTTTGGGAGAACCCTCTCATCACAAACCTTACCTTGAAGTTATCAATGTGACCATATGTCACATGCTTAATCTTCTAGGTCCACATAGAACTCACTAATAACTTCCCCTTCAATCTTGAAAAAATGTCTCGTACATCATTCTTCAATATGGAGGTGTACTCCTCCACCATGGAATCCCTCCAAACTTGTTGTTGTGCTACCTCCTAAATTTGAATCTATGATGTGCTCATCAATTCCATGTAATTTAGAAACTTCGTTGGAGGTATTCCCTCCCATAATGTGCTTCTAGGAGCCTAAAAATACTCCTAAACGTTCGTCAATGTCTGAATGAATCATCAAGTTATCTTGATAGATATAAAAGCGGCTAATGTCTCCTCCTCTTCAATTGAACATTTTTTTCATGAGTTGGAAATTATTGGTGAACCTAGATTAAAATTTAGAGTTCCTTGTTCCTCATTCTGTCACTAGTCCCATGAAACTTCCTAGATGAAAAATATTCCTCAAACTTTAAACCATTTCTTGCTATTTTCTTCCTTTTATATGGAATATAGACCCCATAGGCCTCAAAAGTGTCATTGTAACCTACAAATAAACCATTTTTGCTAAAGTGATCAAACTTGGTCCTCTTCTCTACCAGTACATGGATATAAATTGGGCAACCAAAGATGTAGAAATAACTCAAATATAACTTCACACCAATGAATTCCTACTCTAGTGTCTTTTCCTCCAAGATCCTATGAGGACACGTGTTATAGATGTAGACTATTGTGTAGCGTGCTTTTGTCCAAAGAAACAAGGACAATTCTTAGTCATATAAAAATTTATGGCCTTGAAAACCCCTATGATGAATAGATTCTTCCACTCTAAAATCCCACTCTAATGTGGGTTTTTCACGGAATAGTTTTCTCCATATTAATTCATTCCTCCTTGTAGAAACTTGAAAATACTTAGAGGTATACTTACCCCCATTTTCCAATCTCGGTATCTTGATATTCTTCCCTATTTGGTTCTCAACTAGAGCTTTCAATTCTTGAAACATAGTAAAGAACCCATACTTGGTCTTTAAGAAGTATATCCATGTCTTGCAAGAGAAATCATCAATAAAGGAAAAATAATACATGGTTCCTAATTTTGATGCTACTAGCATTGGCCCACAAACAATAAAATGTACTAATTATAGTATCTCCTTAGACCTATGCTCGTTGTTTGGGTAAAAAACCTTAGCATGCCTTCAAAGTATGCACCCTCTACATACTCCCCACTACTCAATGTTGAACTCTAGAATACTTGTGTATTTCCCTCAGAATAGGAAGCACCTTATGATGTAGGTTCCCCATCCAATTTCCATAAACAACTCGCACAGGCTATCATTGTTGTAAATTAGGGATCAAATAGGTTCACCTTGCAACCCATATAGATTCTATCACTCGTGCTACTTCTGGGATAAATTCCTTCGATCTGATAAGGACATGTTGGTTCTTGAACTCTACTGCATAACATTTATCTTCCATAACTTAAATTGAAAGAAATATTTCTTGATACTTGGAACAAACAAAACATCATCAAAGTGTAAATAGTTAATTGAATGGAAATAGTACCAACTCTTGTTATTTTAGCATCATCAATAATCTCTACCTAAATCCCTAATTTGTGCTATTTTAGACTCATAAAACATTGTCATGTTGATGTTATATGCCAATATGCCCCAATATCCACATACCACCCATCCCTCAAAACCATGTTGGTAAAAAGGAAAGATACCATCGAGAAATCCTTCTTGAATTTGGAGGAAATTTTAGTCATTTCAGTTTCTACAAATTTTTCCACTTGCTTTTCCTACTAGTTTCATTTTTCCTTCTTGTTTGGACATTGTGATGCATAATTCCCATCCTTGTGGAAAAATAAGTACTTCACTTTATTCAATTCCTTCCATGGCCATGAGGTTGACTCCTCATCTTTTCCCTTACCCTTGTTGAGTCCTTTACCTCTCCCCTTCTTTGTTTGTACAAATAGGCCTAGGTTATCATCACCACCCTTCTTGTTGTATTTTGACTGCATCTAAGTATCCTCTTGTATATAGTCGTCCCAAAGTATTTCAAAAAAATAAATATGCTCACAATCATAGATTCCCTAGACAGATGTTTCCCATGAAGTTAGGAATCCATTCAATGCTATGTTCACTAACTCTGTGTCTTCAATATTCTCCCCAATCACTATCAATTGATCATGAATCTGTGTGACCTTCATAATATAACAAGTAATTGTGTCTAATCTATTCATCTCTATAGCTCTAATTATGTTCTGCACTATCATAATTTTATTTATGTTCTTACTTTGGTAGAGAATAACTAGATGATCGAGCATGTCCTTCATCATTTTCATCTCAGATGTGTGAGGAATTAAATGATCATTTATAGCATCCAATATCATTTGCTTAGCCTTCACTTCCTTCTTGTTGTGATCTATCAACTATTGTGGATCTATAGGAAGAGTTACAACATCTTCCATTATATCCTAGAGATCATTCTCTTGCAATAAGAAAATTACCCTAACTTTTCATAGAAAGATATTTGAGGAACCTTATAATATATTATCAAAACTTATGCCAATCAATTCCATGTTTGAGTCATATAGAACATAAACTAACAAATATGAAAAGTAAGTAAACAAAACCTCTAAAATCCTTTAGTTGTTGGTCCTTGTTGTTTACAATTGCTTCTGGTAGTTATTTTAAGTAGTCACATCTACTATCGTAAAACCTTTAGAATCTCAATCAAAGAGGATATTATACCATGATTAAACTTTGAAACCTTTGGTGACTAATTCCCTTGTGTTCTCAATCAAATAAACCAATTACATGATATATTTAACAATGGAAATTAATGTCTGAAAATAACATCAATCAGACAATAGTTGGATAAGTGAATAGAGGAAGCATAAACAAAATTGACATATACACAGAGTGTTTATCCTTCAAACCATATTATCATTCAATGATCAAATCTTGTAAGGAAACCTCCACCATATCTTAAAACCAACAGTTATATGATTGGTCAAATCACCCTCGAACAGAGGTGTATGGCCTACAAAAAAATAGAAAAACATAGAAGTTGTTGTACTTGTTGATTTCTTCAGCAAATCACTCATTTCCTACTTGATGCACTCTATATCCTCTCTTACTCGCTTCCCTGCTCAATTGTTTCAACTTCTCTATGTTGTATATCTTTATGCTTTTCCAAAAATCTAATCTGTCAAAACCCTAATTCCATATTGAGATGGACGGTCTAGGTTAAATCTAGTCTAGGTCATTCATTAAACTCAACTTTGAAACATAATATTTCATGTTTTCTATGTGGATTACAAAACCTTAATATCACTCACTTTTCCTATGCATTCACTTTAGAAAATGCCTTGAACCATTTCATACATGTTCATGTTGAAACTTGTGTAAGAATTTCATATCCCATCTACATTTCTCAACACCTTGTACCCTATGGAAACAATAACAAAAGCATCAAAGATATACAAGTAGAATAGATTGTCCTTGGCAATGTTGAAAGGAATATCACTCCAAAGAAAAAACCTACCCGCAAGCTTTTTTTCTTAATGTTTCTCCTTTGTATTAAGAAATGACCTAATATAAGGTTGTGCACCACCTGTGGTTCTTGGAACAAAGAAATTTGAGGCCATTGACACCATCATGGAAGGTGAGGCTAAGTAAAATATCTCACTTCTTGCAACTCTTCTTGTTTCAATCCCACTTATCACCACTACCCTCTCATCTCTCTTTTTACCCATTCCATGAAGTGGTTTATTAGAAATTTAAATGGTTTCCATGGATTCCTTTTGAAAAATTTCCACTTCATGCCCTTCAATTTGTGCAAGATGATATTACAACAAACTAATTCCCCCCATCATTTCCTTCCCACATAACTTGCAATTCAACTTTTCTCGATTATGCCTCTTTGTGGGATCCATATTCCCACATAGGATCCAAATATTTTGGCATTTTCAAATAGCTATGATTAAACCTAAGGCAAAGAAAAATAGAAATCAAGATAACTTAAAATTGCAAAATATGATAATGTTGCAAAAACAAAAATCAGATCTAAATAAATGGTAGATCTCCCCTTAAAAGTTGGCAAGAAGGGAGAAAACTAATGGAAATTGCAAAACCTATCAAAAATCTATAAAACACACAAAAACCATGTAAAAATTGTTATGAAAACCTACAAATGTGGAATCAATCCCCAATATACAATCAATCTCATGAGGCTCCTGCATATATCTTGCAACAGCACCTACTGCATAAGAAGAATCAGGTCGAGAGTGTGTGAGATATAACAAACTCTCAACTAGCCTCCTATACAACGATTTGTCCACCAATGGAGATGAACCAAAATCACCTAGTTTAACTCCTGAAAGGAAGGGACACTTGGATGCCTTACATTCATCCATTTTGAAATTCAATAACAGGTCTGCAACATACTTTGATTGTCTGAACTTAATACCTGCATCATATTGCTCAATCTTCAAGCCAAGAAATTGTTTCAACAATCCAAGGTCAGTCATTGAAAACGCATTGTGCAATGAAGACTTAATTGAATCTATATCAGCAATGCAACTTCCAATGATCAAAATATCATCAACATATAGTACTATGATCTGAAATGAAACATCTAAATGTTGCAAATATACATTAGGATCATATTTGCATCTTTCAAATCCTGGTGATAGAAGAAAGTTGTCCATCTTGGCATACCAAGCTCTGGGGGCTTTCTTGAGGACATAGAGAGACGTCTTCAACCTGCAAACAAGCGAAAGATCATGAATGAAACATTCAGGTTGCTGCATATAAATCTCCTCATGAAGGTCGCCATGAATAAAACCACTCTTCACATCCATATGGTGCATCTCCCATCGCTTAGATGTAGCAATGGTCAAAACTAGCATGATAGAGTCCATCTTTGCAACCAGTGCAAATTTATTTGTATCGTCCACTCCATGGAATTGAGAGAAGACTTCAAAAACCAACCTATCCTTATACTTCAGATCTGAACAATCAGTATCCATCTTGGTCCTATAAACCCACTTACATTGCACTAGTTTCTTCTTTGAAGGTAGAGGAACCAACTCCCAAGTTTCATTGTCTTGCAAAGACTTGAACTCTTTTTGCATGGTTGTTTTCCATATTGGATCATGTGATGCTTCCTCATATGACTCAGGTTCAGATACAACCATCATGAACCACCTCTCTGAAATATTCAAATCACAAGTGGAGAAAGCATTGTGAAATCGAGATCTAGTCTTCCTAGAGTCTAGTGGATCTCCAGCAAGATCACCAGCATCTTGTATGGTTTTCTAAACCCACTTTGGCCTCATGGGTGAGTCATGATATGCATGCATGTCATCATATTCATCTTCCAAATCAGAATCATAAAAATCAAAGAGAGAATCATCACTTACATCATCATTGAGTGGAGGGTGTGAGCAATCCCCTTTGACCAGTTCGATCGCTTGCATGGGCTCTTCTTCGAACTATACATTTCTCTCAATGAAAGTTTTATGAGATGAGGGATCAAAGAGCTTATATCCTTGTTCATATTCATCATATCCAACTATTATGGATTTCTTGCTTTGAGGTTGCAAGGCCTTTCTCTTCTCGGGAGGAATTCTAGCCCAAGCCTTTGAGCCAAAAACCCTGAAATGAGAAACATTGGGATTCTGACCACTCCAAGCATCAAATGGAGTTTTCACTTCTAATTTTTTGTGTGTAACTTTGTTCTAAACATATGCAGCACAATTTATGGCTTCAACCCATATCTTAGGAGACAAATCCTGCCTCCAACATGCATATGGTCATCTCCTTCAATGCTCTATTCTTGCGCTCTACCACGCCATTTTGTTGAGGTGTGTAAGGCACATAATGTTGCATTTGAATGTCATTTTCCTCACATAGTTGTTGTAGGTTCTTGTTAACATATTCCTTGTCATTATCAGTCCTTAATACCTTTATCTTATTCCCACTCAAGTTCTCAACCAAATCCTTGAAAAATTTGAAGATCTAAAACACTTCAGAGTTTTGCTTGAGAAAATACTCCCAACAATACCTTGAGAAATCATCTATGAATGTTAAGACATACATTGAGTTTCCATAGGAGGGTGTGGGAAGAGGTCCTATCAGATCTGAATGAATCAAATCAAGCACTTGAACATCAATTCTTTCCTTTCCTTTGGCATACTTGCGCTTTGCATGCTTACCAACAATGCATCCCTTGCATGTGCCTTTGGAAAACTTGATGCTTGGAAGCCCTTCAACCATGTTTTCTTTTCTCAAAGCTTGAATATATCTATAGTTGAGGTGTCCAAACCTCTCATGCCATATCTTGTTGGTCTCATTGGAATGTGACAGGAGCGCATTCCCTGAGGAGTAAGAAAGAAAGTGTGAAAACATGTACATCCTCGACTTGTGATCTGCAATACCCACTGCAACAACTTGGCCTGTAGAAATTTATGATATTTTCACATCATCTTGAGTGAATGTCACTCTCTTGGAAAAACCTATTTGTGTCATCTGATAGACTGAGAGTGAGTTAGCTACAAGATCAGGCACATACAACACATTGTTGAAGTACCCATTGTCAAGGTCAATCCTGCCAATCCCTTTGGATGGGATCTCAGAGTCATCACCCATGAGGATAGATGGACCACTGTATGGATGTAGGGCCGAGAAGGAGTCTTGTATAGAAGCCATGTGCCTTGAGGCACCTGAATCTATGATGAAATAGGAAGAGATAGAAGATCCAGCAACTAGTTCACGGCATCTATCCTTGTTCTCTGAATTCAAACCTCCCTCTTTCTTCCTTGAGCCTTCTGCCAGGAGGATGTTGTTCTTCTCAAGGAGTTGTGCCATCATGTCAAAAGTTTTCTTCATGCATGCACTCTCTGGATGCCAACCTTTGTGACAATATGTGCATTTTGTCTTCTCTTGCTTCTTCTTCTCTTTGTCCTTACTAGTATTCGAACCCCCATCAGAAGATTTGGGCTTCTCTTGTTTCTTCGAATATTTGGCTTTCTTCCTGCCTTTGGATTAATTCGAAACACCTGTAGTAAGGGCATGATCCTTGGTGGATTTGATGGTACCCATTTGAACCAATTTGTCTTGTTCCCGAGTCAATGTCTCCATGAAGTCTCCCACGGTAGGTGTTCTTCAATTTCGAACTAGCAGCTTTCCTAAGTGGAATGCTGAGACAAACACTAAATATCCAGGCCCTGGCTTCAAAAGAATGGACAAGATCAGCTGCTCTTCCTTCTTTTCGATGCCACACTGTTTCAGCATAAGTACCACAGATTGGAACTTGGTGAAGAAATATTGGATCGTCTCAAAGTGAGTTGGGCTCAATGTGATCAACTCATTTTTGAGTTGGTGTCCTCTCATCTCATTAGTCTTCCCAAACAGTGACTCGATCTTGATCCACACCTCTTTGGGTGTAGTCAAACTGTCTACATGAAAAAAAAGATGCATCAAAATAATGAGACAAAGCATCCTGAGTGCTTCATCCAACCTATTGAAATACTTGGATTTTTCCACAACAGAGTTGGGCTCGTTCTTTGTTCACATGGTTACTTTGTAGAGGCCTTTCGACCTCAACTGGATCACCATTTCGGCCTTCCATTCAAAATAATTGAATGGGGTAAGCAAGACATGAGTTTTCATTAGAGGAAATTTGGGATCTAAAATGGGCCTTATAAGAAAACGCGCCAACAATAAATTTTGTGAGTTGGAATTCAAGAACTAATAGAATTTCAATAAAATGAGTCAACCATAATGGTTGAATTGACATATTTGTCATAAAAGAAAACTACTTTTCTTGTTCGTATTTTCTAACTATCGCCCTATGTTTTTACTCAAATTTCAAGCGGGAGAACTCGTTGGATGTGGAATTTAATTCCACATCCAACGGGTACCCACACTGCATACTTTTGATGGACCCCGCTACCCCAAAAACAAGAAATCCCTGAAAATGTGATGATTATGTAATCATCACATTTTCAGGTATTTCTTGTTTTTGGGGTAGCGGGGTCCATCAAAAGTATGCAGTGTGGGTACCCGTTGGACGCAGAATTAAATTCCGCATCCAACAAGCTCTCCCGTTCAAAATTTGAGTAAAAACACAGGGAGATATGTCGAAAATACGAACAAAAAAAATAGTTTTTTCATTCTTCCTCCAAAATTAATAACTATTATTTTATTATTTTCCTTAGGAGGCCCATTTTAGACCTCAGATTTCCTCTAATGCTCCATTTATGCTTGCACACTAAGTGACAAAGACACTGGAACTACCTGTAGTGCAAACACTCGAAACATTCTGGAGGAGACCCTAGATAGCAACTCAAACTCTCTAAATTCGATTTGCAGCTCCAAAGAGATCTGATACCATGTGAAAATGTGATTCACAACAAGATCTAGGAGCTAAGAGAATCCTCACAACTCAATAATTTCACAAATTATGAAAAAAACAGTGAAAAAGAGCAATATTAACACATAGGAATGGTGCTAATAACTGAAGTTTCTATTACTGTCCAACATGTAAATATGTCTGAAACATGAATATAATACAATAGGGGAAAATTGTTAGCCTTTGGAGGAAAATTGGAGGCATACATGTGGCAAGATTAGATTGGACCTCAAACCCCCCTAGGTTGACCAATGAGTTCCCAAACTGCCTCAAACAGTCACGAATGACCATGTGAACATGGGTGAAGCATGTTGGATCATAAATAAGGGCAGGATAGGAATGTTGGAGTGCATGGGTGAGTGGGAGTGACTCTAGGCATCATTTAATGGTCCAAAAGAGCCCAAAACACTCAAATACAATGCATGGGCACCTCTGTTCAAACCAGTTCCATGTTTTAAGGAGTGGGAGTGCCCCATGAACAAAGATGTCATTAATGAGGGTGCATGAGCTCCTGAATGATCAAATGTGGGTTCTGTGGTGCATTTATTAGTCCAAAACCCCCAAATACCTTAGGAGACCAATATAACCAAGGTTTGGACCATATATCATGAGTAAAAAAACAAATGAAGGTGTGTCCTAGGTGGTATGTGACCATGGTACTAGGTGGTATGATGCTCTAACATCAAACCAACCTTCCAGGATTAGACAAGGAGAGTTTCATTTGGTTGTAGCCTAAAGTCATTTAGGACAAATGTGAGCATCATCTTTGACAACATACTATCCAATAAATTTTGATCTAGTGTAAGGAAACATAACCTAAAGATGCTACATGGCGACCAACAAATACTCTCCGCCATTTTCCTCATCTCTAGTCTTGAGGAAAAACCTATTTTATAGAAGGGAAGGGGGGCATGTAAGGGTCCCACCCTATCTCTCCTAGATAGTGGAATAGATTATTATTTTATGTATTGAGGGTCATCTTTATTAATTAAGGCCCCACGAGGTAGTAAACTATGAAATAAATAATTGTAAATGGCCTCATTAAAGAAGGTTCACTAGTTAGTGGTTGAAGCCTCATTAATGGAGGTCCATTGGGTGGTTAGCATTTTGGTCAATTATAAATTGTATAGTAGTAAAATTTATGTAACTAGTTGCCAAGAGAATATTATTGATTTTAGAGTTCTATTCAAATTGGAGGTTATCCCTCAAACAAACTAGATGGTGTTGCATTTTGTTCTAAATGTCAATAAAGGTTTGCTTATTATTGTTATTTTCTAATTCCTGTTCTATTTATTTGCTTTCTGTGACTATATTTCCATCTATCTTGCTCTAATTATTTTCTTTTTGAAACTATATTCCACCTATTTTTCTCTAATTATTCTATTCCAACTCATAAGGAACACCACAATATGCAAGAAAGATGCTAGAAACCTATGAGTTTTGGTGTTGAACAAAAGGAAGGATGTCAAAGCCTATTGGAGCTAGGATTGGTTGTCAAGGACTGAAACTAAGAGCTTTCCCACATTTCATCTTACGACATGCACAATATCCTCGACTCAACAAGGGATATGCCTCCCTTTCTCTTCTTGAGAGGCAATGTTTCCAAAACCATCTCCATCATATCTTGTCCAAGATGCAATTCTTGGACACAATCATCAGGTCCATGGTACTTTATGTTTCCAAGGTCTAGGGACCAAGTTTGCTTCAAATTGATTTGGATAAGATAGAAAGAATCTAGACCCTTCTCTTAGGTGCATCATTTGATGCAAACAAACTATCCCCTAGCGCATTGTTCATGGGTAGTTCAAGAACCATCCTTTACGCCTCAAGGCCATCTTTCAAGTAGTGTACTTGATTCAAAGAGTCCACATTTATGGGAGCTCAACCTCCAAGAGGTATCAATATACCTATTTTGCACTTTGTTCTTTAGAGACCATGGCCTCAATCAAACCCCAAAGCACAACCAATATTGGTTCTCAAAGGTCTCTTGGTTACTTCAATCTGTGACCATCTATCCAAAGTGTTTTCCCTCTTTCAGATGCTCCCTAAATACACCAAGTCACCTCCTACCCTCTAAACAAGACATGAACTATGCAATAAAAATAATATCTAATGAAATAGACATGCACCCACACAACCAACTACTTAGCCCACCCCTCTTGTATTAAGACATAATTTAGAAATAATTAACCCTTATATGTCCTAACTTTATTCAATAATATGACATGTAACTTAGCTTACAACTTTAGTCAATTTATCATCTAATCTCCTCACAAATACAAGGTATGACCATTATTTAATATTCTCTAATAATTATAACCCATTGTACTCGATGAGTGTGGCTCATGAGACCATATATTTCAAAATAAAATGGTTACAAGCATGGATAAGCCAATTGTGCTTTAATGTAGCTCTTACTCATATGGCATAGATAAGCCAATTGTGCTTTAATGTAGCTCTTACTCATATGGCATAGATAAGCCAATTGTGCTTTGTGTTATGAAATAACCAAGTAGCTCTTACTCATATGGCATAGAAAAAATTCATAGCGTACCGAAATTATTATCTAAATTTTATTCCAATATATACACTCATTCCTTTTGATTAAAGGTCAGACAACCCACATGACTGATTTGATATGGGTGTTGCGTCTAGAAAAATACATTCTAGCTGTTAGCATTTGATAACGAGTCCAATGAGTTAATACTAACTCTTTATAATCCAAAGCATTAGTCATTCAACATGATGAGCTACCTTGTCTCTAGTTATTACTTTCGTTAAGATTGGATTAGCAATAACTCTTAAGAACATGTCACGGCTATATTTCCTTTGTAGGTAAAAAAAAATAGCATAAATTTTTCTATTTCATTCAAAATCTGTTAAAAAAAAGGAAATAAAGTAAGTGCAGCATGCTGGAAGAACTTGAAGAATGAGGCTACTTGAGAAACTCCCGAGGTTTGAATGCTAGGCATTCATGGCCTGAAGGACAGTTCATGTCAGCACATGCATATGCTTATATGATCGGTGATTTATACTGGGCTTCAACAGGTTAACTAGTGGCATCCACCAAATAGCAATAAAAAGTAGAATACCCATGGATGCACTGCATGCATGCATGCTAATACAGAGGTATATAACCATACAGTTTGCATTGGTTACAGGATGAGGATGCTATTGCTTGGAAAGAGTACATTGCCCCTAAGGTCTAGTCATGTGCAGATATAGGAGTGAGGATTAACTGATTTGGTCAAAGAATCCAGATGGAGGGCACTACACTCGTAAGATTGGCTATAAAGTTCTTTGTAAAGGTGATGTTGTGGGAGACACAGAGTGCTGGTATACGATTGTTTGGAAATTTAAATGTCCCCTAAAATGAGGGATTTTTAAAAACAAGGTTCTTCCTTAGGACAACTTGCAGAAAGAAAGAAATAGGTATAGCCCAAACGAGTGTTCGCTTTGCAAGGAAAAGGAGATTATTCAACATATGCCTTTATTATGTCCCTTTGTTGTGCAAGTTTCGAAAGAGGTGGAAACCATAACAGGACCGAAAGATGTATGGAGGGGTTCTTCACTGGAGGAATGTATAAGGAATTGATGTGTAACAGAAATGTAAAGAGATATAAAGCTTTGCCAATTATTATTATTGCATGGGGTATATGTTAGAAATTTGACAGCTACAAAACCAAGATCACTAAAAGAAAGACAGTACAAAAAACAAAAGTGGAGCTTGTTTATCCACGATTATCACAAAGATCATCTTCCAACCATAGACAAATCAATGTCACCCCAAGTTCTCCCTTCTAAGAGAGATTAATCGTTCAAAGATAGAGTATTTCTAGATCGTAGTAGCACAACCCAAGAAAACAAGAGAAAACCTCTCCACAATGGAAAAACCCCAAAAAACTCTTCTCCAAACACCAGTAGCAAACTTATCCTGCAGTGGGCGAACTTTTCCCGCAGTGCACAAATTGTTGTGTCAACATGAAGAGGGGCACCCCCTATTTATATTGTTTTCTCACTGAAATTTAACTAGTGCCAACTTGTGTTTTGCAATAATAAAATACATTTTATTATATTTCTATTATTCTTTTGCAGGGCCGACTTGAGTGAGGATGTCTCACATGGCTTCTACACCAACACTCCCTCTTAGCTAGGTAGGCATCACCAATATTACCGTACTGGAACACATCTAGATATCAACAGTACACACCAGCTATCTCGAACATCTCTATACACATGGAAGGGCTACCAACACAATATTAGTTCATCGAGAAGTGTATCAAACTACGTGCATCAGTTCAATCCAGTTCATCGAAGAACATGCACTAGCTCCACAATTCGTGCATCTGCTCAATCCATTTCGTCGGGGAAGCATGTACCAACTCTGCAACTTGTGCATCTGCTCAACCCAATTTGTCAGGGAAGCATGCACCAAGTCCGCAACTCATGCATCTGCTCAACCCAGTATGTCGAAGAAGCATGCGTATAGCCCAAAGATCTCACTAGGATTATCACTGCTAGTGAGTCTTTGCCATGCCATGGGATACAACCTCCTCATAGCATCCATAAGGACTACAATCATATGAGGGCTCACAAAGGCCATAACTTTATGTGAGACTTTTATCAAATATTTGTATGGGGTACAACCCATAAATCTCCCAACCATACAGGTTGTTAAATTTGTACAGTAACCAGCCCTGTTTCATGCTGGGTGTACCACTACAGAGCCAGTCCTTTTTCATATTGGATGTAGCTCTTAGCAGTTCCAGTCCTTTTTCATACTGGATGCAAGATCTTATAGAGCCATTCCTTTTTCATACTGGATGTAAGTCACATACATCTTCCTGCAGAGCCAACCTTTATTTTATGTTGGATATGAAGATGGGTTCATATATAACCAATCATTGTGACTATTACTTCATCCCCAGGATGAGTCTCCGATAGTCACACATAGTCCTCGGAGACCTTGACTATTACTCCATCCCCAAGATGTGTCTTGGATAGCCATCCGAGGTCTTGGCTATGTCTCCACTCATGTGGGCATACGGAGTCATGTACAATGACTAACCCAATGAACTACTAGCATTGAAGTTATGTGCAACATAACTTACCCGTATCGAAGACAAGTATCACTACATGGCTAACAAGTGTCCACCTAGAACTTAGGAGTTCATCATGAATCATCGTCATAGTTCATAGATGTCCACATCAAATTTCTCACCCACAAATGTTTGCCTAGAATCCAAGTGTTCCCAAAATCATCGTCACTATTCATAGGTTCTATCCCTAGATGTGTGTGTACCTAGAACTCAGGTGTACTGAATCACCGCCATTGTTCAAAGGTGCTCACATTAGGACTACATAGGTCTTCCGGCAGAGTCAGACCTATTTCATGCTAGGTAGGAAGACGGTGCCTAGATCCACTCTAAGACTTCCCGGTCCTAGACAAGGTACTTTAGCCCCAGGCTGAAAGTTGGTCGAAGTCAACATCTCACTGACCAAGTGCCTCCATTCTCAAGAATAGATATTAGACCCGGGATGAGCTTAAGTCCCCAACTGAATCATATCAATCAACACCCTAGTACCAGACTAGGTCCTCCATTCTCTCGTAGAATGGTTCTTAGCCCTAGGTTGAGCTTCAGTTCCAGACTGAATCATGTTGATCAACCTCATGGTCCCCGACCAGGTCATGGTAGCTGACTAAGTGCCTTTTGGTAACTAACCAAGCGCCTCCATTCTCCCAGAGAATGGATATCAGCCCTAGAATGATCACGTTGGGATCTTCACATGGTGGTATGACTAGTCATACTAGGATCCACCTATGAAGATACAACCAACCATGTATACATACCAGTGTGCGCCAACCTCTCCATCTTTTTTAGGATATCTAGGAGGTCTCCTCACTCCTTCTCGAAGTGATCGGGTAAATGCATTAAGCATACGCTGGCCTCTCCATCCTATGAGAGATCTCATCACTTCTTCTTGGAGTGATCGAGAGAATGCATTGGCCTCTCCATTCCATCTCAAGATGTTCGAGAGATCTCTTCACTTATTTCACAATGATAGAGAGAATGCATGGTATAATCATCCTACCCTCTTAGCAAGGGATATGGAACCAATCTCCCCACTCCATCACAGAGTGTTAGGGAGTAAATTCAACCTTCCCTCTAACCGAGGATGTCAATCATGGGACCAATCTCCTCACCCTTTCTCAAAGTCATCAAGAGAAAATATAGAAATAATGAAATATCAACGAGGGGGTCAACATAACACTGATATCCCCACTCCTTCACGGAGTTACGGTCCCATCCTTAACATGCACACATTTCAGCTAGCAAAGGCATCAAATATATCGAGGCAGACATTTATGTCCTACCCTATTCTAGATATGAAATGCAAATACATAATAAATCATATCATTGAAATCATGTACCTGAGAGAGAGTATCAATAGGCTAGTTTCCCCACCGCATCTCAGGGTGTTTGAAAGTCCTCCCTTTATGTTGGAGCATTCTGCTCCCTCTGCATCTAAGCATCCTGCTATCTATAGCTGATCATCCTGCTCCCTCTTTGGGGAGTCCAAAAATACGATGTAAGTATCCATCCTGGTGACAACTAGGTACATCAAGGATCCTTCAACTGTCTTGTCTCGATCAAGACAATAATGCCATCGGTGTAGCCACAGTCATCATGCTCAATCTGCTCAGGATCTCAATTGTGCTCTTCCTTGACATAGGAATACTTTATTAGGTTTCACACCATCATATGTAATAGGATAGAATCCTCATCTTGATGGCTAAGTCCCTTTGTCTCCTCAGAGATCGGTTGAGTAACTTTCGTCCTCCATAATCTATCTACCATGACTATGACTGGAAAGTAACTGCTTTCTAGAATTGTCAAAGAGACGAACATCTGTAGGAGAAAGACCGACGTCCGTACAAGCTTCCCACTTTCGTTCACCAAATATCTACATGAGATCATCTAGGCTTGTGGTTCATGTGTCCAGATGTTCGGTCCTCATTTGTCTACTATCATGACTTCAACTTAACTATTTCGACAAGAAGTCATCCTTCTTTTTGGGATGAGAGTTGTGCTTCTAGAGGTTTTTCTGCTTCTGATCCATCTGCATATCAACGAGATCACTTGTCTTTCAGACCAAGTTTCATCATCCTCTTCTTGTAGGCCATAGTGTTCCCTACAAGTCAAATCTCGTCAGATGGTTAGCAACATTGCATAATCAAATAAATGCAATAACTATAGTTCATCTAGGTGCATAGGCATCTTATAGCCAATGCTTCGGTGCAATATACCCATGCCTATTAATTGGATGCTTATAACATACTCATGGTCTCCATTATAACATACCATCAAGAGTGTGCACTACTTTAAGCATGTTAGAAGGAGATGTAATCCAAGAGGGGTTCATGAAATGTTGTGCAACATTAGGGGCTAAAACATCACAAATACTACATGTGCCTATTATCAATATGTTATCCACTAAGTTGCACTTAGGTGGATTTCCAGTGAGCAACCAAAGACTTGAACAATTCAATTGTTCATCACATGTGTTCAGAAGTTCATCGGGCCAATCAGTGGCCCTTTTTTTAATTTTTTTCATGTTCATACCCTACGGGGAAATTGTAATAAATGACTTATCATGATGAAATTATGTAAAAGGTTTGGCTTTACTAAGTCCTAGTCATCAATACTTTACTTGGGGGTGTTTTTTCCTTGAGAATTATACATCGTTTTTAATGACTTATAATTTTCGAGTTTTTCACCCACTCCTCCAAAGCTAGAGTAAATGTCTTGGTGGTTAGACCTTAAGAGGTTATTAAAACCTATGTGTCAATGTATATTACCATGTTAATCATTGTTTTTGAATCATATGAACATGTTCTAAGCCCCCCATAGGTTTTTTTTAATTTCCGGAAAATATAGTTTTTCCTGTTTTTTTCCAGGCTTATTTTTAATAAGTTAATTGTAATTTTCTCGAAGGCATACAAGTGTGGTATAAGGGTGAAATTTGCCATGGGGGTGCTTATTTTCTAACTCAGAGCACCCACTTAACCCCTAAACCCACTTTCTTAAGTTTTCTAGTAATTATTTATTTCCAAAATTAATTATTACTTGAAAATGGTAAAAAAGACCAAAAAATGGATAAAGTGAAAAATTTGGCAACTCGTAAAATAAAGGAAACATGCCGAAAGTGAATTTTATGAGTTGGCAAAGTAGAGTGGAAACATTCCTAAGGTTTCTAAAACACTTTGGAGTGTTTTTCTCGGCAAATAAAGGCAAGGCGATTTTGCTAAATCAAGTGGAGCACATTTCTCAAGAAAATGACGGAAATTTGTGAGGATAATAGCAAGTGTTGAGTTATGAATTAGAAGTTGGCATATTTTTTGTCTTTTCCATCCTATGCCAACTCAAGTAAAGCGCTCTCTCTTGGGCAAGTGCACCACCCTCTCTTGGTCATAGTTTCTATATAAGCAAGGCATTGCTCCATTATTTGGAGATGGAGGATTGAACCTATGCTCTTGCAATACTTAGTTGCTTCTATATTTTGTTGAATAAAGTGAAGACTTTGGAGGTCCATATGGTGCAAATTTTCATGGTTGTGAATACGTGAGCTTCATTAAGGTGATATTTAGCTAGTTGTACTTCTCTTTATTTCAAGCTTGTAGATGTTTATCTAGCTTAGAATGCTATTACTAGCCCATAGAGTAAACATTTGTAGCTTCAATTTGTTTACTTATGTTTTTCTATTAGAGATCTAAGAGTAGCCAACTGTAGTCAGTTATACTGAGTCTCTCCCAAATTTCTTTTATCAAAATAAAGTATATACTAGATTTAATCTCGTTTGTTTAAAAGTTGTGTAGCTTTACAAATCATTGAAGGAGAAGGAGGATTTTGAGCTCAGTTGCATCTTCTTCCTCTTCACCACTATTCTTTGGATCTAATGTGTTTTGTCCTACAGGCACTTTCTCTTCACAATGTTCAAGCTTGAGCTTGAGGGTTTTCTCTCCCATCTCATAAAAATTCAATCCTTCTCTTTGGTTACTTTTCTTACAAGCTTAGATTTCTTTAAAAGATCATTATATGAAGTTTAGGTTTGTTTACATCTTAGATCTAAAGTGCTTTAATAAATATCTTAAGCTTATATCTAACACTTCTTTTCTAGTACTCAAAGTAATAAATTTTCTTCATTTTTTGTAAAGTACTAGATAGTGTATTTTATGTACATGCTTGTACTAATCCACTAATTTGCACATTGTTAGCTTGTTGGTTTTTAGCAGGTTGAAAGAAAAAGAGAGAGAAACTATGACCAAATTTTGATAAATCTAGCTATCCAAAGGCTCCAAAGTCCCCACTCTTTTTCCCTTTCAATTCCGAGTCATTGTAAACCTTATTGATCCCACATTTAAAGGATCAAAAGATTTTTCTCTCCTAAAAACTTATTGTAATAAAATAAATAAAAGAGAAGCAAGTGGGCTATATAGCGCCCACACCCCATTCCCCCCTGGGAGAATTCGCATTGTCTCTTTTTCCTGGAGTGATTTTTCTTAACAGGCTGTATACTTTTTTTTACAAGTAAATTTAGTTTAGAGTTGCTTTAAATTTATTAGTTTTTGTAAAGAACACTAACCCACTACAATTTTTCTCAGGTACGAAATGGAAAAGAAAATCATAGTGTAGTAATTAGTCTCACAAGTTTGTTTATATTTACACAAGCACACAGTCCGTCCTAAAGGGTTGTATTGTTTTGTACTTTTTTTTGTCTTTTTTGAATTGGAACAAACATTTGCTTCTTCCGTGCATGCTCTACCCCTTGCAGCTTTGTCTGGCTCTTGGGGATATCAAAAGTGGAAGTGTGCATTAATTAATTCCTCACATTTAATTTAATCAACTCACATTAATAAAATTAACATCCCCTAAACATTACGAAAATCCGACATAAATGAGTTTGGTGAATAGTGGGCAAACTCTTCAGGGAAANTTTTTCCCCCCCCCCCCCCCCCGGCTGACTCCATCTAGCCCACATTTTCCCGTGCAGAGCCACTTTTCCCGAAATCCGGACATATTCCCTGTACCATCCGGTATATCGGGAATCCCCTCTCTCATTTAATCAATTCATCTTTTAAATAATAAAATTGACCAAGAACACAATTGCAAAACATTTACTTTTTAGCAACATTTGCTTTGAGTCCACGGCACTAGTCTTTAATATTTATTATTTGCTTCATTCAATTAAGCTATATTTTGTCGTGATTATTCTATGTCATATATGTTGTATAGTTTATTTAATTGTGCAATTGTCTTGATTAATATATTAACATTCAAACTCCTAAACAACAATTTTTCATCAAGAAAAACTAAGTAACTAAAGCCTTGGTAATATTAATAGGGTCTACCCCCCTTGGCTTTCTTAGGAGTTAAGCCTGAATGGATGAGTCAAGATCAAGTAACAGTACTTGACTCAAGACTTGCCCCCAAGGACACACCAAGCAGCTTGAAGAATTCTGTTGCGTTAACCCCAGGTGCGTAAGAGGCGGCAACACAATAAAAGAACATGCTCAACAACTTCCTAAATCTAGGAATATAGATCTGCATAAAAGCATATCCAAAAACAATAGATCTAATCTACCAGAGAATATGTAAAATCAAATACTTATCTTGTATTGTTTTGTGGGTGGACTCCCACTACCCCGTAACATAGTCCACTAATCTTCATTTGTTGGAAGTCCATCACCACATGGATCTTCATCTCATTGTCTCAACATAGGGAGTTCTAGAAGAAGAACTCCATTCGATCCTCATTCTTTAGCTTCTTCTGAGAGGTGTCATTTTCAACATTTGCAGTTGAGGCTTCATCCTTCCTCTTCTTTGAAGAACAATTTTGGGCATAGTGTCCAAGCTTATTGCATCTGAACCGACGGACATGTGAAAGATCCTTCTTCTTTTGATTTGAACTAAGACTTGATCTTCCACCCTTGTCTTTCTTGCCATGAAACTTCTTTCCCTTACCCATTCCTTTCTTGACTTTCTTCGTGTTGGGTGCCATGTATCCTGCTTCTCCCCGCAAGTCTTGTCTCTTCTTGCATACATACTACCTAGATACGAGCAAACTTAGGCAACTTTGGTTGCCCAACAAGACTATGAATGAATGCTTCCCAATACAAAGGGAGACCATTAAGAGTGTTATGGACAAGTTCTTTATCACTGTCTGGATCTCTAATACTAAATCTACCAAGATTCTCCTTGCCCTAGCATCATTCTTTTTTCATTGAGCTTTCTTGGCTTCCTCTTTTGGATCTGGAACATATTCATTCATGAACTTCAAGAGATCATTTTCTTCTAAGATAAGAAGAACCCTAGACTTCCATGAGCTGAAACTGGAAGTCAGATCAAGCCTATCTTCAACCTTCATCCCAATCATCTTCACTACAAAACTGGACCAGAAAACCTAGCAAGAGCTAGGTCACGGATGAAGTATGGAGGCTTGAAACACTGGATCCACAGATGAATGTGCCCTATTGAGGCGAGGTTGAGCAAGGTAAAGTTGGTCCAAATCTATGGACAAAACAGCAGTAATGTGGAAGCCCTAGTTCTTGACCCCGACAGTATTAGGTCAAAAATTGAAACTTCTCTGATCAAAATTGGCCTCCACAGAAAGATGCGCCCTATTGAGGAGAGATGCTCTATGCTCCTTCCGGGGTGTTCTGAGGTGCGAAACACTCCAAAACGTGAAGCCCTAGTCTTCGACAATGACTTCTTCTAGCACTGCTCTGATACCATGTTAGAAATTTGACAGCTACAAAACCAAGATCACTTGAAGAAAGACAGCACAAAAAACAAAAGTGGAGCTCGTTTATCCGCGATGATCACAAAGATCATCTCCCAACCATAGACAAATCAATGTCATCCCCAAGTTCGCCCTTCTAAGAGAGAATAATCATTTAGAGATAGAGTACTTCCATTTCATAGTAGCACAACCCAAAAAAACAAGAGAAAACCTCTCCACAGTGGAGAAACCCTAGACAACTCTTCTCCAAACAGCAGTAGCAAACATATTCTGCAATGGGAAAACTTATCCCGTAGTACTCAAATTGTTGTGTCAAAATGAAGAAGGGCGCCCCTTATTTATACTGTTTTCTCACTGAAATTTAATTGGGGCTGACTTGTGTTTTGCAATAATAAAATACGTTTTATTATATTTCTATTATTCTTTTGCAGGGCCGACTTGAGTGAGGATGCCTCACATGGCTACTACACCAACAATATATAGCTCACGACAAATGCTAGTTTATTTCAAGAAAGCTTATTCCAGCTATTCAATATGTCTCTCAAGGACTGAATATTCTCAATTGCTTTAAACAAACAAAAAATGAAAAACCTCAAAAAACAAATTGTTTTGAAAAAGGTGGATAGATCGTTTGAAAAAGGTGGATAGATCGAGAGCTTGTGCTTATTTCAATGGCGCTGTTCAAGGAGATCCACAGGTCAGTGGGGCAGGTGAAGTCTTGTACTTGAGGGATTCTCATGTTTTAAAGTTTAACGTTGGACTTGGCAGAGGCTCCAATAACTTTGCAAAACTTATGGCTCTGAAGTTAATTCTTATGCTAGCGGCTGAAAAAGATATCCCCAAAATACAAATTTCTGGTTACTCTTTGGTGATGATTAAATGGATGCAGAGGTTATATATATTAGAACTTTTTTTGGGTGAGGCCTGTTTTCAAGGAGATTCTAATTTCTAGATATATTTTTGCTATCTTCAATCAAATTTCATTTCACCGCATTTACAGGCAAAGAAATGAATTGGCGGATGGTTTACCCAACGCTGGTCCCTTTTGTTGGATGCAGGTCAATGGCACATCTGGGAAATCGAGAATGGTCAATCCTTTGATAGAGATCATCCTCCTTTTTTAAGGTGATATTGTCTGGGTTTCATGGGATTTCCAGCTCATTTATGGCTCTTAGTTGTGCTGACATGATGATATATATAATGTAGTTAGTGTTCACTTGTGAGATCAGTTTTATGGTTGATCAGACTGTTTTTGGGGACTGTAATATGAGCTTTTGAGGGGGTGTGTTGTGCTTATGTGGGAACTATAATGTGATTTTTTTTGGAAAGCCTTTTCAAGACACATATATGTAGAGGATCTTCTCCTGATGGGGAGGGGTGATATGAGTAGGATCACTCGAACTTGCTATTGGACCCTGTTGAAGGAACCAAGACATGCTATGAAGCATACAAGGATTGTAATTTTGTTTTTATTTATGAAATTACGAATTTGATTCCATCGCAAAAGAAACACATACGATTTGCATCCCAATTGACTAGGGAGCCTCATTTCACACCAATTAACCTGTCTTCAAGTATATCAATGGAGTTGATGTAATGAGATAGCATGGTCCAAATGAGTTATCAAGGAAAATAATGGAAAGAGAACAATACTCATTATTTCTGTCTGCACTGATAGATTTTAATTCCATTTGGCTATAATGCCATTCTGGACCAAGATTCAAACAGTAGAAGCAGATTAGTGCTGCATTTCTAAAGCACGAATATCACGCCGCACAGCTCAGAGGAAATTAGTGAACTGAACACGTCACAGAAATAGAAACTGAAATAATTATTTCTGAGAAGAAGAAAAAAATAAACAGCTCGGGCTTTTAGTTTATGGTACAAAAGTCACCAATAATCGCCACATGAACAAAAACCATTCTTAAAGTAATGGAACCTGTTGGAATCCCTTACAATAATTTCTCGCTGAACTAATTTGGAGACGAACTTTGTGGCAGTGTGGCAGTCAACACACATACGAAGGTTTTTTATGATACGAATAAGTTTGGTGGGTGGTGTGCTGATAAGCCCAAATGCAATGGCTAACTTCTCGCTGTGGTGACAAAGAATATGCCGTTTCTGTTCATCGTCCACATCATGAAGCACAAAGTTTGTATCGGCCACATATCCTGCTTCCTTCATATCCCCAGCTAATCTCTCAACCATTGCATATATCTCCTCTGTTTGAGGATGCGATTTATCCCCTACAAGAAATGTGTGTACTTTTTTCTCGACCTCAATCCAACTACACCCGGGTTCCTTACTTATACCCCTCTCTTTCATTACTTTTCTCACTTTTGACGCATCATCCCACCTGCCTGCTGCAGCATAGATATTGGACAGAACAACATATGCTCCAGCCCTTTTAGCATTTAATTTGAAAAGCTGTTCTGCTGCAAGTTTTCCCAATTCTATATTGTCATGGACTCTGCACGCACCAAGCAAGGCTCCCCACACATCAGCACCAGGCTCAATTGGCATTTTGTTGATGAAGTTCTGTGCCTCGTCCAACTGACCAGCTCTCCCAAGAAGGTCAACCATACAAGCGTAGTGTTCTTGTGCCGGTATAAGAGAATATCTTTGAGTCATGGTGTTGAAGTAGTGCCAGCCTTTCTCCACCAAGCCTGCATGGCTACAAGCAGATAGAACGCTAATGAAGGTAATGAGGTTTGGCATGGTGCCTGACTGCTGCATTTGTTCAAACACTTGGATGGCGGCCATGGCATGACCATGTTTGCCGTGTCCATCAATTATTGCAGTCCAAGAGATGACATTTCTGTTAGGCATTTTGTCAAATGTTTGCTCTGCCGATGGTAAGCTGCCACATTTGGCATACATGTCAACGAGGGCACTCCCTAACATGACAGAATCCGACTGAAAAGAACTTTTAATCAAATGGGTATGAAGCTGCTTACCTTGTTCAAGAGCAGCAAGATCAGAACATGCTCTAAATACGCTGAGAAATGTAGATGCACTTGGTTTAGTCCCTACCCTCTGCATTTGGGTAAAGAGTATCATGGCCTCCTCACCAAGTCTGTGCTGAGCGTACCCTTCAATCATGGCGTTCCACGACACCACATCTCGTTCAGGCATTGCCTCAAAAACGTGAAGCGCATCTGACAGCCTCCCGCATTTTGCATATCCTGCAATCATTGCGGTCCATGAAACCACGTTTCTTTGGGGCATTTTTTCAAACACTTTGCGTGCATAATCCATACACCCAGATTTTGCATAAGCATCAATAAGTGTAGACAACAAAACAACATCCCATTCAAATCCATTTCTATATATTTGAAGATGAACCTCTCTGTGCTTGTGTTTTGTCTTGACCTCTTTGCCTTCCAGAGCGCATGCCCTCAGCACACTGGCCAAGGTGAAGGGATCTATTCGCTGTCCCTGCCTCTGCTTTTGTATTTGCATTTGGAAAAAAATCGCCAGGGCTTCAGTAGGATCGCCCTGCTGAACATATCCACTGATAATTGCATTCCATGATACCACATTTCGTTCAGACATTTTATCAAACATTCCGCGTGCATCTGCTATAAAACCACATTTCACATACAAAATGAGGAATTTAGTTTGTAAATAAACATCCGGTTTGTATCCCGTTTTCATCATATGAACTTGGATTCGTTTGCCCTCTGTGAGGGCTTTTGTATCAACGCACCACTGTAAAAGAGAAGCATATGTGCTCATATCCATCTCAACAGAACACATATTAACATGAATCATATCAATCGCTTTTTTCAGCCTTGCCAATGCCATTTGTGTTACAATGGAAACAGCTCATACTAATCTTTGGTTTGCAGTGAGGATTGCATGCCGGGAGTATGACAAGAACAATTGCTGTGCCTATTTACCCAAAATTTCAAACCAAAACAAATCGAAATGCCAACGAACAGAAAAACTGATAAAGACAAGAGAAGAACACGCCTTCCACCTTTCAGATTTGTTGTTGTTATTCTTCTGGGAATTTCCATATTTGCCAAGGCATTTCCATGTTTACCACTTCGTGACTGGTACGATACTATTTCACGTGGTCAATTCGGATGAGGATCACCTGAGCAAGCGTTTAGAGTATCTAATGGGAATGAAATCATTTTCACCGATGTGAGACTTCCATTATTACGAACATCACACAAAAAAAACGCCTACAAAGAGAATTGAAGCTGTCACACATGGACGAGAAAAGCGCGCGCTTAGGGGTAAATGATGAAGGCTCTCTGATAGACCTGGCCCCTGGGTGCAGTTGAAGCTCCGTCGACGCATCTGTCAAAATATACTCTGAGAAGTACTGAAATCTGACATGCCGTAATAGTATTTGACAATTTTTTACTGATGTTTTAGGGTTTTTATTGGCTTACTCCAATGCTAGATGTTTTAATAATTTTAAATTTCAATTCTTAACTTATTAAATAATTTAAATTTGAATTGACAAATTGATGTACAGACACCGCTTCGCACCAGGATGTTCATGTACATCCTGTGCGCGAAAGGGAATATGGAGCGCCCATCACGTCCTCTACTCTGCACCCCAAGCGCGCTCCAAAGTTCTCCATGTGCAGAGGGTAGATGGTTACCTTCGGATTTGGTCATTGAAATTAATTTTTATTTTAATAAATGTTATGGTATATATGTCTTATTAATTAAGGTTTTTTTGTGATTCAAAAAAAATCATTTGGAAATAAGTCAACATCAAATTACATAATCTACTCATTATTATAGACAGGTCCAATAAGAGTATCATGTTACTAATAAAATTGAAGTTGTCTAAAAATTAGTGGCTTATAAGAATGAAGTTGTTTAAATATTTGACCATTTAGATGTGACTGCTATTCTTTACTGAATTCGGCATATTTTACTTCGCAAAATCAAACTTAATTGTGTTTTAATCATTATTTTCATGGTAGAAATGGATTCAACACCCTCAAAAATCTCCCGCTCAAATCATTCCTCCCAATCACCTAAGCTACATCCAAGATAAAGTGTGGGTAATTGATTTGTTTTTTAATTTAGCGAAAATCATTTTGGATTGTTGAAATTGCAAATATCAAAAAGTTCACATTATACAATTTGGTTGTAGTAGGGCGTCTTAGGGTGTTGAATCTATTTATGCATAAAAACAACAATTTCATTAATTCAAAATTGCAATTTTGGCAACCATATTCAAAGGTATAGAATGTCCACCCTTCTTCTTATCTAAACTTTTGGTGTCAATAATGCATTATAAAAAGTGGACAAACTTAATCATTTTTTTCGATGAAGTAAAGTTTCGTTGTGATCCACTCTTTTTTTCAAATTAAAGCAATCTAAGTCATCTAAAATGGGTCAAAACCCTTGAGGATGGAGATTTATTGTTGAAGTTCACATCAAGTAATTGGAACTTGACTTCCAATAAAATTATTGTAAAATTTGGGGAAAATTTTCCATCAAAAAAGAAGTGAGTTTGTCCACTTTTGAACCTACTCCATTATAAACCACTTATGTCTTCAAATGTTATATGTATATTAGATTATGGAGTAAGTTGGTCTTGTCGCAAATGGACCCTCTTTCTAGCCACAAATTTGGTAAGAATCTAGCAAAAAAATTAGGCATGAGCAGAAATCTGCCATGATCCAATGTTTGTTTATGGTGGAACAATGCCTCTATGGGTTTCGCCCAATTTTGAATTGATCTAGATTATCAAAAAATTGGCCAAAGTTTTGGACCAATGAGTAATTTAACTTTTTGTATCATTGAATTCTGACAAGTGGAGGAAGGTTTGCTAGAAGATTAGATGACTCCTTAGATTATTCATAATACACATACTCAATTAAAAGTAGAGTATTGATGTGGAATGGAATATCGACATAAAGATAAGTTACTATAATAGTAAACAACCATGAGCCAAGCCCAAGGGGATTTTAAATAAACACCTATTAGCATCAAACTAGCCAAATGCCCAATGAGATCTCGCTCATGCATTGCCAATGTTGTTGGGAATTCAGCTAGTTCTATGCTAACAAGTGTTTAGTTCAAATCCCCTTCAGTTAGGCACACAATTTTACATCTACAGTTTACTAAAGATACCAATCACAAATGTGGGGAAGCATCCCTTGGGTCTCCTGACAAAAATTTTCTTGGAAAAAAACACCATGAGACAAACTAACCCCAAGTGTTAGATCAATCAGTGGAACCATTTGTGCAAGTCATGTTGTTGACAAGGCGTCCATATGTCACAAATTCAAATTTGGTTGAGTCCCTCGAGGTTACCAACCAGTATTGTGGCTAGTGGTCAAGCCACTCTCCATTTGGAATTTTGGGGACAAGGGGATAATTTTGTGAGGCTTTTCTTAGAAAAAAAATTAGTGTATTAATATTGAACAAGATCTCAACATGAGGTATGTCACACAAATAACAACTACAACTAAAGCTTTTGTGTCTATTATATGTTGCAACTAAAGCAAGGTCACCAGTTTGCTTGTTGAATTATCATTCTATGCATTAGCTACACAACTTATTATTTCTCAAAGGGAGGAATTGTGATTGTTTCTTTCATGGATACATAATTGGGGCCCTTTCTCTTTGAGGAATTAGTAAATTCTTATTTCACAGCCTTTCATGTAGTGTAACAATTAAAACAATGATACCAAAATTGTGTGCATGAAGGTAGAGCTTCCAAACATTATTTATTCTTGCAAAGGGAGGAAATATGAGTTGGAGGAGGGTCGAGGGTTTGTCGTATTTATTCAACAAGTTTTTCCTAACAAATGGGTCTATTTAGAATGTCAAATTCAACCCCAGATAGTAGGTGATTCTCAAGGATTTTCTTTATCTTCTTCTTTGCATGGTACCAAAATTCGTGTGGAATCTAGGTAATAACATCGATTTCTAAGAAGTTGAAGGGTAATAAATGTAATGTAGGGCTAGGTATGGGAACCACCCTATTACAAACACTACCAACAAATAGGAAGGAGAGTGGAGTTGTCAGAGTTGCCACTAAGTTTTAAGGAAAAACCAAGAAACCTTGGGGAAAGGAAGAGGGCAAGAAAAGAGAATGGAGAAATACCTCTATATTAATTAGGGTTTTAATATTAATTAGCTATATCATTTTGGAGGTTGATTAAAGTACTCCAATTATGGTTTACTATAAGTAACTAACAATAAATTAATTCAAGGAAAAAAACTAACAACAAATTTATAAAAAAAAACAAGCTAACCTTGGCTTAGTTCCCATCTCCTTTGGGTGAACTAATCAAACTATGAGTTGGAAACAAAAAAGGGGAGAAAATGAAAGAACTTTCCCAAATAACATATATTGTAGGTGATGATGCTTCTTGGGCTAATGACTAGAGTTGTTAAGGCCATTAAAGTGTTTCATCCACCCCCTAAATGATCCTTTGTGTGCAATTCAATTCTCTTACAAAACAAACTTGTAATAATATCCAATTTAAAGTAATAAAACACTAGATCTACCTCATATAATGATATAACATGTATTAAATAGAGACTTGAGTGTCCTAAAAATGGTTTGATACCTCGCTTTCCCTAGCAATGTTGGAACCTCTTTTCAGATTGTAAGGTTGAATCATCCAAGGTATGAGAGGACTATATCTTTTGAAATGATCTATGATGATACAACAATCTTGGAAGGTTGGAACCAAACTAATAGAAAGAAATCCTCATTGGGGTGTTGGAGAAGACAAGCACATGGATCCTAAGAGACCAATAACTAAATTAGGAAGTGAGGTCAAGATTTTATGTCAATTTAGGTGAGTAACTGTAAGATACGATTCCAAGGAATAAAAGAGGCATTGAATGGTATAAATAGGTAAAGGAATGACCTTAAGGTATAAGTGGAGTTCAAACTAATAGTCGAATATAGAGACTCGTATGAAAATAGTCAAACATTGTCATTTGAATTTACATTGTGATTTTTTAATGTCGTGCCATGGGTTCCCCCCCTTAAACATGCTCTATGTTCCATGAGCCATGAGGAAAAGTCATAATGCACCCTAGAAAGTCATGGTTCACCCAATTACTTAAAACTAAGAAAGGTTAATGAAGATTTTATTCAGGAGCTTGCACCCAAACTAGACCCATAAAGTAACGAAATACCTCAAGTGATTTCCCTAAAGCATCCTAAATAACTATGGACCTACCCAAACTAGACCCATAGAGTAAGGAAGTATCCTAAATGAGTGCCCTAAAGGATCAAGATGAACAAAATTGATGACCAAGAGCAAAAGGACAAGAAAGGAGAGGAACAAAGGACCCTACCAAAGCATGATATCTCCCTAAGAAGTCATACATATAGGATAATAAGAGGGATAATAAATTGAGGAGGGAAGGGTTTCTCTACATGGTCTCCAAGTTCTGCAAATTCTCTAAGGAATTTCTCTTCAAGTTGTTACATGTAGGCCATGAGTTTGTCACATGTCTTAGAGGAGGTAGACATTTGTATGTTTACTTGGATAGAAAGTAAGGTAAAGTTGCATGATTAACTTGGTTAGGGGGGTAAGGGATAGTTGTTAGGTTGTGGGGGAAGTGGTGAACATCATCCATGGTTGATGTAGTTTATGTTGTAATAAGGGGAAGGTTCCCTATGGTATAAGATTGGGTAATAATTTTTGTATGAGTACTTGGATAAATATCAAGAGGCATGTTTATAATGCTCATTTGAGTAAATGTAATACATGTTATACATGTTTTGAGGGTAGAGATGATTGACACGAAGATGCATAGAACAAGGAAAACAACACTAGAGAAGGTGGACAAGGTCTCCATAGTCTAAGGAATAATGTAGAAAAGGGAGAAATAAATATAGAAAGGATGCCCTGTGCTCGGGAAAGGGAATGTTCGATGGGAGCTACCTAGTGGATCCCCTAAAATGTAGCTTAGGTATAGGAATGGGGAACCACCCTACCATAAACGTCACCAACAATGATGGAGGAGATAGTGGAAATGTCACTTAGTTTTATGAAAAATCCAAGAAACCCAAAGGGAGAGGAAGAGATGAATAAAAGAGAATGGATAAGTTCATTTGAATTAATTAGGGTTCAAATATCAATGTATCTAGGGTTGAATATTAATTAGTGTTTCTATTAAGTAATTAATATTAAATTAATAAAGCAATGCATGCTAACTTAGATTTAATTCCCAACCTCTTTTGGTTTACTAATTAAATAATTAAACTCAATGTTTGAATTAAAGAAAGAATAAAAGGAAAGAACTCACCCAAATGAGCATTGTTGTGGGTTTTGAGGTTTATCGATAGGTTGATGATGAGAGTTATGACAAGCCTCTAAGCGAGTGTTCCCCACCCCACAAACAATCTTCCACACCTAGTTCAATCATGTTGCCAAACAAACTTGCATTGATATCTAGTACAAATTAATAAAAAGATTAAATCCACCACATACAATGATATAATAATATGTATTTAATGGAGACTCAAGTACCTTCTAAAGGGTTTAATGCCTCCCTTGCCCTAGTTGCACTGGAAATTTCCTTTCCTTAGCTAAGTTAGAACATCCCTTAGGGTTGTAGGGTTAAATCATCTAAGTTATGAGAGGACTAAGCCTTTTGATATTTCCTAGGATGAGAAAACAAGCATCCGGGTTGGAGATAAACCAATAGGAGGATGTGCATGTTGAGTTATTAGATAAGACAAGTACAAGAAACCTAAGAGCCTAGTAATAGAATAAGGTAGTTAGATCAAGTTATGATCTAAATCCAAGTGTGTACCTGCATGATAAGGTTTCAAATATATAAGTTTTGAGTTGCAATCAAAGAAGCTTTGCAAAGAGGCATTGAATGGTTTAAATAGGAAAAGGAACAACCTCAAGTTGTAAGTGAATGACAAACTATATATTAAAAATAAATACCTATATAAAAAATTTAAACTATGTGGTTTGACAACATACCATGGATTTTTCCTCTAAAATGAGGTCTTTGTTCAATGAGTTGACAACATGGTCGTGGTATAACTAAGAAGGTCACAGTCACTCAGTGCCTTAAGATTGGGAAAGGTTAAGGAAAATTTGACTCATTTGACCCTATAAATAACAAACATAAATTTAGATTGATTGGATTTCTAATAAAGAATCATAAGTAACAATGGACCTAATGTTGGTGTGAACCCCAAATTGGAACCATAGAGTAAGGAAATACCCTAAATGAGTTCCCTCAAGGGTCAAAGTGAACCAAATTGATAACCAAAGGACAAACTACAAGATAAGAGAAATGACAAAGGACCCTAACTAAGCACTAGGCATACCTAAGAGGTCATAAATCTAGGATAAGGTAAGGGGCACTCAAGGAATGATCCCGATCTCAACACATTACAAAAAATAGAGAGATACTAATCTTATCATTCAGAAGGTCACACATGGACATGATACAAAAGAGGGACACATTGCAACCTCTCTTGTGGGTAGGTGTGTGTGAGTGTTAAAGTGTGAAATCCATACTTTTGTAACACCCCTATTTTGATGATTTATTATGTAACTAATTGACTATGAATCCCCAAGAAGTTGACACTTATTGTATATTTATAATTATTAATAAAGATATCTACAACTAGTTGTGGCCGAGGAAGATCGTTGAGAAGATTGAGGACTCGTGTATTCCCTAGAGGGATGGTAATGGGGTTGTAGATGGCCTAGGGGGATATGCTATGACCTTGTTATAAACTTGAGTATCTAAAAGAAGACCTTATGTCCTTAAGTGATCCTAAACATATTTAATTATCCTTAAAATTGATTTAAGAGTTAACTGTGTGTTGAGAGACGATTAAGGGCAAGTTAGTTATTATGACATATAGCTCACGGGGAAGAAAGGTCTCATGCAAAAGAAGGAATCGGGCTTGGCAAGTGAAGTCAGAGTGTGGAGAAATACACAGGGAAGAGAAAATGTTCTGAAATGAATAAGAGAGTGATAATCTGAATGGATGGTCATGATTGTAGAATTGTATCTGGAACCTGAGCAAGCCTTACTTTTCACTGTTATGCAGTGGTTGTTGGGATGAATGAAATATTATAGCTTAAACCTAAAAATATAAGTCTAAGTACAACGTAATTGTTATTGTAGTTGTGTCCATGTTTTCCTTTGGTTTCTCCAGTGAAATGAAAAATGGTGCATGTAATTAACTTGGTGAAATTCTAAGCACTATGAACAGTGATGTGTCTCACTATTGTGTTGACAGAAGAAAGCTAAGGTGATGAATTGCACTGTTTGGCATGGAATTGGTATTGGGCCATTTAACTTGGATGTGGAGTGAGAATTCATAGAGCCTGGGACTGGTGAGTGCACGAGTCTCAGCTCGAGGGGTGGTGATTTTGCATAGATATATATGAGCAATATTTCCTATGGTTGTGTGGAGCATGCTTGCTATGAATCCATTTTCCAAATATCTTGAAACCAAATAAGTTCCTGAAGATTTGCATTAACTCTGCATTGAATATATTTATTGTTACGTGAAAGAGCATAATGTGTATGTTGTTCATGTTGAATGCTAGTTAATTAAATGATAAATTGTTGGATAGACTTAATGTTCTAAAAGGGAATTTATAATATGACTTGTTTCATTGTGTCTGTCAATATTGTAAATAATTGAATTATTATCTTCCTTGATTGGTTATTGACATTTAATCCCATGGGGTTCCAAAGGATGTTTAATGGGGTTTTTAATTAAATGAATTGTGATAGACTGACATATGAAAATTTGTAAATTGCTTACCATATTTGAACTTTGTTATTTTGATCATTGACATTCCACGATATAGATGAATTTATTATGTGTCTGATTACATTTCAATGTTATTGTCGCTCCATTATAGAAATATTAATGGGAAATGTAATCATAATATATTGTTTGGGATAGAATGTCTTCACTAAGGGTATTGCATGGTAAGGAGAGATAATTCCTTAATTTAATCCCTATGAATACCTAGTTCCTGAAGGATGTTGTAATCCTGTTAGTGGAATTCCTGCCTAAATTATACAAGTCTTATGAATCGTTCTTAACTATAACAATTATTTGTGATATGAATGTTTTTGAATTAGTGTTATGATTGTAACTCTGTTCCACAACCTTAATGTGGATGAGTTATAAATTTGAAATTCTTTTCTGAAATTCCAATAGTTATCTCTCTACCTGGGAAACATAAGTTTTTGAAGTTATCAGACTCAAGGTTGGTTTACTTAAACAACCCATATATTCATATGAACCTTGGTTGTCGATTGAAGGCATGTAAATTGCAAGTTCAATCAATGTCATATGTTTTGACTTAGTTGTTTTCCTAACTTCATTGTGATTATGTGTCGAATTAATTAGTTAAGTGAACTTGACACATGCCTAAGTGTCACGTCCCCTCCCATCAATACGGCCCATATAGGGAACATAAAAAATATGTGGGGGGTGCTAATTTTTTCTCTCCAAGGTTGTATTATGAAATTATTAACAACTAAATGCATGTGTAAAGCATAATCAACATACACAGCGGAATTAACTATAATAATGCACACACAACATGTAATTACCAACATATTCATCAAAGGCATAACAACAAAGCAATGCACATAAGTAAATTCCTTTCCATACCATTCACAAGAATATAACTAAATAATTCAAGATGGCCATTTCCTTTAAATTGACATGAATAAATAAAAATTCATAACACATAAATAGGCATAATAAGAGACAATAGTAAACACTTATCTTAATTGAAGTTATCCAAGCAATTGGCTATGTGGCTGCAATGTTCCACCCAACCGCAGGTCTCTGCCAAACCTATATTCTTTCAGCACTCAGAGACCACCCCTGAGATGGGGCTATGATATCCACTGAGGAACTACTCAGGCTCACTCACAACCATAAGCCCAATTACCCATGTTAATCCAACACACAACTGGGTATATAAAGCAAGTAGGGAGGAAGGGAAGGAGTTTGCTAAGCCAATGAGCTCAACCAAAAAGCTACAGGAATATCAACTTGGCTTCAGACAACCTAATCACCCCCATCACCTCCACTCTTAGCCTGAGTAAGTCCCCTTCTTTACTACATATTCCTTTGGTTGCACCTTCCCTCAACGCTAACATGGGCAGGTATGGCTGGTCCCAACTTCTAAACCAATATATATTTGTGCCTTTACTAGTTCTACCATGCAATTCGACTCCTAATCTCTCTCCCACTTCAATCCACTCTTGGATTTTTCCCTAATTTATGACCATGTGACTCTTAATCACGAATTTCAACTTTCGAGCCTTCAAAACTGGGCTCTCCCATGAATTTCATGGCTCTTGGCTCTCTCAATTTCACCCCATGGGTTATATGTATTGATTTCCCACATGAATTTCTGGGCAATTTTGGCACATAAAATCCTTATGAATACCTAGTTCCTAAAGGATGTTGTAATTGTGTTAGTGGAATTCGTGCCTGAATTATACAAGTCTTATATATCATTCTTAACTATAACAATTATTTATCATATGAATGTTTTAGAATTAGTGTTTAATTGTAACTCTGTTCCACAACCTTAATGTGAATGAGTTATAAATATGAAAGTCTTGCTTGAAATTCCAATAGTTATCTCTCTACCTGGGAAAAATAATTTTTTGAAGTTATCAAACTCAAGGTTGGCTTACTTAAACAACCCATATATTCATATGAACTTTGATTGTTGATTGAAGGCATGTAAATTGCAAGTTCAATCAATGTCATGTGTTTTGACTTAGTTGTTTTTCCCAACTTCATTGTGATTATGTGTCGAACTGATTAGTTAAGTGAACTTGGCACGCGCCTAAATGTCACATCCCCTCCCATCAATACGTCACTCCCATCAATGCGACCCATATAGGGAACATCAAAAATATGTGGGCGTGCTAATTTTTGCTCTCCAAGGTCGTATTATGAAATTATTAACAACTAAATGCGTGTGCAAAGCATAATCAACATACAAAACGGAATTAACTATAATAATGCACAAAAAACATGCAATTACCAGCATGTTCATCAAAGGCATAACAACATAGCGATGCACATAAATCAATTCCTTTCCATGCCATTCATAGGAATCTAACTAAATAATTCAAGATGGCCATTTCATTCAAATAAACAATCATAACACATAAACTAGGCATAATCACAGACAACGGTAAACACTTATCTTAATTGAAGCTATCCAAGCAACTGGCTATGTGGCTGCAATGTTCCACCCAACCATAGGTCTCTTCCCAACCTATATTATTTCAACAGTCAGAGACCACCTCCGATATGGGGCTATGATATCCATTAAGGAGGAACTACTCAGGCTCACTCTTAGCCATAAGGCCAGTTACCCATGCTAATCCCACACACAGTTGGGTATATAAAGCAAGTAGGGAGGAAGGGAAGGAGTTTGTTAAGCCAATAAGCTCAACCAAAAAGCTACAAGAAAATCAACTTGGCTTTAGACAACCCAATCACCCCCATCACCTCCACTCTCAGCCTTAGTAAGGTCCCCTTCTCTGCTACATAGTCCTTCGGTTTCCCCATCCCTCAATGTAGACCTAGGAAGGTATGACTGGTCCCAACTTCTAAACCAATAGATATTTGGTCCTTTACTAGTTCCACCATGCAATATGACTCCTAATCTCTCTCCCACTTCAATCCACTCTTGGATTTTTCCCTAATTTTTCACCATGTGACTCTCAATCACGGATTTTAACTTTCAAGCCTTCAAAACTGGGTTCTCCCATGAATTTCAGGGTTTTGAACTCTCACATTTTCACCCCAGGGGTTATATGTATGGATTTCCCACGGAATTAACTTCCCACATGAATTTCTAGGCAATTTTGGCACATAAAAATCCCTATGAATACCTAGTTCTTGAAGGATGTTGTAATCATGTTGGTGGAATTCATGCCTGAATTATACAAGTCTAATAAAGCGTTCTTTACTATAACAATTATGTGTCATATGAATTTTTTAGAATTATTGTTTAATTGTAACTCTATTCCACAACCTTAATGTGAATGATTTATAAATTTGAAAGTTTTTCCTGAAATTCCAATAGTTCTCTCTCTACCTGGGAAACATAAGTTTTTGAAGTTATTAGACTCAAGGTTGGTTTACTTAAACAACCCATATATTCATATGAACCTTGATTGTCGATTGAAGGCATGTAAATTGCAAGTTCAATTAGTGTCATATGTTTTGATTGAGTTGTTTTTCGTAACTTCATTATGATTATGTGTCGAGTCGATTAGTTAAGTGAACTTGACACATGCCTAAATGTCATGTTCCCTCCCATCAATACAATGCTTCCATCAATACAACCCATATAGGGAACATAAAAAATATGTGGGTGGTGCTAATTTTTGCTCTCCAAGACCGTATTATGAAATTATTAACAACTAAATGCATGTGCAAAGCATAATCAACACACACATCGGAATTAACTATAATAATGCACACACAACATGTAATTACCAACATGTTCATCGAAGGCATAACAACATAGCGATGCACATAAATAAATTCCTTTTCATGCCATTCACAGGAATCTAACTAAATAATCCAAGATGGCCATTTCATTCAAATTGACATGAATAAATAAACATTCACAACACATAAATTAGACATAATTAGAGACAACAATAAACACATATCTTAATTGAATCTATCCAAGCAACTAGCTATGTGGCTGCAATGTTCCACCCAACCATAGGTCTCTACCTGGCCTATATTCTTTCATCACTCAAATACCACCCCCGAGATGGGGCTATGATATCCACTAAGGAGGAACTACTCAATCTCACTCACAACCATAAGGCCAATTACCCATGCTAATCCAACACGCAGCTGGGTATATCAAACAAGTAGGGAGGAATGGAAGGAGTTTGCTAAGACAATGATTTGAAACAAAAATATATAGGAATATCAACTTGGATTCAGACAACCCAATCACCCCCATCACCTCCACTCTCAACCTGAGTAAGGTCCCCTTCTATGCTACATAGTCCTCCGGGCACCCCTTCCCTCAATGATGACCTTGGAGGGTATGGCTAGTCCCATCTTCTAAACCAATAGATATTTGGTCCTTTACTATTTCCGCTATGCAATCTGACTCCTAATCTTTCTCCCACTTCAATCCACTCCTGGCTTTTTCCCTAATTTCTGACCATGTGACTCTCAATCATGGATTTCAACTTTCGAGCCTTCACAACTTGTTTCTCCCATGAATTTAAGGTCTCTTGACTCTCTTAATTTTACCCCAGGGGTCATATATATGGATTTCCCACTGAATTTAATTTCCCACATGAATTCATGGGCAATTTTGGCACATAAAATCATGGCTTATTTCCAAGTTGAAATTTCTAGTTTTTACACAGTTGGGAATGCATAACATGATCATAATTGCAATCTGGTTGTTCCTTAATGGAATGGGGAGGATGGAAAATTAATTCCCATGAGGAAGAATGAATTATGGGTCAATTAAACTGAGCCCATAATATGCCATACAAATTTCTGTGTTTTTCCATGCTCATTAAATTCATGAGTTGATTTCTCAGCTGCTTCCTTACTATAGAAATAAATGCCAGTAAGGAAAGTCAAGGTGGGTTAACAAGATGACACTTGGAAACAAAGGGTTCAATACCACAACCCCTCATCTCTACCTAGTGGATACACAGAGCCCCCTCATCATTCACGTTGCCTCCATAGCCAACCTCTTGGACATTTTTATTGTTATTGTGAACATTTACATGTTTTTACATCTTCCATGGCTTACTAGCACATGGTCCATCAAACATAGTTTAATTACCTTTGTGATTCTGGGAATTCACTAGCGGGGCCTTGGACTTGAGCTCCATGCTATGAATTTATACACTGCATATACACAATATTTACATATCAAGTCAATACATTCTAATGGTCAAAATGGGGGTATTACATTCCCCTCCCCCTTAAAATAGCATTGTCCTCGGTGTTTCAATACTTAAGAATACTTACACATTGTTTATACATGTCCAAAATTCACAAAAATGGGGCAGGTCCTTTCCTGCATTGCATCCTTTAACTTGGTTTGTTAGGATGAAATCCCTTGGCCTCTACATATTTCTCCAACTAGATCTGAACTTCCAGGTCCACATGAGTACTATTTATTGCAGCAAGTCCTTTCTTTTCTTTACTTTCCAACTGATCCACAAGTCTAAAAGCATACCAATGACAAGAAGGTATAAGCATATCTTTATCGGTCATTTCTACTCTTGTAATAGTTTTGGACATATGGTTAGAGAATGTAAGCTGATAAGTCCTACAGAAAAGAAGGCTATAGTAGAGGTTTGAAAACAAAGGAAAGGTTGGAAGAAGAAGGAAGTTGTGAAGCAGAAATATCAAAGATTCCTCAAATATAAAAGAAAATTCTATGGATATTGTCATTGTTGTCACATGTTTGGTCACAAGGCTGTTGATTGTAGAATCAAGAGAAAAGATCAAGGTTTGAAAAAACAAATAAATAGAAGATCCACAAGTAGGGTACCTCATGGAAATATGTCGATAAGAAAGTTATATTGCAAAGATTCATAGGAAACAAAGATCCCAAGCATCAATGAAGCTTCCAAAGATGATAATTTTGTAGATAAGAATGACATCCATTATGATGGAAAGCAAGATGAAGATGTAAAAGAATACATCAATGGAGATGATTAAGAAGAATATAATGATGATGGTGGAATTGAAAAAGAATGTCTTTTTTAAAATTTCTCATGGCCTAGAAGAGAACCCTGAAATTAGCATTAGAAGGGATCATATACTTAGGGGGAGTTAAGATCATAAAATTGCAACTGGTATTTGAATATAATTAATATCATTTGGTAAAATACATTGAAAAATCTAAAAGCTATCTTCCTTAAAAAGACAAGAAGAAGAGTAGAAGTGACAAATTGAAGAACAATAATTTGCTAGAGATCATCTATGTGACAAGTGAAGTGCACTTAATAGCTGAAGTATAGTAAATTTAGAAGCATAATTGTGATGAAGATAATGATTATTAAAGAAGAAAATAAAGGCGAGACTCCTTTTGAACTATGGTATGGAAGCCCTGCCTTAGTCAAATATTTTAGAGTGTTTGGTAGCAAGTGCTTCATAAAGAGGAATGAGGACGACCTTGGTAAGTTTGAATCTAGAACCAATGAGGGAATTTTTTAGGATATTCATCCACAAAGAAAGCATATAGATGTTACAATCAAAGGCTAAACAAAATCATAGAAATTGAAGATGTAAGAGTAGATGACATGAAACCAAGAAGAGTAGGAAGCCAAGATGATGATGAAAGAACAAATGGTGAAGAAGAAAAGGAAGTCTCGCAAAAGAATGAAAATGTTCATGATGAAGAAGAAGAAGAGGAGGAAGATAAAAGAGAAGAAAGTGAAGACGTGGACTCTCTAAGACCTAATACAAGAGCTCCATCTAGAAGGATACAAATGAATCATCCTGAAACACAAATCATAGGTGACAAATATGTTGGAGTCAGTACAAGAATGAAACTAATGTTAAATGAACAAGCCTTACTATCAGTGGTGGAACCTAAGAAACTCATAGAATCCAACAAAGATGATAATTGGATCAATGCAATGAATGAATAATTTGATCAAATTGAGAAGAACCAAACTTGGGAACTTGTCCCAAGACCTGAAGGAAAGAATGTTATTGGAACCAAATGGATCTTCAAGAATAAGTTAAATGAAGATGGTTAAGAAATAATAAATAAGGATAGACTGGTATGCAAGGGATATGCTCAAGTGGAAGGCATTAAATTTGAAGAAACTTTTTCCCCTATAGCAATACTTGAAGCAATCAGGATGTTCTTTGCTTTTTCTTTCTACAAATACTTCAAAGTATATCAAATGGATGTTAAATCTGCATTTCTGAATGGAAATCTTGAAGAAGAAGTCTATGTGGAAGAGCCTGAAGGTTTTCTCTTAGAAGAAAACAAATATTATGTTTGCAAACTGAAAAAAGGAACTCTATGGCTGCAAACAAGATCCAAGGGCATGGTTCTCAAGACTTGACAACTACTTGAAGCAACAATGATATAGAAGAGTGTTCATTGACAATAATCTCTACATAAGGTTTGAAAAAATAAAATATGATAATTGTTGTTGTCCATGTAGATGATATCATATTTGGAATTGATCTACAAATCATGAGTGTAAACCTTGCCTCAGATATGAAGAAAGATTTTGAAATGTCTTTGTTGGGTGAATTAACATTCTTCTTGGGATTACAAGTTTCCCAATCAGACAAAAGGGATCTTCATTTCTCAAACCAAGTACATTAAATACATGCTTAAGAAGTTTAAGATGGAAGACTCCAAGCATATTAGTACTCCTACAGTCACTAGTTGTAAGTTAAGCAAGAATGATGAGTCTTTGGAAGTAGATCATACCATGTATAGATATATGATGGGAATCCCGCTATATGTGACAACTACAACTCCGAATGTGATGCAAGATGTAGGATTGGTTGCTAGATTCCAATCCTACATATAGCAGAAGTTTAATGCATTGTTGTTGTATCATGTTGCACTCAAGTCATTTGGATAAAGCATACATTCGAACAACTACTTGTAAAATATGAGCATCTAATAGTGATAAATTGTGACAATATTAGTGCCACAAACATATCAAAAAACCCTATTATGCACTCCAAGACAAAGCACATCCCTATAAAATATCAATTTTTGAGGGATCAAGTATCACAGAAGGTGGTGAAACTAGAATATGTTGATACAAGGGAACATATAGTTGATATCTTCACTAAGCCACGACCCAAAGAAGCATTTGAGCATCTTAGACAAAAGTTGGGAGTAATGTCCCTACAATAGATATATAAAAAGAAAAAAAGAAAAAAGGCATTATGTCAGGGGGAGACATGTTGACAGGGGGAGATGTCAAAAGGATACCTTTGCCATTAATGTCAAAGGGGGGTAAAATTGAAGAGTTGTTGCCATCAATGCCAAAAAGGGGAGAATGTTGAGTATGGTTCCCATTGATGTCGAAGGAGTTCATTAATGACAAAGGAAATTACATGACATGTATGATGATGTGACATGTGTGATGAGGTTGCAAAGTCATATGACGATGTTATAGTGCTCTCATGAAGTTATTTTTACATTTTGACACCATTATGTAAAAATATGGCAACTTGCTGAAACTCTGAAAATTGACTAAAAATATGGCAACTTGCTGAAACTCTGAAAATTGACTAAGTATACGACAATCAAAGTTCATTGCACCGAGAGAAGCGAGGTGCTCTCCAGCCCAGTATGGGGGAGATCCTGTCACGTTATGCTAGCCGACATAAATGAAAAAAAAAAATGAGAAAAATAAATTACATATCGACTTAAAAAAAATTAAACTAGCATAGATCCATAAATTAGATCCATTTGGGTGCTTGATAAATCCAGGTTTAAAATGGATCTATGCTAATTTACTAGATTTATTCTTTAGAAAATGATCATTTGTATTTTTTTAATGTTCTTTGTCACGTTCATTTGTCTTTTTGTTCTCTCTAAAATATATTAATCATTAATGATTAATGGAAATGGTAAACTCTTTTTAAAAATATATTCAACCTTCTTAAAAGATTCTATCCTTTTTATTTTATTACATTTTTTATTAATTTTAAAATAATTTAAATTAATTAACTTTATTTATAATTCACCATAATAATAATAAAACATTTTTTTATAATAAAATTTAAATATATTTTGGTGTGGCTTTATAGTAGAATTTTGATATATTTGATTATGGCTTATTCATTGAATAAATGAGTGTCATCCAAATAACATTGATGAGATCAATGTGTGTTTAATCTAACACTACACCAACAGGTCTCTTAAAACAAAAAAAGAATATAGAGAAAAACATGTCCCCTAATTTATCAAATAATAAAAACCCAATAATAAAACTAAATGAAAAGTAATTAAAAGATCTATGTTTAACCCAGATTTGAGGTGTAATTTTTTATGAACGTTTAAAAATTTAAGATAAAAAAATTACACCTAAAGAAATTGGATCCCTCTCGGTGCTTTCTAGATCTAAGTTTAAGATGGGTCTATGCTGGTTAACAACAAATGAATAACAAAGGAAGTGATGGCATGGCATGTGGCATGTGTGATAAGGTTTAAAAGTAATATGATGGTGTAGTATTCCTATCATGAAGTCATTGTTACAACTTTTCACCATTCTGCAAAAGTATGGAAACTTGTTGAAACTCTTGTTGTAACTCCGAAAATTTAACGAAGTATAAATTCTTCTTAATCTGCCTAAGGGGCCTCTATAAAATACATGCCATATTCTGTATTTGATGAATTAAATGATTATAATGATATATACATCTATATTGTTGTCTTGTGCATCTAACCATATGATTGGTTTGTCAAGAAAGTCTTTGAAGGTGAAGTTATTAGTCTGTCAAAAGTGCTTTCTGGCATGATTTGCACTGCTTCAGTTCTGGTAAATATGCATAAGTGGCCTCAGTAAAATGTATGCCATATTTTGTAGGATACTGATAAAAATTATATGATACCATTAGGTTTTAGATTTTTTATTTGTGCGTCTAAATATGGTCTCATTTCCCTTACAGGTCTGCCAAAATGACGTTTTGGACTGTTTTGGGAAATTTGAAAAACCAATCTCTAAGTTGCCCTAGTAAAATGCCTGTCATATTTTGTAAGAAATTGATAAAAATAACATGAGACCATCAGAATGTAGCTTGATGATGTGTGCATCTGACCATGGTCTTATTTCTCCTAAAAGGTGCTTGGTGACAAAGTTATAGGTCTGCCAAAACAGGGTTTTAAGATGTTTTGCACCAATTCATGAAAATACACATTTCCATAATGAAGAGATGCATTGGTGAAAAGTTTTTAATGAACGGACATGATGATGGAAATACACAATGGTTCAAAGACATGATGAAAGAAGTATTTAAACATAAGTTCAAAGTGGAAGAAATATGCCTCATTAGTCCATATCAATGTAGCAACAAGAAAAGATAGAGACCAAGTAGTGAAGAAAAACTAGTGACTGAATTTGAAGAAGATCTAGAAGACTTATAAAATCAGAATAGGGTGGTAGGGTGGTGCTAGGGAAGGATGCAACCTTGTAAGGGAGTTGTAGCCTCCTTCTAGTAGTGGCTAAAAAATAGGGTGTTGTAGCATCCTTGTCTGTTGGAGTAGGTAGAAACCAGGGTGTTGTAGCATCCTTGTATGTTGGAGAAGGCAGAAACCAGGGTGTTGTAGCATCCTTCAGTTGTAGCTGAAAAACTTGGGGATTGGTGTCTTCGGAAAGTTGTAGCTTGCAAATACAATTGTAAATATAATTTTGCAGTTATAGAAAGTGTTTGTGGTTTTTCCAATTGGGCTTCCATGATAAATGTTGTGTTCTGTGTATCTTGTAATAATTGAACAAATGTGTCTACAAACAAGATTAATACAAGACACTTAAAATTGTTTAAGAATCATCTTCCTACAAGGATCGATCATTACAATCTATAAGTGTTACTATCTAACTCTTACTCTTATAACTATTTTCCTTTATATCTTCTTTTCCTAATTTATACCTTGCAATATTGAAATTTATACATTAAATATAAATGATCCTAACCATGGTGATATCTCATCCCTTTATATACCTCTATCTCTCTTAGGATTTTCCTCTCACTAATCCCTCTTACGAGTTCAATAGTGGGGTTAACTTGTCCCATGCTTGTCATTCGTATTTGCAACTAATTTTAGTTTAACAATCATAACTTATTTTTTATTTACTTACATGGAAAACATCCCTTAGGTGAACATTGATATTGGTATATGGGTCACTTCATGTTAATATTTAGCTTCACCCAAAGGTCACCCACTTATAGGGTGGTGGCAAGAATTATTTTATTAATTAAACAAGTTACTACCCTCATATCTAATAGGAAAGAAATTGTGCTTAATGAAATTACTATTTACGTTTCTCATTTAGTCATCGATGGTTCCTATTCAATCACCTGAGTAATAACATAACTTCCCACAAGTTTATGCATGACATTCTAATTTTAGCCGATAGAAAGGGATTCTTATCTCTTTACCAAATTTTATGCATATTAAAATTTACTCTTAGTTGTAACCATTACTTCAAGTTAAGGACATCATTATCACTTGCATAGGGATGGATGTTGATCATTATCATTATCACCTTACAATATTGAGTATATTTAGGAATTTTGGCCCTTCTTTTGTCCAACTTGGATTCTTTTCCTGGCTAGATTCCTCTTTTGAGATAGAAATTGAATTTGATGCATGGGGCATCTTACACCTAGATTCCTTCTTAGGCCTCTTTGTTGTGATTGAGGAGATGACATGCTTATTCATTCCTATCATGCAAAGGGTCAATTGAGACATATTCAAAAGATATTTAAGTCACCCATGTCTCTAAATTTATAAGTCTAGTTTCTAATTTACCATGCCTTTGACTAACTGCCTTCTTGATTATCTCACATGTATTGTTTGTCAAATGGTTTATTTCTATTTCTTACTCCAATATCAAATTTTTGTATGAATATCTTTCCGCGTTCTTGTAGTTTCCTTAGTCTTATCTACATTCATCATGGATTCCTCCTTCAATTTTAAGAATAATAATGTGGTTACTATCATGATACATCAAGTTTTAACATCACGAGTTATAGGTAAAACAATATGCCTTGGGCGAATGTTCTTCAACACATCGCCCTTACAGCTTAAGCACTAACCGATGACCATACCTACTATGGGGCCACACCCATCATGATTCCTTGCATGAAACCTCCTATGCTACTTCATTAGACCTAATATTGAATTAATTTGATTGGTCTCTAAACCTTGTAACCTAATTTTAATTATCTTGTAATTATCCTATAAGGTTGATTACATGGTTCAAATTTAAGTTCAATTAATTTATTCTCCTATATTTTATTTTAATCTTACTTATAGGTTTGTTTTCGCCATTTTGTTAACCATAATAAGATGAAAATTTTGATTTAATTCTACTTTTAAATCCAAAAATTAATTGAATTCTTCTTTAATTGCACCTTACAATTTAAAATCATTCAAATTCATTTCGTTCAATTTCTTAGTTATCTAACCAATTTGCACTTATTTTTCTACATATTCTAAAGAAAAATATAACTTGAAATATAACTTTAACCTTGTTATTTGACACAATTTAAATTGGTTTGAAAAAGCCAATCCTTTCTCTATTCTTTAATATATATATATATGTATGTTTGTGTCTTGATATCCTATATCTAGATTTTCATTATATTTAATTAGTTCTTTTATTTTTTTTATCATATTTAAAATTTGATTATGATTAAGAGTTTTGAATATAATTAAATTTTGAATATTAATTTAATCAAAATTTAAATATTAATTTAAATAAAATTTAAATTTTACCATGTTTCTCCGTTTTTTCTATGCCATAGGCGGTACGTATAAATTTCATGGCGAAGTAAGTCTTTAAATTTTGATATTTCAATATTTTAAACCTAACCTACCCCTAGCTATGCAACCTCTCTCTCGCTCTCTCCACGTAGCCTTGCCAACTCCTCTCACCACTCAACCTTGCTAGTTCTTCTCACCATGGGGCATCACCCTCTTCTCCCACTAGGCTTCCTCCCTCCCTTTTCCCTTACGCAAAATCCTAGTACGAATTCCTCCTCACATGTCGGTCACATGGAAACCATCGATGAGCCATAGGAGGGAGGTAGGGCCACACTAAATAATTCTACCTTCCTCACACTTTCATTTCACACCTTATTTTATTTTCTCTGCAACTCTGCCACGAGAGATCCGTCGTATGGAAGAGGGAGATTGCCTCATGGGTTTCTGTGTTTGGGTATCACCAACGATGATGGTATTTTCAACATGAACGACGATTACGGTGCTACCTCTCATCTTCCTGCGTGCGACACTGGAGGAAGAGATTCCAAGTATGGAAACATTGGTGTCGTTGAAGTTGTTGGTGCCCATATTGGAGCCGCTGCTGCACACAAGCACATAGTCATCACCCACACAATGGACATGAGCCTGAGCGGTTGTCACTCAAGGGGAGATGCAACAGTGGGCGAGGAAACTCCTGGGAGACGTTGGTGAATTGGTGCTCTCTGTTTCTCAAGGGTCGGTGCATTGGTGCCTGCTACCAGCCCGCCTGGCTGGTTGGCTAGTGATGAAAAACAAAAGCCTAAATGTGCAGGAATGGAACGGTAGCTAACAAGATGTCCTTATCCAGGTTTTCTTCTGTCATTGGAATATGACTCCACTGGGTTAATAGAATAGCAAGCATATTATTAAGAGAATATCTTATGTAGTAGATCGAATCCATTAGGTTATCCTCAACCGATACACTTTAGTTCCTCCTACGGTCTGCCCAGATCTAACTTGATTTTTTTATTCAGTCTAGTTCCTCCGAAGGTCCTATCCAGACCTAACTGGATTGATTTATATAGTCTCGTTCCTCCTACGGTCCTATCCTATTAGTTTTATGATTAGAAAAAGAGGAGAAAGTGACTCACCAAATAATATCAAGACCCCGAGGCAAATCCAAGTGCAATGGAGAGACAACCTGTAGTGTAGTGGGATAAATTAATGTTCACAATTTACAAAATTACAAGGCATTATTAAATACTATAACACAAGTATTTATGTAACCTATATAAAAAAAAACGGTAGAGTGTTTAGATTAAAACCCAAGAAACACCAAAAAAAGAAAAAAGAAAAAATGTAGAGTATTTAGATTAAAACCCAAGAAACACCATTGAACAAAACAAACATAAATCAACTAAAAAAAACTTAGAATATTTGTTGGCCTTAGGAAAATATAGGAAGAATTCAGTTAGAATTATTCTCAAAAGATAAAGGGTATGGTCGCAAGGAGAAGACGTTGCGGTAGAAGCAGATAAAGGAATATGAGAAGATGTGACGGAAGCAGCTGTGGAAGGAAGATCAAGGTAAAAGAAGCTGCTACAGAGGAAGCTGCGATGGAGGAAGACAGGAGAAGATAACAAATAAATAGCTAAGATAGGAGAAGAGTTCGTGACAGAAGAGAAGTCGTGATAGGAGAGGAAGCCGCGACAGAAGGAAATGATGTGATGAGATCAACTGCGACAGAAGGAACCATGATAGATAACGTGTGCAATGGCTTAAAAGGATAGATCAAGAGATCATGGGTATGAAGTCGGCTAGAGTCACACGTGTTTTAAGGAATAAAATCATTTTTGTATTTTGGGTTGATAGTGCCTATTGACAAGTGTAACTAGAATAGGAATGACAACTTGTTGGCTAATAGAATGAGTTCGGTTGAATGCAACATGTAAAGAGTCTATAAAAATAAGAACCCAAGTTGTATACAGGTTACTTACCAACTTAACATGACTTACCTCCTCATTGGTTACTTACTTTCTCAGTTGATTAACTCCTAGTAAGTTAGGTGTGCCTGTAAGAAGAGTTAGTTGGTCAAGGATATGTGCAGATTGACAATAGAGTCGAATAGAATACTTAGTCAATCTAGGCTATGTGCAGATCGACAGTAGATTAAAGTAAAAGAATATTGAGCAACAAAAGACTAGATAAGAGAAGAAGATCTAGAACATAGCCTACAACTGAGTGTGCATACAAAAGGTTCCATATATTTCTCATGCCAAATGAAGAGTGCCTTTGTGGTTTTTCTCGGATGGGTTTCCACGTTAAATACTGTGTCAATGTGTATATTATGAATGTGTTTATATCACATGAATGTATAAGATGAATGTGCTTAAGTTGCAGGAATGTATATTGTGAATAAGTGTTTATGTATTTGCTTATGAATGAGTTCTCTTATGCATGAGTCACACTATTGATAGATAACCTATGTGTTAAAGTTTATATTGTTGTTATAATCTCTGTTTAAGGAGAAGCTAAGTAGTTCCTTAACTGTGCATAGTAAAAATAATTAACACACCCACCAGCTTTGGGAAACCGAGTTGGTAAGGTGCCAAGGGAGAAGAAATCCCCACCCAACTACAGAAACCTGGTCCTAACAGTTACCCATAAGAGATATCTCTAGTGAGATTGCATCTGCGTCACAGATGCTGCCGACTGAGCCATTCTCTGTTGGGTCGATATCTTGGGCTTTGTCACGTGAAAAAGAAGGTTTGAACCTGGGTCAAAGGGAGAAACGCCAACAATATTTAGACTAAACACCTAGAGACATCACGCAGTAAACTCATGATTGATTTCGTCCACATTCTGTCAATGGACATAAAACCTTCAAACACTTCATGAGATTCTTCCTTTGAACCAGATGAATTTGATTGGATGTGAAACATACACGTTGGTGAAAGTCAGAGGCATGACAATCACTTTTGTTTCATGTTGTTGGGAAGTTTATGTTGGAGCCAATTTTATATGCTATATATTAAATAATAATAATAATAATGTGATTTGATATACCAAAATCATTTCCTCTAAATCTTTCCCATTTTTTTTAATCAGGGAAAACAATTAACAGATCTCTTTTCTAGAAGGTGGTGGATTTTGGATAGATTGGTCAATGTCGCCTCTTGACTAGAAAATCCATGAGGGTAAATGGTGTTAGGAGAACAAGATAAAAAAAAAACTTATGGTGAGTTAGCTTGCATAGGACACATAAATATTTGTACAAAAACATGGAAGCAAAATAACAAATTGCTTGAAATCCAAATAGCCAAGAACATGATCAACCTTATAATATCCACTTGTGTATTGAATACCGGATGAATGGATTCAACCCTCAATCCAAGAGATCATTCCTAGTTTTAATCAAATATTCAAACTTAAATGGGGGGTTGATTCTTGAGAGCAAGCACCATAAATGAGGTGAGAACAAGAACTATCCTTCTTATAGAAAAACACATATAATGATGGGTTATTTTAGGTTTGCAGGGATGGTCTTTGTAACAAATATCATTCATAGTATACCAAAGATAAAGATGGGAATTTTAGGTCCATATCCTGATACACTGATAAATCTATTGGTTTTTGGATGAGAAAATAAAGTATTTGCTTCTTCAGTTAAAAAATATCTACACGAAAAAAAACATAGAAACGACTAACATAGCTTATGTATTTTTACTTTTAAGAAATACACTCCGAAAATAAATCCTAGGTAAAAATAATCCTCTTTTGAGAAATAGAAAAAGGTCTTTGTTTGTCTCCAACTAGTTTTCTTTAGGTAGGATATTAGCTTCGGCTATATTAGACTCGGTTAGAAATTGATGTTAACAACGATGCTGCCGATTCCAACTTTGTACTCGTCAAATTTGTGGAAAATGGCCCTGAAATTGTTAGGCTAGTTTCTCTATTAAGAATGAACTCGATATGCTTCGACGACATCACACACCATACCATGGCCTATAGAGAATTTTATTCATTTAACAAAATAACTCTTTCTTGTTGATGTAATTGTAACTTCGGAATGTATTCACTTGTATTTCTTATGTATTGTAACCCAATGTTTATTCCGGGATGTATTTGTAATGTACATGAGTCATGTCATGCCCCGACGTTCCTATCGAGAGGTTCTATAATGTAAACAAGTCATGTCAAATCATTGTGGGTAACCCTCCTATTGGTCAAGGGTTAAAGTCCCCGCAGTTTCGAGGCACTAGGGTTATTAGACTCTCCTAGATAAGCCAGCCCTAGTTGGGTTTAGTCAAGTTAGGAATTAGTATAAATAGAGAGCTAGCCTCTCTATTTATCACACAGTCACTCACACTCAATTGTAGCGCATAGCTGAGGAAGAATAAGACACTGGGGCACATAAGAAAGAGGTTACTGCTGTTGGGAGATCATCTTACTGTTTTGGGGTTTTACTTTTGGTGCTGATTCTATCTCTGAGGAAGTTGCGGGGTTTTCTCCATTTATGGTTTCCCGGAGGATAAACACTATGTTCATTGTCTCTTGTGTTTGATTGATGTGCTTGTTATTCTCTTAGTTAAAGATCATAATGTATTGCTAGCTTAATGATAAAAATCTAACATTTCTTGCAATATTTTAATCCAAAGACAATGGGGAGTTCAATGGTGTCATGAAGTGATAAAAATTGACTATACACCAATATATTTCTCAACTATGAGCCCACAATCCACATGAACTACTCCTATTTGCATCATTTTGCATTCTGGAAAACTTCCATACTCTTAGACACCCTAATTTCCACTGCTGTTAATAAGCCCTAAAAATCAATTTATTTGAATGCCTACTTATGTTTCTTGCTTTTCTACCATATGTTTTTGCAAGCTACAAAATTAATAATTGTTCTCTAATATTTTTTTTAACATGCCAACTGATTTCCAGTGTGACTACCATTCTGTAGGATCATTGAGGTCATTGAGATCATTATATATATATATATATATTCCAAAGAAAAAAACCTTTTATTCATTGAATAAACGTGAACTGCTTTGATGAGATTACATCAAGTTCAACCTTTATGGCTTCCGTCATACATAAAGTTCAACCTTTATGGATTCCCTCAAGAAAAGAAAAATTTTACAAAAAATTCTCTATTTGTCTCTATTGATTTAACCTCTAGTTTTCATAGATTTGCGTGTACATCTTCTTGAAAACTAAGACTGTTTAGATTGTTTCATAGTGTAGGGTTTATAGCCCATTTGAGAATTCCTCAATTTCCATCATTCCTGGCTGAAAGGCAAGAGCCTGTTTTGAAAGGGTATCTTCTTCTCCGTTCAATTCTCTATATATGTGCGCAAAGGCTATCCTCCCAAACTGAGCCTTCAAGTTCTGGATTTTAGCTAGTAAATGTTGGAGGTGTGGTGCTCTAATGTTATTTCTTCCATTTTCCCTGTCTATAACCATTTTCGAGTCACCTTATATCTGTATGTCCTAAATTTGTCTATTTAGATCCATTCTCAAAATTTCCCATAAAGCTGCAAGTTCTGCCTTGTTGTTAGTTGCTTGGCCGAGGGCATATTTCATACAAAGTTTTTTCTCTATGTTAAAATGAATGACTGCTCCAACACTTCCAAGAGGAGGCACACCTAGTATTGCTCCATCAAAGTAATCCCATGGTGTATCCTTGTTTATAATATGTGTTGTGATAAGTCTTCTCTTGACTGGAACTGAGCTAAGTTTGTGCTCCTGAATCTTGTTCATTAGCAAAGCGATGGTGAGATCAGGAGATACCCACACATTTTTTTAAATGGTTTTGTTTTGTGCCTCCCAAATAATGTATACAAAAAGAAATGGGAAAGCTTCATAAAAACCTACCGCTTCATCTTGCCACCATGCTTGAGTGTGCTCTTCCAGCGTTGCAATTGGGATTTCATGTGTTCCTTTGCTTGTGAGCTTTTGTGACATGACTTTCCATACACTTCCTGCATATGGACATAAGGCAAATAAGTGTGATTTCGTTTCTTCACTCGTATTGCACAATGGACAAATTCTTGGGCCCTAAAAACCTCTCTTCTTCAACATTTCCCATGTTAATAATTTGTTGGATAGTTCGAGCCACATTGTGATAATGGTATTTAGAGGACTTTGAATTTTCCATAACCTTCTCCACCACCATTGTTTCTCGAGTTCTGCCTGATCTCTGATTTCTACCTCATATCCATGATTCGTTGTGTATTTCCTTGCTTTTGTATTTGAGACTAATAGATTGAGAAATCTGTTCCATTCTGTAGCATGAGCACCAGTTAGACCGAGATCCTATGCGCTTTTCCAACTTCTCCTTCCTATTGTAGAATGGTCTGAGTGCACATTTGCTAAAGAAAGTATTCTATGTGACCTTAATTGCTAGACTAACTGTGAGGACAATCTAAAGCTTTCTCCTGCTCCAACCCACGAGTCTTCCCCTAGTCTTATCTATTTTCCATCGCCTATCCTCTAGGCAATCCAATTTCCAACTAAAGGATAGGCCAAAATCAACGTTTTCCACCCAATTGAACCATTCTTATGCATTTTAACTAGATCCCTAATCCATTTTGATAAGCTTGATCATGAGTGATATTTGGAAAGAATGATCCTTCCCCAGAGTGAGCCTAAATTTTGAAATAATCTCCACAAGGTTTTAACAGCTAGGGCTTTGCAGAACAATTCTAGATTTGTTATTCACCATCCTCCTAATTCCTTTGGAAGAGAAATGACCATCCATTTTACCAAGGGGATTCCCTCTACCTTCTTGTTTGATGTCCACAAAAAAGAGAAACATTTCTTTCTGATTTTTGTCAAAATGCCTTTGAGAATGTAGGCTATTGATGCGCAGTACACTGGAATGCTCTACGAACTTTAAAAGAACTAATCTTCCCCCTCTTGAAAGAAACCGGTTGCCCCAGTTAGTGACTCTGCTCTTTATTTTTTTGTATAACCAGACCCAATCCTGATAAGAGTAATTGTTGGGCTTCAGAAAAAATCCAAGGTATTTGAAACCATCCTCGACAGGTGTAATATGGAAAGGTACTGTCTCCCTTTCCCTCTGGATCATATCATTTGAGAAATCATTATGAATCAGATTGTATTTTTCCATATTGACTACCATTCCCGTGGCTATTTGCATTTATCTATCAAAGAAACAAATTTCTTGAGATTTCTGATGGATCCTTCGCCAAAGACAAGTACATCATCCACAAAAAGAGTGTGAGTGACTTTTTCAGAATTGGACACTTTTATGCCTTTTATCATCCTATTTTCTTTTGCATTGTGTATTATCCTACTTAAAGCTTCTGCAACTAAAAGGAAGATGAAAGGTGAGAAAGGACATCCCTACCTTAAGCCTCTTCATGGATGAAAAAAATTGGTTGGAGAACCATTGATTAAAACAAAATAGGAGGTGGACTGCAAGCAACCCATGATCCACTCCACTACTTCCAGAGCTACTCCAATTTTAAATAGCAGCATCCTAACAAAGGTCCATCCTACCCTATCGTAGGCTTTGGATAGATTCAACTTTAAAGTAAAGGCTCTTTGTTTGTCCCTTTTGATTGTGTGAACTTCCTCTTGAGCTAGTGACACAACATCATGAATTTGCCTGTTATATAGAAAACCAAATTGTTCTTTAGAGATGATTTCACTTAGAATTGGTTTAATCCTCAATGTTATGACCTTGTCTATGATTTTATAAATCATGTTGCAGCATGATATAGGTCTGAAATCATCAAAGAACACATATTTCGTTAAATTTTTAATTATTTAGTGGATCTAGAATTTAGAACTTTTGCTAGATTGAGTTCTTTCAAAATGAGGAAAGTCATAGCCTTTGAATCCTTACATATTTTCTCTTAATATTATTTATAGTTTGTATTAAATGTTAATTGATTAAATTATTTTATGGCATAATACCAACATTGTATTTGTTACTACAACAATTATAAATATTTCCATAGTAATTATCTTTGTCTTTATTGAGTATGTTGTTTTATTTTTGGAAGTTGGCACCACTTATAATCAAAAGGAGAAAATATTTTATGACTTTAAAGTCTAAGTTGTCATTACATAAACTTAATTTCTTGAAATGTTGGTTTGAAATACTCACTCACAAGTTAATCCAGAAAATCACTCCCAATGATGACAAACTATGAAAGCCTGCACTCTGAACATGTTACTACTTTGTCTTTGTTGAGTATAAGATACTGCACTAGTACAAAGTTCGCACCACTATAAAGTCTACAGAAGAAAATATAATATTAATTAGAATGCAACAGAGTAGAAAAAATAAATTTATATCCATTATAATAACAAATAATATGTAAAAGTCACTTCAAACCTTATTGCAAGTGCCTTACATTTATTCACAGAGGAAGTATAGAAGATGTTTTAAGGTTCATTATTGAATATGATTATGCACATTTGATATAGTGACATGTTGATTTTATGTAAAAAACAAATTGAAAAGTTAAAAATTGAATGGTTTTATCTAATTCACACAAAGTACCATCACATGAATTAACATAGAAGTTGACCCAAAATTTTCATATTAGGAAATAATATAAAATTCCTCAAAAAAAGGCTTGAAGATACTATTTGATATACAACAAACATTGAAAAGTGTTTCTTCTTGTATATTAATAACTCATTCAAAGAGAAAATTACATTCATGAATCATCTCCACCTAATCTCCTTATATTCAGTCAAGCAAATCAATTACAACTTGTACATCACATTTATTTATCATGGTCTTCCGACAAGCTTCTTTCTTTTGCATCCATGCCCAAACTATGGTATTAACTGGAATAGATCGAAGTCATGTGTCATCAAGGTTTGGTACCCAATATTGTTCTAAAATTTTCCCTTGTATTTCCCTGAACTAGGCTTCCATCAATCAACATTTACATGAAGAGTCTCACTTTCATCATTCTGAAAGATATATGAGGTTGTTTTTGCCATCCAAATCATCTCTCCTTCATCTTCAGTTCATGATCTAATTAGCAACATCTTTCCTTTCTCAACTCCAATCATAGGATTGAATCTTGGCTTTAGCTTGTTGCACTTGTGTCCAACATATACCAGTTCATCCGTCACATTATCAAAATCTCCATCCATAATACTTATATTACATGCAGTGCATTACGATCAACATTAAATCTCACATGGATTAAATTGTCTTTATGATGCAATGTATTTGATAATAATGTCTAACATGAACTAAAGATAACATGATGTTACTACTTAATGATTGATTTTATGGATTAAGTTATGTGAAATATTTTCAGTCCACAATGAGTTTTTCATGGTTCCCGTTACAAGCATGGGTGGTGTGTCCACTCAAAATGGTGGTCTAGAAAACGTTCACACAGTTTAATCTAGAAAATCAATCACAATGATGACAAACTGATAAAACCTGCACACTCAAAATGTTAGTATTGTATTTATTGAGTATAAGTTAATATACTAGTACAAAGTTGGCACCACTTTAAAGTCTACATGAGAAACTATAATTATGAATTTGAATGCAACATAGTAGTACAATTAAAATTATATCAAGTATAATAACGAATAATAGGCAAAACTGACTTCAAACCTTATTGCAAGTGCCTTACACTTATTCACAAAGCAAGTTTATAAGATGTTTTAAGGTGCATTCGTATAAAGTGTCATCACATGAATTAACATTGACATTGAAGCAAAATTTTCATATATGTAGCTAATAATATAAAATTCCTCAAAAGGTAGCTTGAAGAGAATATTTGATATACTACAAACATTGACAACTTTTTCTTCATGTATATTAATTAGTCATTCAAAAAGCAAAATTACCTTCATGAATCATCTCCACCTAATATCCTTATATTTTCTCAAGCAGATCAAGTACATCTTGAGGATGAAGATTTCCACAGTTAATCATAATGACAAAGATAGTTTATGGAATTAAATTGTGTCTTGAAATGTCCCTACATTTCGAGTGGACACTCCACCAATCATCAAGGAAAAAATGAAAAGCTCCGAAGTGGTATTGAAGAGAGTGAGAAAAAGCTAATAATAAATAAGGTAAGGGTTTTTTACATGCATTAATGAATATAATTATGCACATTTGATATAGTGAGATGTTGTTTTGATCTAAAAGACAAATTTAAAAGTTAAAATTTGAATGGTGTTATCTAATTCGCATAAAAGTATCATCAAATGAATTAACATTGAACTTGAAGTGAATTTTTTATATATGTAGTAAATAATATAAAATTCCTCAAAAAGTAGCTTGAAGAGTATTTATTATACTACAAACATTGAAAAATGTTTCTTCATGTATACTAAAAGTCATTCAAAAAGCAAAATTACATTCATGAATCATCTCCACCTAATCTCCGTATATCTGCTCAAGCAGATCAAGTACAACTTGTACACCACATTTATTTATTTTAGTCTTCCTGCAATATTCTTTCTTTGGCATCCATGCCCAAACTATGGTATTAATTGTAATAGATCCAAGCTCGATGTCATCAGGATTTGGTACCCAATATTGTTCTAAAATGTTTTCCTTGTATTTCCCTGAGCTAGGCTGCCACCAATCAATCTTTACATGAAGGATCTCGATGTCATCATCTTGGAAGATATATGAGGTTGCTTTTGCCATCCAAATCATCTCTCCTTAATCCTCATTTCCTAGTATAACAAGCAACATCTTTCATTTCTCAACATCAATTCTAGGATCGAATGTTGTCTTTGGCTTGTTGCACTTGGGTCCAACATATACCGGTTCATCTGTCACATTATCAAAATCCCCATCCATAATACTTGATATTGCATGGAGTACATTACCATCAACGTCAACATTTTTCCTCATCTTGGGCCAAAAATCATTAGAAGAAGAATCACTTTCATCCAATGGTGTATGGTCATTGTAGATTCCATCTAATGCATCAAGAACTCTTTTCCAATACTCTAGTTTTTTATTGCATTCCTCTGTAACAATTGGTGAATTCTCATTGCCAATAGTCTCTTTCCACATTTTTATGTATGATGTTATTCCTTCCTTTAGTTCTTTTAAATAAACATAATTGTCTTTGGGATGTAAGAAAGATGGCTTCATTGTGGGAAATATAGGTTGACCTTTATCATCTATATTCCACAACTCAACTGGTTCTGACCACTCAATGTCTTTGATGGATTATTGATACCTCATGATGGTAACATCATTGAGTACAAGAAATTGGAAGTACTGGACATTAAGATGTCCAACTAGTGCATTTTTTCTCTCCTTGATGTACCCATTAAGAAATTTTTTGAAGTCATACACTTTGTCATTAAGTTTAGGTGGAAACACCCGTTTTCCTTCTATTGTATGATATGTATCCATCATCTCAGGTAAAGATTATATATCTTTACTTTTCAAGTTGGAAGACATTCTTCTGTAGGTTCCATCTATGTCTTAATGGGTGTGCCCCACAAGCAAGAACCCAACCTCAATGGTGATAAAGACACCAAGTGCAGTTAATAGTGATAGAAACATGAAAACATAATGATTCTTATTATCACTAGCTACATTGTCCAACTATAACAACAAATGTGGAGGAAGAGATTTAAAATCAATATTTTTATTTTTTGAGCTTCCATTTAAAGATATGAAAGAATCCTTGTACACTCTACATTTTAGGTAAATAGAGTTTTGAAGTAATGGATTTGAAAGTGGGTTTCTTGAACTTCCACTCTCATAAAGCAAATCACCATACATATCAAGGTGTGGGTCTTCAAGGTCCCTCAAGCACTTTGCAAGAGATGTAATGGTAAATTGTGATCCCATGTGTACAAATGGTAGAGAGAAATGACCAAAACCTCCTATGATATGCCCATATGTTAGAATACCTACCAACAACAAACCCAAGTTTGTTCCTGCAACATATTTTGATTTCACACGTAATCTTGGGATTGAAGTCTTTGTTTTTTCCATTTTATCATGGATAATTCTCAAGTATTCCTTTGTATACCGCTATGACATAATTCTATGGGCATAGTAGCAATATCTTCCACACATAACAATCTTGTTATGTTTCTTCATTCTAGCTCGTTCCTTTTCTTCCAGCTCTTTTGTAGTCATTGTCTTCATCTATGCTTTCAACACGATACATTCACTACATTTACTGAAGTTAGTGTTCTTTGAGAATGCCACATCTAGAAAATGAGTATTCAAAATCTTGCTCATTGTTTGTTGTGATATTGACAAAAAATTGAGCTCTTGAAGAGCCTCATTGATCTCTTTTAAAAAATAACTTTGGGTGTATGTTGATGGCAACAATATTAAAGGAGTAGACATTCCATCTTCTTCAACTTGTCGTGTTTGGTTTGGTGAAAAATATGAATTATCCATTACAATTTTGTGCAATATGTCGATGGCTACCACAATATGTGCACGTAGTTTGCGTTTGTTAGTGTTACCTTGAATTCCTTTGACATGTCCTTGTTGGAAATCATGTTGGTAAGTATAGAAAGTGCTTTGAGGAATATTATGTATGTTGTACCATGCTTTCTTACAAATAATATCTCCATTAAACCTCATGTCCTTTACTTTCCTAACAATAGGAGGTAGGCCATGGCCATGTCTCTTTGACAAGGTTGTGTTGGAAAGGAGTGAATTCAAGAAAAATTCTCTAATGCCATTTTTTTAAGAGTTTCATACCCCTTCTAGCAGCTGCAATGGCTTTCCTATCCACATGTTGAAGACAATCTTGTTTGCAACATTCATCCATTGCCAAAAGTTGTATTTATTTCTCTTCATCTCTCTGTATTTGAAAGTTTCCAACTTTTATTGTAGCCACAACTCATTTAATCCTTTTATATGGCCTCGTTACTTGCATAGCAATTGATTCTGGATCTTTTTCATTATAAAAATCACCATCCCATGTGTTTAAGGGACTCGTGTCCTCTATAAGATCCCATACCACCATTTCCTTGGGTGCCTCCTTGAAATTTTCATTCACCCTTAAAATCTCACCTTCATTGTCCACTAACTTATTTATTAACCATCTAACCAAACAATGTATAGGCTTATCCCCAATCCTACATATTTCACAATTTCTATATATGTCTTCCACAAAAACATTGAATTCCTTTTCAACTAACATTTCACCCTCAACCATGTCATCCTCACGAGCATTAACTATGATCCCTTTGGCAATGTGCATGCTTGTTCCCGTGCATTCATGTGTAAGAGAAACCTTTTTACATGTGAATGTAAGACTATCTTGGGGAGTATTTACTGAATGATCATAACAATGAGGTTTCAAATCTGATCCTGTCCAAATCTCAGAAGATCCCAATGCACCCCCTAGTGTATTCTCATATCCTGTTGGATGTGGCAAAATAGCATCATGTTTTAATACCTTCTCAATGTTAACCACTATGGATCCTTTATTTACCATCCTTCCATGCACCTTATGACCAATCTTTGTATTGAATATGGAGCCTTCACCCACCTTCACTCCACATTGCAAAAGATCTACCTTGTCTCCAATAGAAAATGCAGAAGAGACATTTGCACGTATACATCAAATTAAATAAACAAAGTATTTGCTAAAAAAAAACAAGCAATGTGCTATAAAAATCACTTAACATGTGCTTCAATATTTTGATTTACCTTTGTTATGCCTCAAATCTATGATCTTCCATGGATGTACATCCCCTTCATTAACATCTTCCACAATCAAATGTGGTTCAATGACATCAATTATCAAAACAATAACATATCCTACATTAAGAATTTCTCCACCATAATGAGTTGTAGTCTCTATAGATTCAACCTTTCATAGTCCAATAACTTGACCATAAATTAGGAGGTCGACATAGTTCCCTCTTGTCAAAATTATATTTTCCATTTGAACTCCTCCCAATTTCTGTAACACATTTGAATTGTAGTTTGTAATTAAGGTTAAACTATATGAAGTGTATGTTCAAAAAAATAATATAGTTGCAATAATTCAAAACAATAGGGTAGCCCTTTTGTATGCCACGAAACAGTGTTCCCCTACATATTGCGTGCACTAGCAAAAGGGAATTTACATATAAATTACATAAAATATATATGAAGAGATAACAATAAGAGATCCAAGAAGTATTAGAGAATGAAAGATATCAACTCAGATAAAACCACCAAATTCCTATTTGACTTTGGACATGGCACTTATATTATTCATGTATGTGTATGAATGTGCTGGAAATCTAGCTAGAGTTAGCTTCCATTCTTAAAATGTTGCACGATGAATGAAAGTTAATGTATGTTAGTTTTCATAATGTAGTTTTTCATCTAACGAAACTACATTGTCATCAATCACATTACACCATGATGGAAATCTAGCTGAAGTTATATTTCATTCATAAAACATTGCATGGTGACTAAAAGCTAATATGTGTTAGTTTTCGATCTAACACAACCACATTGTCATAAAATACATTACACCATAATGGAAATCTATTGGAGCTAGCTTCCTTTTAACAACATGGCATGGTGAGTGAAACCTAATGTGCAATAGCTTTCTTAAGGAATTTTTCCATCTAGCACAACTACATTGTCATTAATTACATTGCACCATGATGGAAATATATCTGGAGTTAGTTTTTGTTCTTAAAACAATGCATGGTTAGTGAAAGCTAAAGTGTGTTACTTTTCATAAGGTAGTTTTTCATCCGATACAACCACATTTTCATCAATCACACTGCACCATGATAGAAATCTAGTTACAGTTAGTTTTCATTCTTAAAACATTTCACCGTGAGTGAAAGGTAATGTGTGTTAGTTTTCATAATGCAGTTTTAAATCTAATACAACCACATTTTCATCAATCACATTTCACCATGATGGAAATATAGCTAGAGTTGGCTTTCATTCTTAAAACATTGCACAGTGAGTGAAATCTAATGTGTGTTAGTTTTCATAAGGTAGATTTTTATCTAAAACAACCACATTGTCATCAAATATATCACACCATGATGGAAATTTAGCTGGATTTAGATTTTCTTTTAACAACATGGCATGATGAGAGAAAGCTAATGTGTGTTAGCTTTCATAAGGTAGTTTTTCATCTACCACAACTACATTGTTATCAATCACATTGCACCGCAATCGAGATCTAGTTGGAGTTAGATTTCATCCTTAATTCATTGCACGGTGAGTAAAATCTAATGTGTGTTAGCTTTCATAATGTAGTTTTTCATCTAGCACAACCACATTGTCATCAATCATAATTCACCATGATGAAAATCTAGTTGAAGTTAGCTTTCATTCTTAAGACCTTGCACTGTGAGTAAAAGCTAATGTGTGTTAGTTTTTCATCTAACACAGCCACATTGTCCTCAAATACATTAGACCATGATGAAAATCTAGCTGTAGTTAGCTTTCCTTCTAACAACATGGCATGATGAGTGAACGCTAATGTGTGTTAGTTTATTGCACCAAGATGGAAAGCTAGTTGGAGTTGTCTTTTTTTCTTAAAACATTGCACGTTGAGTGAAAGTTAATGTGTGTTAGTTTTCATAAGGTAGCTTTCTATCTAAAACAATCACATTGTCATCAAATACATAACACAATGATGAAAATCTAGTAATAATTAGCTTTCATTTTAACAACTTGTTAGCTTTCCTTCTTAAAGCATTGTATGGTGAGTGAAAGATAATTTGTGTTATCTCATTACACTAAGATGGAAATCTTACTGGAGTTAGTTTTTGTTTTTAAAACATTGCATGGTGAGTGAATGTTAATGTGTGTTAGAATTCATAAGGTAGTTTTCTATTTAAAAGATTCACATTGTCATCAAATACCTAACACCATGACGAAAATCTAGCTGAAGTTAGCTTTAGTACTTAAATCATTGCACGATGAGTGAAATCTAATGTGTTAGCTTTCATAATGTAGTTTCCATATAAAAAAACCATATTGTCATAAATCACAATACACCATGATGTAAATATAGTTGGAGTTAGCTGTCATAAGATAGTTTTCCATCTAACACAACTACATTGTCATCAAATACATTACATCATGATGGAAATCTAGTTAGATTTAGCTTTCCACTTAACAACATGGCACGATGAGTGAAAGCTCATGCGTGTTAGCTCATTATACCATGATGAAAATCTAGTTGGAATTAGTTTTCTATCTAACACAACCACATTGTCACATTACACCATGATGGAAATCTAGCTGGAGTTAGATTTTGACCTGAAATCGTTGCATGGTGACTGAAATCTAATGTGTGTTAGCTTTCATAATGTAGTTTTCCATTTAGCACAACCACATTGTCATTAATCAAAATCCACTATGTTGAAAATCTAGCTAGAGTTAGATTTCGTTCTTAAAACGTTGCATGGTGAGTAATAAATAATATGTGTTAGATTTCGTAAGGTAGTTTTCCATCTAACACAGCCACATTGTCAGCAAATACATTACACCATGATGCAAATCTAACTGGAGTTATCTTTTCTTCTAAAAACATGGCATGATGAGTGAAAGTTAATGCGTGTTAGCTTTCATATTAAGGTAGTTTTTCATCTAACACAACCACATCGTCATCGATCATATTGCTCTGTGATGGAAATCTAGCTGGAGTTAGCTTTCGTCCTTAAATCATTGCACGATGAGTGAAATATAATGTGTGTTAGCTTTGATAATGTAGTTTTCCATCTAGCACAACCACATTGTCATCAGTCACAATGCACCATGATGGAAATCTAGCTAGAATTAGTTTTCATTCTTAAAATATTGCACAGTGAGTAAAGCTAATATTTGTTAGCTTTCATAAGGTAGTTTTCCATATAACACAACCACATTGTTATCAAATAGATTACACCATGATGGAAATCTATCTAGAGTTAGTTTTGTTTCTAACAACATGGCACTATAAGGGAAAGCTTATGTGTATTAGCTCATTACACCATGATAGGAATCTAGCTGAAGTTAGCTTCCATTTTAACAACATGGCACAATGAGTGAAATCTAATGTGTGTTGGCTTTCATAAGGTAGTTTTCCATTAACACAACCACATTGTCATCAAGCACACTGCACCGTGTTGGAAATCTAGCTGGAGTTAGCTTTCATCCTTAAATCATTGCACGATGAGTGAAATCTGATGTGTGTAAGCTTTCATAGTGTATTTTTCCATCTAGCACAACCACATTATCATCAATCACAATGCACCCTGATGAAAATATAGATGGAGTTAGCTTTTGTTCTTAAAACATTGCACGGTGAGTAAAGTTAATGTATGTTAGCCTTCATAAGGTAGTTTTCCATCTAACACAACCACATTGTCATCAAATATATTACACTATGATGGCAATATAGCTGGAGTTAACTTTCCTTCTACAACATTGCACTATAAGGGAAAGCTTATGTGTGTTAGCTCATCACACGATGATGAAAATCTAGCTAGAGTTAGCTTTCATTTTAACAACATGGCACGATGAGTGAAAATGAATGTGTGTTGTCTTTCATAAGGTAGTTTTCTATGTAACACAACCACATTGTCATCAATCACATTGCACAGTGTTGAAAATCTAGCTGAGTTTAGGTTTCATCCTTAAATCGTTGCACAGTGAGTGAAATCTAATGTGTGTAAGCTTTCATAGTGTAGTTTTCCATCTAGTGCAGCCACATTATCATCAATCACGATGCGACATGATGAAAAACTAGATGGAGTTAGCTTTCATTCTTAAAACATTGCATGGTTGGTAAAAGTTGATGTGTGTTAGTTTTCATAAGGTAGTTTTCCATCTAACACTGCCACATTGTCATCAAATATTTTACACCATGATGGAAATCTAGTTGAAGTTAGATTTCTTTCTAACATGGCACTATGAGTGAAATCGTATGTGTGTTAGCTCATTACACCATTATGAAAATCTAGTTGGAGTTAGCTTTCTTTTTAACAACATGGCACAATGAGTGAAAGCTAATGCCTGTTAGCTTTCATAAGGTAGTTTTTCATCTAACATAACCACATCATCATCAATCACATTGCACAATGATGGAAATCTAGCTGGAGTTAGCTTTCGTCCTTAAATCATTGCACGGTGAGTGAAATCTAATGTGTGCTAGCATTCATAATGTAGTTTTCCATCTAGCACAACCACATTGTCTTCAATCACAATGTACCATATGGAAATCTAGCTAGAGTTAGCTTTCATTCTTAAAACATTGCATCAGTGAGTAAAGCTAATGTCTGTTATCTTTCATAAGGTAGCTTTTCATCTAGCACAACCACATTGTTATCAAATACATTACACCATGATGGAAATCTAGCTAGAGTTAGATTTCCTTCTAACAACATGCCACTATAAGGGAAAGCTTATGTGTGTTAACTCATTAGACCATGATGAAAATCTAGCTGGAGTTAACTTTTTTTCTAACAACATGGCACTATAAGGAAAAACTTATGTGTGTTAGCTCATTACGCCATGATGAAAATCTTGCTGAAGTTACCTTTCATTTTAACAACATGGCACGATGAGTGAAAGCTAATGCGTGCTATCTTTCATAAGGTAGTTTTCCATGTAACACAACCACATTGTCATCAATCACATTGCACCGTATTGGAAATCTAAATGGAGTTAGATTTCATCCTTAAATCGTTGCATGGTGAGTGAAATTTAGGGTGTGTAAGCTTTCATAGTGTATTTTTTCATCTAACACAACTACATTATCATCAATCACAATGCACCATGATGAAAATCTAGCTGGAGTTAGCTTTTGTTATTAAAACATTGCACTATGAGTAAAGCTAATGTCTGTTAGCCTTCATAAGGTAGTTTTCCATCTAACTTAGCCACAACTTCATCAAATATATTACACCATGATGGAATTGTAGTTGGAGTTAGTGTTCCTTCTAACAACATGGCACTATAAGGGAAATCTTATGTGTGTTAGATCATTACACCATGATGGAAATCTAGTTGGAGTTAGATTTCCTTTAACAACATAGCACAATGAATGAAAGCTAATGTGTATTAGCTTTCATAAGGTATTTTTTCATGTAACACAACCACATTGTCATCAATCACATTGCGTCATGTTGGAAATCTAGCTGAAGTAAGTTTTCATCCTTAAATAGTTGCATGGTGAGTGAAATCTAATGTGTGTAAGATTTCATAGTGTAGTTTTTTATCTAGCACAACCACATTGTCAGCAATCATAATGCACCATGATGAAAATCTAGCTGGAGTTAGCTTTTGTTCTTAAAACATTGCACAGTGAGTAAAAGCTAATGTCTGTTAGATTTTGTAAGATAATTTTGCATCTAACACAACCACATTGTCACATTGCACCGTGATGGAAATCTAGCTGGAGTCAGGTTAATCTTAAATCTTTGCATGGTGAGTGAAATCTAATGTGTGGGCTTTTATAATGTACTTTTCCATTTAGCACAACCATGTTGTCATCAATCAAAATGCACCATGTTGAGAATCTAGCTAGAGTTAGCTTTCGTTCTTAAAACGTTGCACGGTGAGTAATAGTTAATCTGTGTTAACTTTCGTAAGGTAGTTTTCCATCTAACACAACCACATTGTCATGAAATACATTACACTATCACGCAAATCTATTTGGAGTTAGATTTCTTTATAACAACATGGCACATTGAGTGAAAGCTAGTGTGCATTAAATTTCATAAAGTAGTTTTCCATCTAACACAACCACATCACCATCGATCACATTGCACCATGATGAAAATCTAGCCGGAGTTATATTTCATCCTTAAATCATTGCACGGTGATTGAAATATAATGTGCGTTAGTTTTCATAATGTAGTTTTTCATCTAGCACAATCACATTGTCATCAATTACAATGCACCATGATGGAAATCTAGCTAGAGTTAGATTTCATTCTTAGAACATTGCAAGATCAGTAAAGCTAATGTCTGCTAGCTTTAATAAGGTAGTTTTTTTATCTAACATAGCCACATTGTTTTCAAATACATTACACCATGATGGAAATATAGTTGGATTTAACTTTTATTCTAACAACATGGCACTATAAGAGAAAATTTATGTGTGTTAGCTCATTACACCATGATGAAAATCTAGTTGGAGTTAGTTTTTCTTTTAACAACATGTCACAATGAGTGAAAGCTAATGTGTGTTAGATTTTATAAAGTAGATTTTCATGTAACACAACCACATTGTCATCAAGCACATTGCATCATGTTGGAAATCTAATTGGAGTTAGATTTCATCCTTAAATTGTTGCACAATGAGTGAAATCTAATGCGTGTAAGCTTTCATAATGTCTTTTTTCACCTAACACAACCACATTGTCATCAATCACAATGCATCGTGATGAAAATCTACTTGGAGTTAGCTTTCATTCTTAAAACATTGCAGGGTGAGTTAGATATTGTATGTTAGCCTTCATAAGGTAGTTGTCCATCTAACAGTGCCACATTGTCATCAAATACATTACACCATGATGGAAATCTAGCTAGAGTTATATTTTCTTCTAACAACATGACACTATAAGGAAAAACTTATCTGTGTTAGCTCATTACATCATGATGGAAATCTAGCTGGAGTTAGTTTTCATTTTAACAACATGGAACGATGAACAAAATATAATGTGTGTTAGCTTTGATAAGGTAGTTTTCCATGTAACACAACCACATTGTCATCAATCACATTGTACTGTGTTGGAAATTTAGTTGAAGTTAGCTTTCACCCTTAAATCGTTGCACTATGAGTGAAATCTAATGTGTGCAAGCTTTCATAGTGTAGTTTTTCATCTAGCACAACCACATTGTCATCAATCACAATGCACCATGATGGTATTCTAGCTAGAGTTAGCTTTCATTCTTAAAACATTACATTGTGAGTAAAAACTAATGTGTGTTAGCTTTCATAAGGTAGCTTTCCATATAACACTACAACATTGTCATCAAATACATTACACCATGATGGATATCTAATTGGAGTTAGCTTTCCTTCTAACATGGTAGTATGAGTGAAAGCTTATGTGTGTTAGCTCATTACACCATTATGAAAATCTAGCTGGAGTTAGCTTTATTTTTGTTAGGATATTTAGACACTTAGGAGTTAGTTAAAATCAACTTGTGTAATATATCTGTTAGGTAAAAGTGTGTTTCTTCAGTATGCATTTGTAAATATTCTAATCGACGGTCACGATATGTTCTAGACATAGAGTGATCTGACGGTTCAACTTCTCTTAGATCATACCTACTATTGATTTGTGATTTAACACCCGATTGGTTTATGATCTCTATTTAAAGAGCATAGAGGGTCCTTAGCTAGTTGATTGATTATGAGAATCTCATGTAACTTTCTTTCTTTTGCATAATAAATTGCTCCAAGTAGCTATTTGGCTGGGGCCGTGGACTATTTCCCTCTCGAGGGTTTTAACCACATGACAGACATCGGTGTGTTGATCTGTGATCTATTTGTGTGAAGCGGTTGCTCAAGGTGTTCGGTCATTTGGGAGTACCCTGTATACCTGAACATGGTATCGAAGCTTTTATGAAGAGCCGCTTTCGGTTTTGATCTAGATCTGGAACCGGTGTTGCCAAAAATTTGAAAGGGTTTTTGGTTCTGGATTTTTTATGCATTTTTGGCTTGTGGGAACTGTTCCATTGCGTCCAGAGCGTCGTTTCCATTAGGAAATAGTTTTTGTTTCATCAAAAACTGTTTTCGTTTGTTCTAGAAACACCTATTTCGGCAAATCTCAAGGTATAATGTTATAGTGACAGATTTTTTTTAATCTCTCATATCTTTATCAGTTTTATTATTAGATATTTTTTTGTTTTAGTCTCGGATTTCCTTCCCTGACTGTGTATGCTTTTTGCCGTGCACCTTGTGCGATCGTGACGAATCAGAAACAACAAGGGAAAGTTTTTTCTTGTCTTCTCGGCTATGTATGCTCTTTGCCGTGCACCTTGTGCGATCATGATAAATTAGAAACAACAAGAAAACTTGAAAATGTAAACTTTCCAGGTAAGTTAACTAAGATCTAACCCCATTGTGTGGGGACAGTTTTTTTTGTTTTTGTTTTTTCATTTTTTTTGTGATTTGCAGGAAAAAAGGCAAGCACAGAGAACGAGAGAGAAGAGTTCAAAAAAAAAAAACCCTTCCTCTTTCAATTCTTTAATGTACTTTTTAAACTTAGTTCACTTGGTCCAAAGTTGCTTTATTCCTTGATAGGTCTTGAGTTCAAGTCTTATTAAGCTACTTTTTAGTGCATGCAATTTCTATTTTCAAGTTACTTTATTGTAAAAGTGCATCTCACATAAATAAAATAAAATAAAAAGTGAGTCACTTGAGTCTTTTAATTTATTGTTGTACTATTTAAAAGTAACATTATTGTAAATGTGAACCTCACTTATTCTACAAAAGTGATTCACTTCAAAGCAACTTTATTGTAAAATGATTGTCAAAAGTTGATCTTAGGAAGATGGGGGTTCGTTTTTTTAGCTGGTCAAGTTAATATCTGTCACGTCACTATTGGGGACATCTTCAACATTTTATTTGATCAAGCATAACTTCATCATTCAGAATAAGTTTTCAGTGTCGTTTTTTTAAAACCGAATATTTTTTCAATCTCTTTGCAACCAGATGGTTAGTTTCTATTGTTTTAGCCATTATTTTACAGTATGGCTGCCCCTTATGATATTATACTTACAAGTTCTAACTATTTCTCATGGAAATCTCGTATGGAGGATGTTTTACAAAGTAGGAGAATTTTCAGGGTAATGTCAGGGAAAGAAACATAACCCACTGATGATAATACGAAAATTAAATGGGAAAATAGATGTGATAAAGCTCGTGGATTGATTGGGATGTAAATTTCTACTGATTTGCGATTCCACATATCTGGAATTGATGAACCTGATAATGCTTGAGAAAAATTAGAATCCGTGTTTGGTAAACACAATGAAATTCGGGGTCATCAACTTGAGAATGAGTTGCTTTCCTTGAATCCAAATGATTTTTTATGCATTCAAGACTATTTATCTAAGTATAAAACTCTTAGACTCTTATGTGCAGGATGCAAGATTAAGAAAGAAGACAAACAATGTATTTATCATATTCTTTCCAAACTTGGACCTGCATATTCTATTTTTGTATCTACATTCTACTCCATGAAAGAACCCTTGATTGCAGCTAGCTATCAAGAGCCTAGTCTTGAATCCTTTTGTGATTCCTTAATTAAAGAGCAAGATAATCTCATTCATCTTGGAATAATTAACAATGCAGATACATCTGGGAAAGCCTTATTGTCCTAATAGAAAGAAAAGTCCAAGCCTCCCAAGAAACAAAATTTTTGCAATAATAAGCCAAACAACAAGGCTCCCAAACCCTCTCAGTCAACTCCTTCTTTAAAAAATGATAAAGGATCCAAGCAAAAATGAAAGAAGATTGAGCGCCATTGCAATTTTTGTGGGAAAGATAATCATGATGAATCTAAATGTTTCAAGAAGATGACAGCCTCGGAAGTGACTTGTGTGGTCGTCTTCCATCTGCATCTTTTTCTGGTTTCAAATAATTCTTAACTTTCATTGATGACTACTCCAGACGCACTTGGTTTTACTTCCTAAAACTTAAGAGCAAAGTATTTAACATGTTCTTGGCCTACAAGTCCCTTGTTGAAAAACAATCTGGTCATCAAATTATTAAGTTAAGATCTGACAATTGAGGAGAATATGCTAACAACAAGTTCACTACTTTTTGCACTGAACAAGGAATCCAAAAACAACACACTGTTCCATATACACCATAATAAAATGGTGTAGCTGAACGGAAAAACTGCACTTTAAAAGAAATGACTAATTGTATGATCTAATCTAAGGGACTAAGTCTTCAATATTGGGCTGATGCCATAAATTGTGCAAATTACATAGTTAATCGCACACCCACTAAAGTTTTACAAAGTATAACATCGAAAGAAGCATGGAGTAAAATTAAACTAGATGTAAGTCACTTTCGTGTGTTTGGTTGTGAAGCATGGGCTCACATTCCAGATGAAAAATAGAAAGCATTGCAGCCTAAAAGTGAAAAGCGCATATTTGTTAGATATTCTGAAGATGTAAAAGGTTATAGGCTTCTTCAACCCTATTCACATGATATAATCATTAGAAGAGATGTTAAATTTGATGAAAATATCTTGGCCTGCGAGCCTAACTTGGTGGGTGTGCCATATTTGGCCTGCGAGCCTGATTCGACGATTGTGCTTTCTTATTCTTCTTCCAACTTCCTTGACAGGTTTCCAACTCCAGTTTCTGATGATGACAGTGAGGATGAAAATCCACCTCCGCCTTCTCATGTTCCTCAAATTGCACCAGCACCAATACTTCCTCGATGGGTCCGTTCAACATGTGAAGCAGCTGGTGATCTTGCCGGTGATCCTAGAGATCAACATTGAACACGTTCTCAGTTTTAGCAAGCCTCTTCTCTTTTGGCTCAAGTTTCCGAGAATCATGATCCATAAAATTTTGTAGAAGCTTCAGGAAATCCAGATTGGGATGCAGCTATGGATGAAGAATATCGTTCCTTAATGGCGAATGATACTTGGGATCTTGTTCCTCTTCCAAAAGGAAGAAAAATTGTCAGATGTAAATGGGTCTATAGAACTAAGTATGCATTAGATGGAAGTGTTGAAAGACTTAAGACAATGTTAGTTGCCAAAGGTTTTTCCCAAGTTGAAGGGATTGACTACAATGAAACCTTTGCCCCTGTAGCAAAAATGAACTCCACCCACCTTGTTCTTTCCCTTGCAGCCTTACATAACTGGGAAGTCCATCAAACGGATGTCAAGTACGCCTTCTTACATGGTGATTTACATGAGGAAATTTACATGGAACAACCTCCTAGATATGTTCAGAATAACTCTAGCATTGTTTGTCTCCTTAAGAAATCCTTATATGGCCTTAAGCAAGCTCCTAGAGCTTGATATGCCAAAATGGATAGCTTTCTCCTTGACAGTGGTTTTTTTAGATGCCATTCTGACCCCAATGTCTATACCAAGAAAGTAGGAAACCATCTCATCATACTTGTTCTTTATGTTGATGATATTATCCTTACTGGTAGTGACCCTAAACTTATAACCCATGTGAAATCCAGTTTTAAGCAAAATTTTGAAATGTCAGACTTAGGACATTTGTATTATTTTCTTGGTCTTCAAGTCTTGCAAACCAAAGAAGAAATATTTCTTTCCTAGTCTAAGTATGCTTTTGGCCTTCTTCGTCGCTTCCACATGGAAGATTGTAAACCAGCCCCTTCTCCCTTCCAGTTTGGAGTCAAACTTTCTGCCACTTGTACTTCCCCTGAAGTAGATGCCACCTTGTATCGTCAGCTTGCTGGTAGTCTTTTATACTTGACTCATTCCCATCCTGACCTTTCCTTTGCCGTTGGTTGTGTTTCCTGTTATATGCATACTCCTCTTGAAAGTCATTGGAAAGCAGCAAAAAGAATACTTCGATATTTCGAGGTACCATTCAGTTTGGGATTCATTACAGTACAGGGGGGAACCTTTGTTGGTTGGTTTCACTGATTCAGATTGGGCTTCTAATCCTGATGATCAAAATTCTACTGCAGGTTATGTTTTCAGCCTGGGATCTGGATCTGTCACTTGGGCTTGTAAGAAACAACAAGCTCTTGCTCTTTCTTCAGTAGAAGCAGAATATCGAGCCGTAGTTAATGCCAGTCAGGAAGCTTTATGGCTTCGACATATCCTTTTAGAGTTTGGATTCAAGCAGCAGCAACCTACTCCACTTTGGTGCGACAGTCAAAGTGCCATCAAGCTTGCCAAAGATCTAGTTCTACATCAGCGCAGCAAACACATTGAGCTGCACATGCACTTCATCAAAAATCTTGTCCATGACAGTGTTATTGAAGTTCTCTATCGCCCTATAGATGATTAAGTTGTAGACATGTTCACCAAGTCTCTTACAGAAGCGAAGTTTTCTAAACTTCGGTCTATGTTAGGAGTTTAGGAATGTGTCCTTAAGGGGGGATAGACTCTAATGCCTCCTTCCTTCTCCTAATAGTGTCACTTTTGTAAATCCTTCAATCCTATTCCAAGTTGTTCTTAAGGGGAGATGTTAGGATATTTAGACACTTAGGAGTTAGTTAAGATCAACTTGTGTAATATATCCGTTAGGTAAAAGTGTGTTTCTTTAGTATGCATTAGTATGAATTTGTAAATATTCTAATCCGTCGGTCACGATATGTTCTAGACATAGAGTGATCTGACGGTTCAACTTCTCTTAGATCATATCTACCATTGATCTGTGGCTTAACAACCGATTGGTCTATGATATCTATTTAAATAGCATAGAGGGTCCTTGGCTAGTTGATCGATTATGAGAAGCTCATGTAACTTTCTTTCTTTTGCATAATAAATTGCTCCAAGTAGCTATTTGGATGGGGCCGTGGACTGTTTCCCTCTCAAGGGTTTTAACCACGTGACAAACATTGGTGTGTTGATCTGTGATCTATTTGTGTGAAGCGGTTGCTCAAGGTGTTCGGTCTTTTGGGAGTACCCTGTGTACCCGAACAATTTTAAACAACATGGAACAATGAGTGAAAGCTAATATGTGTTAGCTTTCATAAGGTAGTTTTTCATCTAACACAACCACATTGTCAAATTACACCGTGATGGAAATGTAAATGGAGTTAGCTTTCAACCTTAAATCATTACATGGTGAGTGAAATCTAGTGTGTGTTAGCTTTCATAATGTAGTTTTTCGTTTAGCACAACCACATTGTCATCAATAAAAATACACCATGTTGGAAATCTATCTAGAGTTAGCTTTCGTTCTTAAAATGTTGCACGGTGAGTAATAGCTAATGTGTGTTAGCTTTCATAAGGTAGTTTTTCGTCTAACACAGCTACATTGCCATCAAATACATTACACCATGATGCAAATCTAGTTGGAGTTATATTTCCTTCTAACAACATGGTAGGATGAGTGAAAGCTAATGTGTGTTAGCTTTCATAAGGTAGTTTTCCATCTAACACAACCACATCATCATTGATCGCATTACACCGTGATGAAAATATCGCTGGAGTTAGCTTTCGTTCAATGTTCAATGTTAATTCATGTGATGATCCTTCACTTCAAGTTAAATTTCACTTGAAGTTCAATGTTAATTCATGTGATGATACTTTATGCAAATTAGATAACACCATTCAAATTTTAACTTCTCTATTTGTCTTTTAGATCAACACAACATCTCAGTATATCAAATGTGCGTAATTATATTCACTAATGCATGTACAATACCCTTACCTTATTTATTATTATCTTTTTCTCACTCTCTTCAATACCACTTTGAGCTTTTCATTTTGTTCCCTTGATGATTGGTGGAGTGTCCATTCGAAACGTAGGGATGTTTCAACATAAAATTTAATTCCATAAACTCTCTTGTCATTATGATTAACTATGGAAATCTTCATCCTCAAGTTGTACTTGATATGCTTGAGAAAATATAAGGAGATTAGGTAGAGATGATTCATGAATGTAATTTTTCTTTTTGAATGAATAATTAATATACATGAAGAAAAAGTTGTCAATGTTTGTATTATATCAAATATTCTCTTCAAGCTACCTTTTGAGGAATTTTATATTATTTTCTACATATATGAAAATTTTGGTTCAAATTCAATGTTAATTCATGTGATAATACTTTATGTGAATGCACCTTAAAACATCTTCTAGACTTTCTCTTTGAATAAATGTAAGGCACTTGCAATAAGATTTGAAGTGACTTTTCCCTATTATTTGTTGTTATAATTGATATAAATTTAATTGTTCTACTCTGTTGCATTCTAATTAATATTATATTTTCTTCTGTAGAGTTTAAAATAGTGTGAACTTTGTATTAATGCAATATCTTATACTCAACAAAGACAAAGTAGTAACATTTTCAGAGTGCAGGCTTTCATAATTTGTTAGCATTGTGAATGATTTTTTGGATTAAGTTGTCAAAGGGTTTTTCAAACCAACATTTCAAGTGGGCACTCCATGCATGATCGTCGGGGGAACAATGTAAAATTCATTATGGTTTGAAAATATTTCACATAGCTTAATCCTGAAAATCAATAGCCAAGTATTAAAATTTAATGTCAATACTACATAAGTTAATAATAGTCACAACACAATATTAATACGTTGTTAAATAACTTTATATTATGTAGGAAATTTTTTACACAAATTATTAATAATGGACTAGTCAAATATTGGTGACTTTGGTTTTAATACGTAAATATAAATATTAATGATAATCAAAGTATATCATTAGATACATTTATAGGTAAAATTTCTCACATAAATCTATTATTCATAAAATCAAAATTCATTAAATTAGTTTTTAATACACCACCACCACCAACAATAATAAAAATAAATTATGTATCTATTCTAATTCATAATTTATTTTAATCATTACTAAGATAAAACCCATTTTACTATAAGTAATAAAATATTTTTTCTTGTCCACTATCAAGTGGTGCCAACTTCCAAAAATAAAACATCATACTCAAAAAAGACTTAGACTTAGTATGGTAACTCAACCTAGACACATTACTTAACATAATTTCAATTAAATGAAATTCCAAGATAATAATAGCAACACACATTGATTATTAATGTCATTAAATAACTTTAATAATAATATGTAAGTGTGATTCCATGAAAGTGGGTAACGCTTTTTGGCCAAATTTGACGATGAAAACTTGATTTTTTACTCATGTGCTAGATAGAAGCCCTCGAAACGCATATATGCCATGCGAATTTCGACTTACAGTAAAAAACCAAATTGTAGAATATTATGTTGGATTCCCAATGATATATTTTTTTAAATATTGCGATGTCATTTAATGTGTAAAATTTTGCATTTAATGAACCGTGTCACCTTAAAAATTTGAAGAAGTTAATAAGTGGCTTGTGTCCAACCCCAATAATTCAATCTTACATTAATAATTAAAAATATATATATATATATATATATGAGCATGATCTACACAAAATGCACTATGTTCTGCATATTTGTTTGTTAATTTATTTCGCAATATACAATTATTTATTATTTTTCAAAAGTGACCACATCTGATTTCAACATCATTTTATACACATGTGTGTCCATCCCATCTTTTTTTTCATTGTTTTCAAAAATTGAAAAACCAAAGATACCCTTTTGAAGAGGACGCATCGATGTGTGGGCTGTGTATTTTTACGAAATTTTTGGATGTCTATTTTTTACCTTGTGGATTTTTCTTTGAGCTGCTTTAAAGTTGTTGTTAGGTTTTCTAAGTGTAAGTTTTAGAACTAATTAAAAAAAAAACCTATATGAATTCCAAACTCATGCATGATACCTTAATGAATAGAGGTTTCGGTGATGAATCTATCGGTATGAACTCTGCTCAATTGTGTGCCATAAATGGCAGGGTTTATACCCCTAGAAGACATAGAGAAACATTGATTTTTCTGCAAGAGGGATAATTCTCTGTTTTTTCGGCCCTCGATCGAGATATTTAAATACCTCGATCGAGCACTTAACCAAACCTCAATCGAGGGTTTCTCAAACCCTCGATCGAGGTTCTGGGATGTAAATAATTTCAACATTATTTGATTCGGATTTGGCCAAATCTGCGAATAATAAATCTCTTAGAAAATTAAACAAAAAAACTACCATGACATTGCCAGATTATTCTACCAATAGACCTTTTGTCAATTTACAAACCGCCTTGGGGCCAAAGGTTTGAGAAATTGATTGTTAAAAGTTTTTTAATGTTCATTAAACTACTTCAAAACACAAAATAGGACTGGAATGGAGCACTACTGGGGGCGGTGGGTTTCCCCTAGATTTTATGTTAAATTTTAGTTGTGGAGTAATTGGTGTTATAGATGTGATTGATTGGAGTCATAGATGTGATTAATCACATCTATAACCCAATTACTCTGTGGCCCATATTGAACAGACGAAGTGAAAAACATTACAGGTTTGTTGCATATTTATAGGCGGTTAAAGATGCTCGATCAAGGTCTTTTTTAACCCTCGATCAAGCATTTATTTAACCCTCGATCGAGGTCTTGAACCATTGACAGGGGGTTTATCAAAATCTTGATCGAGTGTTTAATAAAATCTCGATTGAGGTTCTAATAACCCTCGATCAAGGTTCTAATAACCCTCGATCGAGGGTTTAATAAAAGCTCGATTGAGGTACTTTTTTTTGTTTTTGCCGAATTTGTCTTGTCAAAAATTGTAACCCACCTCCATGGATGCACCCTTAAAAAAAATCTTCTACAATCTATTTTTTGTGATATAATCATTGATCTTAACTTAAATTAGAAAATATAAATAGTAGTAATATAAATAATTTATATTTCTATTCTAACGCATAATTGATTTTGATCGTTAAAATAATAAACTTAGCATGGTAACACTTAATATATAATAGTTTTTCTCGTCACTTGTAAAATGTTGCCAACCTTCTAATATATTACAACACGATACTCAACACATACAATATTACTTGCTATGTCGAGAATTAAAATTGTTATAGTAACAAACACATTTGTATTATGTCATTAAATAGTTTTTAAATGGGTCATTCTAAAATTGTGCCAACCTTCTACTAGTATAGGAACTCAACACCAACAATGTACTAGTCACCATATCAAATTATAATTCAATGGCTTAATCATAGTAACATGTGCAATATTAATGTCATTACATAAACTTAATCAACTTACCATTTAATACAAACTATAGATAATATTAATAGAAATTATGTAAGGAATCAAAGTCTAAGAATTGCATCATTTTGAAAGAATCAAAGTCTAAGACTTTTATCATTTTGATTTGTCACAGAGGATTAGAAAGGTGTAATCTAGGTGTTAACACAGTCCCTCTCCCATCATGTTGTAAAGGGTGCTAGCTCAATGGAAGAGCACTTGCATTACAAGGAAGACGATGGTGGTTTGATTCCTCTGTGCCCTAATATAAATTAATAGATGATATAAAATATTAATGATAATATAAATATTGTAATATATCTATATTTTCAATATAAATATGCTCTTTTCAATTAAACACATTGTTGGAATACTTCATAAATAAATAATGAACACTTGCAATAATTAGTTTAGTTGGTTTTCCCCCTTTCCTCTTGTATATGAAAAAAATCAAACTGTACTGCACTAATGCTATTCTAGTTCATAATTGGTTTTGATTGTTAATATTAATAAATAAGGGAGGCTTTACTAACATCAATATCATTAAATAAATTTATAGGTAAGAAATTTCTCACCGTAATTTATTATTCATAAAGTAAACATTCATCAACTTAGTTTTTAATACACTACCACTACCAACAACAACAACAATGAATTATGTTGCTATTTTAATTCATAATTTATTTTAATCATTACAAGGGTAAAACTTAGACTTTAAAGTCATAAAATATTTTCTCATTTTGATTATAAGTGGTGCCAACTTCCAAAAATATACTCAACAAAGACAAAAACAATTACTAAGACAATGCTTATAATTGTTGTACTAACAAATACATTGTTGGTATTATGTCATAAAATAATTTAATCAACTTAACATTTAATACAAACTATAAATAATATTAATAGAAATTATGTAAGGATTCAAAGGCTATGACTTTCCTCATTTTGAAACAACTCAATCTAGCGAAGTTCTAAATTCTAGATCTAACCCATCTAGTTTTAATTGAGATGTAATATTTCCTCTAGTTATAATTGAGATGTAATATTTCCTTTTGAATGGTTGAATACTAAAGTTTTACTTGAAATAAATAAAAAATATTAATTGAGAAAATAGTTCATTGGATAATTTTTTCCAAATTTAATGGAATAGTTCTTTGAGTTGATTTTTTTAGATTTAATAGAATAAGTATTTAGATATTTACAAAAAAACGCAATGTGGATGAAGTCCTTGTAATATAATATTTTCAAATTTAATGAAAAAATGTGTTAAAGGATTGAGCTTTTTGCTTCTTTGGGATTAGTGTCAGAAAGGTAGAATTTAACATGGTCATGACTTTTCCTGATCTTTGGGACTCTTTTACCACCTCCAGAATGCCCTTCTTCAACAAATCATAAAAACCAAGGCAAAATTCTAGGGTAAAGCCATTAGGCCCAGGGCTTTTTCCTTTTTGAAAGGTATGCAAAATATGACTTATTTCTTCCTTAGAAATTTCTTTGGTGAGTTCTTTATTCATTTCCTCAATTATCATCCTAGGAAAAAAACTTAATACTTCCAATATTTCCTAAATTGGGCATCCTTCTAGATCCTTGAAAATGTTTTGGAAGAAATCCACCCCTGCTTCTGCTTTATCCTCAAAGGATATTACCATACTTCCTTGCCTATTCCCAATTTCACATATAGTGTTTATATTTTTTCTATGAGAGGCAAACTTGTGAAAAAATTTAGTGTTCTTATCCCATGCCTCAAGCTATAATGCCCTGCTTTTAAAACACATTAGTTGCTCTTCTTTAGCAAGCAATAAGTCCTTCTTGTTCTCCAATTTTTTCAGTTGTTCTCTTTCCTCTATACTGAAGACTCCTCTATCATTTTTATAGAATAATACCTCTATCTTTTTTCCATTTCCTTCATCTCGTCCTGAGAGAAATTTTAATGCTTTTTGTCCCAATCTTTAGAAATTTTCTTTACCCTAGATAGGTTTTCTGCGAATTGTTGCATTGCAGTATGATTTGGTGAACTCCTTATGGGTTGCCAGGCACTTTGAATTTGGGATTTATACTCATCCTCTTCCAACCATAAGGGGTTAAATTTGAAAGGATCTGGGGGTTTTTTATCTGGGGGGCTTATTATTAAATAGACTGGTATGTGGTCCAAATTACCCTTGTCTCTATTATGGACTTTAGAGTTAGGTTTCCATTAAGTAGGGTCTCTTCTACCATAAAATGATCTAGTCTTTTAGAAATAGCTTGAGCTCCTCCTCTTTTATTCCTCCATGTAGGTTCCGTTTTCAGAGGAGCAACATCCACTAGTTTCATTTTTTCAAAGAAATCTAAAAATAAAGAGCTCAGAGCATCTTGTTTGGCATTCTCTCCCCATACTTCTCCCATTGTTAGGGTTAAGTTTAAATCACCCCCCAAGATTAAATTTGTCTGAACCATTGCTCCACTGTGACCGGAATTTTCCCAGAAGGTTTTTCGTTCAAAGAAAGGCCCATACACAGGTTGGATTGTGAATTCTATTCCTGTCTCTCCATCTCTGAGTTTGGTTTCTAAAACCGAATCATATTTTGTCACTACAATTCGATGTAATAATGGGATCCATGATGTCACTATACCTCCCGAGTTCCCATCTGCATCAATACTCTCCATCTCCCAATCTTTGACTATCTCTTTAACTATATTTCTCCTTAGATCCTTCCAACATTGTTTCCTAGATCATTAATACCGTAGGTTTTAGGTTGGTTATAAACCTTTTCAGGAGGTTTTTTTAGGTCCCCCCAGCCCTCGTGAATTATAGGATAGAAGGTGCATCAGACACCCCTTCCTTGGGCCGATACTCTAAGAGCCCATTTAATTGAATCATGTTTACCTTCTTTTATGCCTAAGGATGATTGTACTTGAGCCTTGGAAAGATAGGGATTTCTGCCTAATCTAGGTTTCTGAGAATTATTGAGTGCCAATCCGCTTGAGGAAACCCCCTCTTCTTCTTCTTCTAAAGACGAAATTCATGATCTAAGATCATATGTTCTTTTGATCTCTATCCTTTTGCAAGGATTTTTTTTTAAATTCAAAGTTTATTCCTTTAAAGGTGAAACAGTAAATGTTTTCGTAAGCACGGAAGGTAAAAGAGAAGAGTCATTTTTACCTTTATCCTTTTGTGATGATAAAGCATTCGGAGCCTCCGCGCTTTCTATATGGTGAACAAGTTGACTTTACCAATCGGGTTCACCATCAATTTTATGTGCTTCTATTTTTGTTGACTCTTTCGTTTTTCCCTTTATTCTCGCCACCTTGCATAGAAAATGGTTCAATTTTTACTTTTAGTGACATTGGTTGTTTTCCTTTACCTTGACCATCCTACAATAAACCTTGCTCATCGGGAATTTTTGATGACCCTGGTTCTTTCCCTTTAAACCTCTTAGCCTCCATAATTCTTGACTGATCAAAGGCGGCTTCTATGGGTATGAGCTTTTCCTTTTTAACCCAGACCTTCTTATGGGCGGAGTTCGTGATGTCAGCCGAACAATCCTTATGTAAGTGCCCAACACTTCTGTAGTTGAAACATCTAAAAGAGATCTTCCAATATTCTAGCCACTGCCATGAGACACTTCCATGCATCACAATCTTGAGTTCTTCATACAACTCATCCCTCATGTCCATCTCAACCAGTATCTGAGCACACCTACGATCTAATTTCTGCTCCCAGTTTTCCTCCATGAAAATGAACTTCCCTAATTTATTCCCAATATATTCAAAAATATTTTGTTGCGAAACACCATAGGGAGGTCTAGCAATATGTCCCAAATCCACTGCACATTGTGTGGTGATATGTAAGATAATAAGTGTTGAAATTAACCGTCCATTTTTTCAGAATCAACCCCGACGGGCTCCATCTCTAGTTCTTCTCCAAGAATTTGGTTTTATCCTCCATACTGCGTACTTCGATTAGGAACCAGCCTCTAGGGAGAGTGTAAAAAAATGGTTCATATCCTAAGACACTTACCCAATTCTCCTGTATCCACCTTTGCAGCGTTGCTCTGGCCATCACCTTACCGCAGAAACATTTGACTTGCGCATGAGAAAGGTAGTCAGGTAACTGTTTCAGACTGATATCCTTTCCTATGAGCATTTTCGGGTTGCCCTTCCTCGACCGCATCCCTCTATGTTTCTTTGGAAAGGGTGGCAGATCCCTCACACATTCCTTATTTTGTCCTATGTCAGGATAATCATTTTAGTTCGTAGAATCCTCAAAAAACCTTCCTCTTGTGCCATGGACTTTGTTTTTGTTGATCGTACCTCACCATCTGTGCATAAAAATGAATCAAAACCACTATCCTCATCGTAATCAACTTCTTCGATTTACATGGTTGCATTGTCCAATCTGCTTGTTATAGACCTTCGTTCATGCACCTCATTCTACTCACGCTAAAAATTAAAAAAGAAAACAAATTGCCCCCTTCTTCTTGCATGAGCTTTCACCTTCGAGTCTGTTTCCGCAGAGAAACCATGTGTGTGTGTGTGTGTGTGTGTGTGTGTGTGTGTGTGTGTGTGTGTGTGTGTGTGTGTGTAGTGTTTGTTTTGAAAAATGGTGAGGGAATATTGCTAGGGAAGCGTGGCCTTGTGATCTCTGCAATAGATTATGGACTTAGTTGTATGGAGTTTTTTCCACTAATGGAGAGACATCACTATTTATTAACTCATGAACTATTATGCTATCTAGAAGGATGCCTTTTTTGTAAAATAAATAATTGATATCTTCCTGTACAGGTGGCCCATCTTAAAAATGACTCCCTTTTCTTTTAAAGAAAGTTTTAGTATAGTGAGTCGATAGCTTGTTTAAGAAGGACGCAACCCACTTATATTTTTAATATGAAGGTAGTCATTAAATATGGTGTTAAAAGAAGGGATGTGGCCTTGATATTTACATTGTTGGGCAATGAGTCTACCGATTGGTAGATGAAAGACATAGCCTTATTGCCTTGTTTTCCTTGAATTTATTTTCCTTCTCAGATGTTTGTATCACCTACATGTAGGGCACAACCCTTCTTTTAAACCAGAGATACAATTCATTTGAATTAATGGAACTTTCAATAAGCTTTAGTATTTGATACCTCGTCTTAAGAGGAGGATTTCTTCTTCTTGCGAATAGAACCAATGAATTTGCAATTGCTGTAAGTTACTAGTATTTGTTGAATTTTATGGTTTGAGAGAAGAAGAAGAAGGAAAACATTTGTTTGGTCATGAAAGGTTCCGTTACAGTTTCAAATTACAATTATTTTTATAAATGTATGAAGTGAACCAAGAATGAGAATAAGTCATGGTTCCACTTTTCTTGGTAAAATTAGAAGTCGAGTGGAGACAAATCCTAAACTTCTTTATTTTTGTGTAATAACCCGCAATATTTTTTTTTGCACATATAGATATGTGATTTTTTTATATACTCAAATAACCAATATTTCCATAGTTGAAAAATTAACAATAGAAAATCTAACTTGTCTTTGGTTATATTTATGTAGGTAGTCTACAAGAGTTTTGGAAAGAGATTTTGTGTGGTACCTACTCCAATTTGTAAATATTTTTGTTCAAGTTTTGTATATTTATGCATAGTGTAGATTTCATGGTAGTTCTAGGTGTGAACATGCCCCTTAAGGTCCCGTTGTTTGAGCTAGCACTTTGATACCATCTCTAGTGCTTCTTCCTTCCAACAAAGCACTAAGTCATAAGTTTCTAAGATCTTTTTTGTAACGACTGAGCTCATTCTGAGTTGTTGTTTTTTTTTAATTTCAGAAAGAAAAAAATAATCTTTTGTTCTCTCTACCTGTTTCTACATTTTTATATATTCTTGTTTACCTTTGTTACAACATAATATTTTCGAGGATTTTAGTAGTAACTAGTTTTCAAAAGAATTTAAGATTGTAATATGGGAAAATACTAACAGTTTAATCATTTTTCCATTTATCTATTTGCAGTAGATCTACTTCTTCAATTTCAGGGATATTTACTTCTGCACTATTAGTAAACATTTAATTAATAAAACAAGGTATAATAGAAGAATACATAGACTTATGTAAGTTGCAAATAGTCACCTTGCTCCCGTATCCTTTTCCGTCTAAGCCTTTGTTAGAAAAAATGGATGAACCACCCTGCACCAACTCTTATCGTGCTATCCCTAGGAAACATATGGGTTTCCTAGCCCCCAAGCCCACAGACCAATAATTCCGAGAGAAACTTTCTTTCCTTTTCCAATCTTCATTCCCTTCCAAGAATTTCTCAATCCTTTAGTTTACCCCCTCCTCCAGTTTTCCTTCCTCCTTTCATCATAGCACTAAGTCTACCCCCCTCCCAAAAATTTCATCCCCCTCAATAATCCCCAAACTATTTCCTATATACCATTTTCCACCTTCATTAGCGTTTCATCTTACTCCACCACCCTCCCCAAAAATTCATTTCGATGACTTGTTTTACAATCTAATTCATAATAAAATATTATTTTTGAGTACTTCTTTTCTCAAGTAGTTCAATGGTATTAATACTAGTTAAGTTGAATTTAATGGGTTAAATGTACATCATTTAATGATTCTCGAATTGTTCAATTTAGGACCTTCATGAGATGGTGGATCATGGTGGATCAATTACCAGTCTTATCCTTCATTTAATATGTTGAATAAAATAATAATAAAATAGTTATCATGTTGACTCTTTCAAATTCAAAGTGGTGGTTTGATTAAATTACAAAATATAAATTCAGATCATTTGTCTGACATGGCAGTACTTTATTAATATATATATTTTAATGAGTCATATCTTAACTTGGTACATTCAATAAATTAATAATACCTTTACATCTTCATAACAAAGTTTTCGTTCAATAAACTTTATAATATTTAACTTAGTAGTTGAACAATTCAACATTTTCACTTATGAATTTTGTAATGGACGGATTATTATTAGTAATTTTAGTTTAATAATAAATATAATAATAATATTAATTAATAATTATCATAATTAATAATAATAATAATAATAATAATTTATGGTAAATAACAATATCAACATTTATTTGCTTAATCGCTAAGTATCCTAGCACTAATCTAGTACACTTTTATCAATAAAGAAGCTACATTTAATGGTTTAATTAATCACGATTAACAATTAAATAAGACAACTTTCCAAAGTCAATGTTTATCAATGATACTTATCTTACTTGATTATTACAATGTCTACATACAATTAATGAATAGTTTAATTGACTTGTTTTTACACATATCCAATAACTTAACATTCATTGTATGGATTTGATAAATGCAAAATTAACATATTTACCTACTTCGACTTATACAATTATTCAACATGTTAAGTATTTATATATCGATACTAGTGTACATTTGCAAAGTGTGCATGCTTGGTCAACACATGCATAGATCATACATGTATATAGACAAGCACTGGTATTAGCCTTCCCTCAAGTAGGGAACTGGTTGGCATGGTTGGTTGGAAATGGGAGAGAAGTAAGGGTAGGAGAAGATCTGTGGCCAGGAGCAGGGGAGAGATTTAAACTGTCAGAAGGCCTATTCTTAAAACTAAGAAGCTTAGGGATCTATACACCATACCAATCTTGCTCTCTGTCATTACAAAGGGAAACTCTCTGGAAGAGTTTAGAGGACATAGAGAAGAATGGAATGAATATGTTTCACTGCTAAAGTCTAGTTTTATTCATCTAGAGGAGGAGGAAAAAGATAATTTGGTCTAGACCAAAAATCTTATTAATGGGGATTTCACGACCAAACTAGACTACAATACTTGGTCATGGGAGCAAAATCAAGGACTAAAGATGGATTGGTGGAAGCAATTATGGAAGTCTAAAGGCCCCTTAAAGGCCAAAATAACCTTGTGGATGACTCTAAATAACAAGCTCTTAACCTGGGATAACTTGCAAAAAATAGGATGGATTGGTCCAAATCATTGTGCACTTTGTTATTCAGATGAGGAAACTGTTTCTCATTTGTTTAATTTCTATTCTTATGCAGAATTTGTATGGAAGGTAGCGTGCATGAAATTGAAGTCTCAAGGGACATCCGGGGTCTCTTGAACACAAAGAAAAAGCATGGTGGATAGAAAGATTGGTATGTATATACAATGTTTTCCCATCCCTTTTCTCTTATGGAATTTGGTGGGCTAGAAACACTATCATTTTCATTAATAAATTTATTCCTCCTGAAGTAACATCAGCTCTTGTGGTACAGTGGGTCACGGAACATAGATCCCAAGAAAAAGAGCCAAAAATCAGAGTTATCCTTCCTCCAGAGATAAAAAAAGCTATTCCATGGGCATTCTTCGATGGTGCTATTCAAGGAGAACCTCCATTGGGAGGATTGGGAGGAGTACTTTACTTCTCAGACAAACATAAGATCAAAGAAAAGGTTGCTCTAGGACATTACACCAATAATAAGGCATAACTAGCAGCACTGCATTTGGTCCTAAATTTGGCCATTAACAACAATATATCACAAATGCAAGTTTTTGGGGATTCCAAAATGGTGGTTGACTGGGTGAACATGAAGATTCAAATAAATTATCCCCATTTACAATAACTACTAAACACTATCAGAAGGCTGTTGGAATTCTTCATAGGTTTCAGAATAACTCACATATACAGAGAGCTGAATATGGAAGCAGATGGACTATCAAAGCTAGCTCCGCTACTAGATCCAGGTAATCTAGAGACAAAGGAAATTTCAGCAAACTAAACTCAATTACTGAAGTTTTTAATTAAATTATGCCAATGAAGATGTATATAGGACAGAGGATCATAGCGTTGAACATATGAGACTTATTATTTTTTGTCAAGACATGCAAGGTCTAGCCCGGATCTAGACCATGTATTTTTGGATAATCTCTAAGAAAGAATTACGAGAATTTTTGTGATGAGAGGATTTTTGGTTCTTTTG